>CM029516.1:21385078-21942578 GCA_017140615.1 Eucalyptus cladocalyx
TGATCAAAGGCCATAACAATTAAATATAATAAGGTACCATTATTTGACAATTATGTCACAAGTTATCATCCACAGGATTAGCCAAGCAAGATTCGTGAAGGTGTTTTTTTTTTTTTTTGAAAAAAACTTAAAAGGCTGCAGAAATTGTCCCATTTTGGAAGATCATGTCAAAAAGTATCTCAAGAGTAAAAAGTGATAATTTTTTTAAATATTTGAAATGGCTATTAAAAGGAATTTTTTTATGGATTATAAGATCGCGCGAATTATGCAAGTAAATGAATTGCGAGTGAAGAAAAGTTGGTAGGATCTCTTTAATTTTATTTATTTATTTACTTTTTTTAAACTTTTTTAATTCCCAATCGTGCGAGATCTCCCCCGTCTTCTTCTCCGCGAAGCAATGCCACCTTTTTCAACCTTCAATCTTAAAAAAAATTCTATTAACTCCCTATTTTTCCGTTGAACGACGGAAAAAAAAAGAAAAAGAAAAAAAGAGAAACGAGTTTAAAATCAGGAAACATCTTGGGGCCCCACCACGGAATAAATCTCATTCCATCTCCGGTCAACAGTCAAACCTACACCATTTCCTTCTAGCGCAAAAAAAAAAAAAAAAAAAAAGCCTCCGCCACCGCCACCGCCACCGCCACCGCCACCGTCGCCGCCGTAACCACCTCCTCAGAATGGCCAAACCGACCGTCCTCCTCCTCCTCCTCCTCTCCCCGGCCGTCGCCGAGATCAAGACCCTGACCATCGCCTCCGACCGCCGCCCCCCATGATCCTCTTCGAGAAGTTCGGCTTCACCGTCTCCGGCCACGCCAACGTCTCGGCCTCCCCCCTCCCCGTCGCCTCGGCTTCTTCCTCCTCTCCGACGAGTCCCTCCTCCAGGTCCTCCTCGAGCTCCAGCGCAACCCACGCTTCTGCGTCCTCGACTCCCACTACGTCGTCCTCCTCTTGTTCTGCATCTTCCAGTTCATTCGCGTCATCTTGTTGTTCGCGATGCTCGTGTTGATCGGGACGGGGTGGTCGTTCTTGAAGCCATTCTTGCAAGAGAGGCAGAAGAAGGTGTTGATGATCGTGATCCCGCTCCAGGTGTTGGCGAATTTGGCTTCCGATGTGATTGGGGACACCGGGCCTTTCATTAGGGAGTAGGTCACTTGGAATCAGGTGTTCTTGCTGGTGAATATCATCTGCTGCTGTGCAATTATATTCCCCATCGTGTGGTCGATTCGGTCCTTGAGGGAGACCTCGAAGGCGGACGGCAAGGCTGCTCGGCAGCTGTTTAGGCAGTTTTACATCGTGGTGATCGGGTACTTGTACTTCACAAGGATCGTGGTTTTCGCTCTGAGGACGATTGCAGCGTATAAGTATCAATGGGTGAGTAATGCAGCAGAGGAGGCGGCGAGCCTCGCGTTCTGCGCCGTGATGTTTTACATGTTTAGGCCGGTGGAGAGGAATGACTGTTATGCTCTTGATGAAGAGGAGGAGAAGGAAGCTGAAATGGCCCTGCGGGAAGAGGAGTTCGAGCTTTGAGCTCTTGAGGTGGCAAGGTTTTTGTTGCTTGTGTTTTGGGCGATCGTGATGCATCCACGCTGAAGGACAAGATGATCTTTGGAATATCAATTAGTGGGTGCAATAGAACTGTTGCATCAGGTCTGCTGTCCCAACTCCTGTTTTAACACGCCCCATTTTCTTTCAATTAGCGAGCAAATAGCATTTGTATTTCATGACTTTACTTCTCTTATCGCCCCACTCTTTGTGAAATCTTGTTTTATAATTGGTTCAATCTATGTTCTCCATATATGTCTCTGAGTTTCGATCTTTGATTTAAATCCATATTCTGCCTGTTTGTATCTGTTCATAATTGTTCCTTGATCATAATGTGATGATTTTCAGTTCAATTCGTGCTTATTCTAGACAACCTTAAGAGATACAGGTTGATGATGCCGGAATCCTTTTCTGCATTTGTGTTCATGTTAACTCGACTTTCTCTGCGTTGTCTGGTTATTGAGGTGTTTTAGTGAAGGAGCCCTCCATCTCTTATCTTTGTTCAGAAAACAGGGGACCTTTTCATTTAACTATTAATCAGTGTATCATCAGACATTTTGGCTCTATCTATTAACCATTATAGAGTCGAGTTTTGTACCCTGGATATAATGTGCTATTAGGCTATACAAAAGTTATACATCAGTGATTGCAGTAGCAAATTCACTAAGAGAGTTCAGTTTACTTCTCACGCACAAGTGCTTCCTGAACTGTGCGATGAGGTCACCCATAACACCTCTCCCCACATATGCAGTTCCTTGAAATACTTGTTACCTGTGTGCTTAAAATTTTTAATGAATCTCTAGAATGAAATCAGGTTATGCTAGTTTGATTCTTTGGGAGTGGAGATTAGCTGTATAAATGGATTCTAGAGAGAGAGAGCTCTAGGGAGGGAGGTTTGATGGGTGATAAGACAAGCATAATGAGAGGAAGTGCAGAGAAATATACGGAGGTATACTTCCTGTGCTCTTGTAAAGTGTCATGGAAGGGTTACCCATCATCCTAAGCAGGTAGTGTGTGCTTGTTGTTCCTTTGTCTGAGGAAGACTACATTTCCATTGCTGAGGACTTCAATTCTTACGTACTTGGTGGAGATATCTCAACTTAGTAATTGCAGCTATTATGGTAAAAACAGCTTGTGTTAAATGAAATACAAGCTTAGTGTGAGTTAAGAGATATGGACTCAAATGTTTGCATTTTAGATTAGGTTGACCCTAGATACATAACATTAGGATCATTTACTCATTACAAGTACATCTCACCAGTTGTATAATTTGGGCCAGTGTATTTACCCTTTTAGAATTGAAAGCCTGGCATTCATGATACAAAATGGAAAATGAGTTTTACTATATTAAGCATCCAGCAGATCTGTTAAGCATCTTGTGCTTTACTCTTATGCTGACTTTCTAAGAAATGATTTCTTTATGAGATCTGAGCATATTCATATGGGCCTGTTCGTGCTGTCAGACAACTTTGTTATGGTGTGATCATTGTGAATGAACTAGGTAAAATGACTCTGGTATATGCCTCTGTTCCCTATCATCCCTTGAAGTGATGGTGCTGTTTTACTATGCATGTACTTGACCATGAGCGTGGAGAATTGGATATGAATTGTACCTATTGCCTTTGGCATGCTGCGTAACAGAGTTTTGTTTACAAATACTGAATTACTTTGAATGCCTTCATGTCTTGTACCCCTCAATTAAGATGATTTGGCATAATGATTTAAGTAGATTCAGAATGTGGTTTTTCTATGTTGAGTCCAGTGACTTTTTGATAGGCAAAGTTGAGGCCAATGCCCTGGTAGAAGATATCCGTTCATCACCTCTAACTAAAACAGCTTTGTGGACAGTGTACTAGACATGGATGTTTATATCACGTGGGCCTACCATATCTAGAGCTCAACATCAGAAGCGGAGATATGATGAATGCACGCAAGAACTGCACCTCGAGCGATCTTCCCATATTCTATTGCAATTACTGCAAAGGGATTGATGCGAGAGAATGATAACCTAGTTTAAGATAATTACCATGGCCACTGGGTTTTCTTGCCAAAACCTGTCTGAGTGTTGTCTGCATTCTATCTAGCTACCTTCTCGAGTATGAATGTGTAGAACTGACATTGCATTCAACTTGGTCCAAGAGTGATCTTAAGCAGAATGCCGCAACACTATGGTTTCATTCGGTTTGCGTGAAGTTTCTGCCCATAGTGGGTGTTAAAGCAGGAGAACAAGAATTTTGTTGGAACTGGCCATTGACCAGTTACTGACAAGGTAGACCCAGGGAGAGATCAGCACAAGGATTATGCATGGTGGATTAAGGCAATTGGTCAAGCAACCCAAGCTATGGCCTCAACTTGTTCCTCACTTTGGAATTGCAACTGCAACTGTTTCTCAAACCAATGAGCGAATGCGCAAGCCAATGAAATTGCTCCAGCTAACGAGTCGGTGCTGTGATTTGGCTGTGGTGGGTAGGTTGTTGCCAAGTTATGACCTCCCCGCAGCGGCCGCATCACTGTCGTTCGAATGGGAGTCAGATCAGTTAGTGCTAGCGAGAGAATTAGAGAGGCTTATCTGGCAATCAATGGTACAAGATTAGGACATCATCGACCATAAGTGGTGAGGTCATTAGTCAATTTCATTAGTTGTGATAGTTCTTCTTATCATCATGAAATGATGGCGTTTTTTTATTACGATGAGAACACAGTGATGCACGCGTCTCACATATGGATGGTCATGTTCAAAATGTTTGTTTCAAGTGTGGAACTTGCGTTTCTTGTTGCATTGATTGGACAACATATGCCTACCCCTAGTGCTCCCATTACTAAATCTTCTAGCGCTAGTTGAGATCCTCTTAATTGAAAGGGGATAATTAATTGGACGACATATGCCACCCTAGTGCTTCTATTACTAAGTATTCCATCACTACTTGAGATCCTCTGATTTGAAAGGGGATTAATTTATTGATATATTTATCCCCTAAGATTTGGACACATTATTTAGGAAATGGACTGCTCGGACCAATTGGCCTCTTTTCTCTCCTTTTCCCCTGTTTTCCCCCACTTCCCATTTTGCCCCAGCCCCAGCCACCCTTGTCCTCCTACATCTGCAAGCAGTTGGACCATAATCCACCCACCTACTCCCAGTCGTGACATCCCTTTACACCATGCCACCACGCCGACGCTGCTAGACCTCGCACGCACTCTTTGTCACCGACCCCACGAGCACCGACCATCTCTCCATCTGAATCTATATCCGTCCTGTCCTCGTAGGTTATCAAGTCAGGCTCACAACGCCGGATCTAGCATTACTGAGCCTAGACCTGGCCTCGTCGGGATTGGGCAGCGTCGACAGTGGTCGTGACCTCTTCAGTTGCAATCCTCAATGCGGGGTAGGGGAAATGGATAATGAGGTGCCCAGCAGGTGGAGTGCCGACAATGGGCGGTGCCATAACGATGAGACGTGTTCGAGGCTGCGATAGCGACACAGACGCTATGGGGGCTTGACGGAGGCGGGCTGTCTGGGAGATGGGATAGAGATAAAAGAGGGGGAAAATCAGGGTTTTTTCTTGTGAGGGTGTTTTGATCTTATGGGGTCGTTTTACAAGATAAATTTACTAGCCCAATTTTATAAGATTCCAATTGCAATGGAAATTAGTATCCATAAATGCTTTTTAACACTTTTCTTGTTTGAGATATGGATCTTATGTTATCACAAGTTTAGAAAAAATTGTATTAGCTTCAACCGGTTCACGTAACTTATCCAATAAGAATATTTAGATTAGGTAGACATCAGGTGAGACCCGGATAAATGGGCTTGCATATGCTAAGTGCATTTAATAATCGGTCATTTCATATTGATCTGTCATCAATGTCGTGGAATGGACTTCATACTATCTAAGTGCTTCAAAATCAATAGCATAAAATGTAACGTTCGTAAAGGCCAATGCCAGCAAACTTCGTAACCCAATTGCTACGCTGTCCATACTCTAGAGACATTCTGTGTCTTGCCAAAGACGTACGCATTTGGCAGAGGTCACTGTCTCCCACTTTGGATTTACTACTCGTGAATGATAACTTGTCACTACTTGGAGCGAGCCAAATGCAAGTAAAGATAATAACAAAAAAGCAAACCAGAAAGACGAGTACTGCGAGGGCGAAATCAAACGGCATCACCTGCTTTGATCATGACTAGAGACAACCCGTGTATAGTCATCAGTCTCGTCCTCCTGGACAAACGTTGGTATCATTGCTAGCTAACCAAATATGGAGGCCATAAATGCAGTTGGACTTGTGTTTTTGCCTATGCCTCAAGCCATAAGACTCGGATAACTTCAATTTTGCAATATACCTTTTTTTTTTCTTTTTCCTTCATATGCCACGAGAGACTGCATTTATGCCCTCTATATTTGGTGAACTAGGAATGATGACAGCATTTAGGGAACCATGGAGGTTAATTCAGTTTCAAGCTATTCAATTTTGTCAATTTAGTCCTAATATTTGCATGAAATGTTAATGTAGTCTTTCTAGCTAATTTTCATAGGAAACTGTTGACATAACAGTGTGTCATGTAAGATGTTTAGCGATGACTGGATTGTCACTTTAGCAATTCTAGCAATAATGGCTGAAGAGATTATATTGGAATTTCTCACAAAGATTTAGAACAAATTTGGCGAAATTAAAAGGTTTATAACTGAAATGGCATGAGTATCATAAGTTTATAACCAGTACAGTAATTTTCCTCCAACATATGTATAGGAGGATGAGACATATGAATGCATATATAGGAGTTGTCTCTAAGAAACCATAATTTGTTCAAAGAAATTGTTGTTTTGCCAGTCAACGTAGAAACGATGTTTGCAAAGATGTCCATATTCATAATTCACCAACTATAACAAATTCTTATGAGGATACTTTGAAACACATTCAATGGAAATTATTTTGGTAGCGGGGTACAGAATAAATATTCTTACTAAAAAAAACTTCATGCAACGACTCAAATACCCAAAAAAAAAAAAAAAAGTTAACAATTTTTATGATTCACACTTATCATGATGCAAGAGAGAATTTATAGTGCAATATAGCAAGAAAGGAATAAAGAGTGTTCTTTTACATTCTCACTTACATTACTCATATCAAACCAAGTGACTTCTGAATCAATTCCTTCCCTCTTTTAACTTGGATTCCACAATATCAACACTAGCAGAGCAAGAGAGCAACCTGTGGAAGATCCTAGACACAGTACTCCAAGACAACTCCCTCACCCTCCTCAACATCATACATCTCTTGTTCCCCCTTGTCCTTCCTCTGGTTGTCTCCTTATTGGCGTCCTTCTTTCTCTCTCCACCGAAACACTTGGTCTTGCTCACTTGCTCTTCTTCCTTGGAAAAAGGATAGCTCCTCAGGTACATCTGCCGGCATGAGATGCTGTCGACGACCTTGGCACGGTAGCGGTGTTGGTCCTGGCCCTGGGCAGTCACCGAGCGCACGAAGTCGGCATCGGACTCGGGCCACTTGTAGAGATTCACGTATGTGGCTCGGACAGGGACTCGGGGGTCGCGGCACACGGTGTCATTTAGGCAGTTCGTTATGCACACCGAGCTCATTGCTTTGGAGATGGGTTTCGGCTTAGTCCAGCTTTTGCTATTTGGGGGATATATAGCGATTGAGAGTAGACATGTAGTGAAAGCGTAGATTGGAAGCAAAGATAGTATGAGAGAGAGAGAGAGAGAGAGAGAGAGAGAGAGAGCATATGAAAGGAAATATTAGAGTGCCCCATACTTATAGTTGATGCAAATAGGGTCTAGCTCTTCATCATATCAGAGAATTATTTCCTAAATAAAATTATCATCTACATAAATGACTCAAATAACATTAGTCTATTCAAATTAGGATATTCCTCAAAATAAATAATGTGCCATTATGAAAGTGGCTTCAAGTTTCCATGGAAGATCATGAGTGGGGAATGGTTCTTTGGTGAGCTATTGGAGCTTATGATGGGGTTTGCAAAATGCGCTGAAAATTGATGATTTGACATCATTGGTAATGAATGTGTTTCTTTAGGTGTCGATTGATGATTATGATGGGGCTCTTGGTGAATTTGATAAAAATTGCATATAGAAAGCATTTATGCAGTGTTAGGATATGATGAGACTACATGCATTGGCTATGATTGACCCAACCTGTCTGTATCTGGAAATTGCTAGAGATAAGTATGCATCCTTTGTTATCTAGCGATGCTTAAAATATTATTTAGGAAAGCTCCATAAGATTGATTTCACCAAGGACTTTCAAATAGTACATTGCCGGTAATTACACGAGTGGGATTTCGGCGCTGACACGATTGTAGTTTTGACAAACTTCGGATCGGTGCTTGTAAAAGTCAGGATTCATGCATTAGCAAACTTACAGAACTATTTACTTGAATTCAAAACTTTATTTTATTGGGTTTTCTTCTTTAATTTGTGGGTATTCTTGTAACAAAGATCAAATGTTAATAATACCATCAAGATGATCACAGGTATGGGCCAATCGAAAAATACTAGGCCCAACGAACCAATTGAAATTGGGCCAGGCCTAACATATCAAATTTGTTTTCTGGCCAGATAATCCCAAGTTGAGCCTAAGGTAATGGAGGGACGTTTCAGATCGAGGGTAATCACTTGAGCCCATCATTTCAGATTTTGAAATAAAATAAAATAAAAATTGCAAGCTCATTATGGGATAATGCAAACAATAAGATCAATGATAGATTAAAAACCATATAGAAAAATTATGTGGTTTTAATAGAATCCAGTATTAGCCAAAAGATTATTAAACTGTGATTAACTTGATCTCATAAAATGAAATTAGATAATACTATTGATCTGGAAGTCATCCTGCGGCTTCACAGGGTTCAACCCCGGGCTGTTTCTTTAGGGTTAAGCAAAAGTAAGCAGCACTTTTTTGCCTTTCTGCCTCAATACAAAATGGTGTTCGAATAAAAAATTTACAAAAAAATTATAAGTTAAATATATGTTTACATTTATAGGTCAAGAAAGTTTTGGCTGTAGTGAGTTAAAAAAAAGTTCAAAGTGCCATCTGTCGCAAAACTTAATTTAATGAAAGAATAAAAAGTAAAAATTTAGCCAGATAAATATCCTCTAGGATCGACTCAGAGTTCAAAAAGAAAAGTATAGTCGAAATGCGTTTTTCATCTATAATTTTTTACTCATCCATGTTGGCTCTACGAAGAAAAGTCGAGCCAATTTCAAATTTTCTTTTTTTTTCCAAACATTTGTGCATAAGCTAGAAATCTATTAATAAAGAATTTTTACCCGTAAACATTCATCTGCAAATATATTTAAAAAAACATCAAACATTATTGCATCTGGGAGACCTCATCAAGGGAAAAGTGGAAACCCTTTAAGAGCCCAAGTTTTTCTTAGGTTTAACCTAGAAGATGTTTTTTTTTTTTAAAAAAAAACAATTATATTACAAATCATATGGTACTTAAATCATGAGAGATTAGTGTTCTTCTTTTGTGATACCAAAATGAATCACATTAATTTACAAAATACGTTTGACTAATCGAACTCTGTCAAAGAAGTCAGTTTACCAATAGATTTGACCTCCTCCTATGCTAATTAAACTTTGACATTGAAAGGAAGTAATAAACTATCGTATTGGAGAACCCGAGCCTCCCAAGAAATCTTGCTAATTTTTTTTTTCTCTAGGTGATAGCGACAATATCATATCGGGTGGTTAAACAAGCCACTCATTCGATGCACATGTTTCATTTATTTCAATACTCGACAATAACAGGTCGTATACATCACTTAACAGGTGAGTTTCGATAATGATGTACATTTAGTATTTCACTTTATCTAGAATAGGGCCAGCGATTCATATTTCTATCGTGTCCTTATTCATATCATTTCACGTTATCACAAAAAAAAAATGTAAAAAAAGATCACTCACAAAGGGGGGAAAAGTATAAAAAAAAAAAAATAGTTTTAAATTTATTGCATAGTACTAATTCATTCTTACATTTTTCAATTGAACTAATTTAGCTCTAAAATTTTCACATCAATATCAGTTTGGTCCATCTGGCCAATTTAAATTAGAAATCATTGATGTAGATGCTTATCATCTTATATGATACGATCAAGATCGATATGAATATTTTTAGATATTTTTTTACAATTTTTTTATTTTTTTATTTTTTTATTTCGCCTTTCTTTTTGCTAGTTGCTAGTCACCAGCCACCAATCACAGGCCATGGCTCGGCGAGGGTGAGGACAACCCTAGTCTAGACGAGGCCATCCCTTGCTGGTCATGTCCTATGACCAGTGGCTATGAGACAAAAAGAAAAAGTAATAATAAAATAAATTTAAAATTTAAAATTTGCAAAAATATTAAAATGTTATTTAAAAATATTCATATCAACGCTGGCCAAGTCATGCCATGTAAGATGGCTAACATCCATATCTGTAAATTTTGGCCTAAATTGACTGAATTGATTGAATTGGTATCAACGTAAAAAGATTTATGACTAAATTGGTATAAATACAATATGTTTAAAGCTTTTTTAACACTTTTCCCTCGCAAAGCATTTTTCTTATAAAAATGGATGACAACATGTTGACTTTTGAGTTAAGATCCGAGCCTGACCATGTCAAGAACAAGCGTCTCTTAATAAACTCGTACCATATTTGAGTTGTATTCATACGAAGCCCATAATTCTCATAAACCAATCTTATATATTTTTGTTAAAGAATGTACACCTCACATGGTTTCCCATGATTGTCTCTCTCTCTCTCTCTCTCTCTCTCTCTCTCCACATGGAATGGGGGAAACTTTCAGGTAGGCACATACGAGAGCCGAGTCCACAGTAGATGTAACTCCCCCAAAATCACAAGTCCGGTCCGCAGCAGATATAACACCCTCACCTAACCTCGTTCTGTATGGTCATCTTCACAGGCCAAGAACCATCATTACTCTTTCTCACATTTCGTGAAGCAAATTGAAGCGTGTGGATATCAGATTAGGAGGGTGCGGTTCACCCCGAAACGGCGACCCCCCCCATCGTAGTATTATAATATTAGTAATTCACAGGGTAAACATCGCACGACACGCCGTTTCAATATTGGCCACCATGCATGGTGCAGAAATTTGCTCCACCGTTGGCGGTCGCTGCCAAAGTTGGACTTTTTAATTTATCAAACGCGATGGTAACCGGGGGCGTCCTTTGATCGTGACGTCCAACCAAGATCGAATAATTTTGTTATAAGTAACAAAGATTAAATGAAATCAAAGGATGGTATGAACGCAACTTGAGTTGGATGCGGAGAATTATAATATTTTCGAGAACATGGGCGTATGCAATTTTGATTCCTGTGGTGAGAGAAACTTGAAGATGGAGTGAAAGAAAACCAGTAATGACCATGAGTCATAATGGACAGGTTTATGTACTGTTTGTTGCATTTAGGACTGGGCTATGTTATCGTGCAAGTCGCAAAGTCAAACTGAAAGCAACGTTACAGGGTCAAAGGGAGAGGAACTACGAAAGGGAAACATATGTGCCATCTGGGTTAACTTATAATCCCAGTAAAAAGATACCACTGGGACAGACCGAGGGGCTGGCGGTGGCAGCCGCTCTCAGCGGCTGGGTACCTAATTCAATCCTCATCGAAACTTTGTCGTATTTCGACAAAATTTTCTAATGAAATGTCTATATTTCCATCTGCTTCAACTTGGGAATTTAGCTTGTTCTCTGAAAAATCCGGTATAAGAAGTGTTTACCAACGACAGTTGATAAAAGACTGATGCACCATGTGAAATATGAGGTCGTATGCTTATGATCCTATGGTCCATTGAATCCTATCTATAAGGTTGTACATTCGAGGACTCGAATATTCTGCAACTGATTGGAGGAAAACAGCATTTGGATATTGCTTTGGACTCCACCAACTCAATAATTGTCATTCCCAACGAATATGCCTTTTGGCAATTCAGATTTCTGAGGCATTACTTATGTTCCACTGATTTGCTCCAATGAAACAAGGTCTACCGGATTATGTCTATCACACATCACGAATCGTTGATTTGAATCTTCGCCATTGAAGTCTGATACGGTGCAGAGGATCTTCAACTCGCTCAAGGTGTTCATGTTATATTTCGCTAAGAAAACTTTCTTCTTGCACATGTTATATACCATATTTAATACCTTACCACGGGAGCCCAAAAAGGATTTATGACATGAGTTTTCTCCAGAGGATGTCCTTCATAACGAGGAATACTTTCATCAGCAAAATTCCCTAAAGGAGAAGAGCATCATGTATACACTTCTTCTTGAAAAGTAGTGTTAAGACACAAAAACTAGCACATCTTTGCCAAATTAGATAGGAAAAAGACCACAAAAAATCCCAAACTTTGCCCAAAGTGATAAATTTACCCAAAACTTTTTTTGTGATATAAAAAACCGTAAAATTTGCAAACTATGACATATTTACCCCCATTAAGGGCATTTTTGTCTTATTTGTTCTATTTTTTCTTTTTCTTCTCTCTTCCCTCTGCCGGCCATGGCGGAGGGAAGCCGACGTCTGGCGAGGGCTGCCCTCGCCGGCATTAGGCGAGGGTCACCCTCGCTTGGGTTGGCTAGGGTGGCCCTCATCGATGTCAGGCGAGGGGTGCCCTCGCCAAATCTAGCGAGGGAGGCCCTCACCGACGTTGGGCGAGGTGCCCTGCCTTCAGCGAACGTCGGGCGAGGGTTGCCCTCGCCAAACTCGGCTTCCTCCACCGGATGCTCGCCATCCCGGTGGAGGGAAGAAAAAAAGAAGAAAAAAAAGTTTTTAAAATAAAAAGACCAAAATGCCCATATGATTTAAGGTAAATGTGTTATACAAATGAAATTTCAGGATTTTTTGTGTCACAAAAAAAATTTTAGGGTAAATATATCACAGTTAGCAAACTTCGGGAATTTTCATGTCACGAAAAAAAGTTTTGGATAAATTCATCACTTTGAACAAAGTTTGGGGTTTTTTTTGTGGTTTTTTCCAATTAGATATTCTAAAACATTGAATTTCAAAATTAAAAGTCTCTCACTCTCACATCGCCTCGGGTCTTCTCTTCATGCACTATATTCGGTCGAAATCAAAAGAAGGAAGAGTGATGCAAACTTACGATAAAAATCTGCAAGCACAACTTTCTCACCTACTAAAACAAGTTAGACACCGGTTGGACACTTGAATCACCAAACCTCACTATCTTCCCTTACATTCTCTCTTTTGCCATCTATAAAGCATTTCTACGCCGGCCTCTCTCTAACTAAACCCCAAGAACAAACCACCCTCACGCACCTCCCATGTCGCTGCCGCCGCTGATGTCGTCGGCGAAGCCTAAAGCCCTCGCCGGTGACAATCTGCCCCTCTTCACTCCTACCCAGCGGATCGAGCTCGAAGGATACTCCCGCAAAGCCAAGTCCAATGGCTCCTCCTCGACCCTCGCCGAGCTCCTAAGGAGGGTTGAGGAAGCTCAAGACGGCGACGAAGTGCCTTCAACACCATCGAGCCATGTCCTCCAGATGACCTCCTTGGCGTCCTCCTCCGTCTCCGCGCCAGCGGCCTATCCCTTCGTCTCTCCTTCAAGAACTTGACTTACAGCGTCAACATCCCCCGGAAGCTCAGCTTCTCATCACTGCTCGGCCGCGAGAAGTCCAGCGATGGCGCGGGCTTGCCAGGGCGGGCTGGCACCAAGGTCTTGCTCAACGACATCTCCGGGGAGGCCAGGGAAGGGGAGATAATGGCCGTCCTCGGGGCGAGTGGCTCAGGAAAGTCGACGCTCATCGACGCCCTTGCGGACCGGATCTCGAAGGAAAGCCTTGGAGGTGCCATCACGCTGAACGGCGAAGTTCTAGAGTCGCGGCTTCTGAAGGTGATATCGGCCTATGTCATGCAGGATGACCTCCTCTTCCCGATGCTGACGGTGGAGGAGACGCTCATGTTCTCCGCCGAGTTCCGGCTCCCACGGTCGCTCTCCAAGTCGCGGAAGAAGGCCCGGGTCCAGGTGCTCATTGATCAGCTTGGCCTTCGGAATGCTGCGGGCACGGTAATCGGCGACGAAGGCCACCGCGGTGTATCCGGCGGAGAGCGGCGGCGCGTCTCCATCGGCATTGACATCATCCACGACCCGATCATCCTGTTCCTCGATGAGCCGACCTCTGGCCTCGACTCGACAAGCGCCTTCATGGTGGTGAAGGTACTGCAGCGGATTGCCCAGAGTGGGAGTATCGTAGTCATGTCAGTTCACCAGCCAAGTTACCGGATAATGAGCCTCCTCGACAAGCTGATCTTCCTCTCTCGTGGGAACACAGTCTTCAATGGCTCGCCGGCCGACTTGCCCAGGTTCTTCGCCGAGTTCGGGCATCCGATCCCAGAGCATGAGAACCGGACCGAGTTTGTGCTTGACTTGATCCGCGAGCTCGAAGAGACTCCAGGCGGGACAAAGAGCATCGTGGAATTCAACAAGTCGTGGGAAGCGAAGCAACAGTCATTGAGTCTCCGGAACGGCGACATAACGTGGACAGGACCAAAACCCTCCCTCAAGGATGCCATCAGCGCGAGTGTCTCGAGGGGCAAGCTTGTCTCAGGTGGCAGCGCCGGTGACTCGAACCAAGTCGTCTCGGTCCCGACCTTCGCAAACCCTTTCTGGATGGAGATGCTGGTGATCTCCAAGCGGTCGATGACCAACTCTCGGCGGATGCCGGAGCTCTTTGGGATCCGGTTTGGTGCTGTCATGGTCACAGGGATAATCCTGGCGACCATGTTCCGCCACCTCGACAACTCGCCAAAGGGCGTCCAGGAGCGGCTCGGTTTCTTTGCCTTCGCCATGTCGACCACTTTCTACACCTGCGCGGAGGCGATTCCAGTCTTCCTCCAGGACCGCTACATCTTCATGCGGGAGACGGCGTACAATGCGTACCGCCGCTACTCCTACGTCCTCGCCCACGCCATCATCTCCGTCCCCTCCCTCGTCATCCTCTCCCTCGCCTTCGCAGCCACCACCTTCTGGCCCGTGGGCCTCGCGGGCGGGTTTTCAGGGTTCATGTTCTTCTTCTATGCCGTCTTCGCCGCCTTCTGGGCGGGGAGCTCCTTCGTGACCTTCCTGTCCGGGGTCGTCTCCCACGTCATGCTCGGGTTCACCATCGTGGTCGCCATCCTTGCCTACTTCCTGCTCTTCAGCGGCTTCTTCATCTCGCGGAACCGCATCCCGCCCTACTGGATATGGTTCCACTACCTCTCGCTCGTGAAGTACCCGTACGAGAGCGTGCTCCAGAGCGAGTTCGACGACCCGGCCAAGTGCTTCGTGCGCGGGGTGCAGATGTTCGACAACACGCCGCTCGCGGTGGTGCCGGAGGCGCTGAAGCTGAGGATGCTGACGAACATGGGCAGCACTCTGGGCATGAACCTTACCGGGTCGACGTGCGTGACCACCGGGGTCGACATACTGCGGACGCAAGGGATCACGGACATCAGCAAATGGGATTGCCTGTGGATCACCATCGCGTGGGGGTTCTTTTTCAGGGTCCTGTTCTATTTTACGCTCTTGTACGGGAGCAAGAACAAGAGGAAGTAAAGTAATTAGATTGGTTTGAAGAAAAAGGTCGTTTGAATTGGTTTATTGGTTGTTTTGTAGTCTGTTTCTGTTCCTTTTTCTTTCTTTTTTTTTGGTGTACCACGACAAATGTAACGGCTAAAAGAGACTGTTTATCTAATTTCCAGCAGGTGGAACCGTCCAAGTTATTTGTTCCAACGTTACAGGACTACCTCTTGCTTTTTTTTTCTCTGATTGACATGGCCGACAATCTGATGAGAGAGGGTGAAATATGATGTGAAATGGTAATGCTCCGTCGTGTTTGGACGTGGATGGTAGCTCATTTAACGTCCGATCATTCCATGAGAAATGGGCTCTGCTTGCAACCATGTTCGTCGGCTACTACTTTATCGTTCGCGATCAAAATTATTCTCTGGTTGAAGGCCAAATATCGTGCAATCCAAACGACTGAAAATGAAGTTCATTCCAAGGATGAGCTTGCTTGGATTGAAATCCATTTGATTCAAATTCCTTGTCATGGAACCAACGAAGCCTAATATCGCTGTTATCTTTGTATTAGGATTAGGATCACTTTATTTGTTATTGTGTTATAGAACCAAAATGCAGAGTCACTCCCCAGGCGCCAAATGTCGTGATCCATCCACTGGATCACGTCCTGAAAAAAAAAATTATATATGCACAAAAGGAAATTAGAACAATAAAAATTGGCCATTCAAACGTAAAGATTTAGGATTCAATTATTACAATTAAAATATTTAGAATTGAATTGACAAAATAATAATAGGTTTCTAAATTTTTAGACGATTTTCCAATGGCAAGTGTCATTATCTTCAAAATCCAAAGAAACCCTTTTAATAGATTGGTCGTAATCTTGGACTAGGTTATCTTAGAACTTCGGTCCTACAGGCTGCCGAGGATTGCCAAATTCATAGGTTGTGATACATCTATCATCCGATGAAAAAAAAATAGTTAGATTTATCACGTCCGGTCCTAAGTTGCTAGATGATAAGACCACAATAAGTGATTATTTAAACAAGTGAATCAAATTTTTTTTTCATATTACAGCTTTTGGATCATTTAAAAACAAGTCAACAAAAAATATTTTTCTACTCAATGGAAAATCCATACAAATTTAGGAAAATGATTTATTCTTTAAGAAACCAAAATCATTTTCCAAATTATGACTAGATATCAATGCTTGGACTTAAAACTTTATCTTTAGGCATTGAAACCTCAACGTTCATTCCCAGACATTTGGTAGTGGATACAAGTCTAAAGGCTGGAGTCAAGTCCAAAGAGGAAGGGTTCAGGACCCTAGTGCTTGACCCCAAGTCCATAAAGGTTGGACTCAAGATATTAGCACTTGTGCTTGGGACCTCAGTCTGTAGGCCCAAGTTTATAGAGGTCTTAATTAAGACCCTAGTGCTTGTGCCTAGATCCCTAGTGCATGGGCTCAGGTCCATTGAGACTAGGTTTGGGTCTACAAAAGCTAGGCTTGAGATCTCAATGCAGGTGCCTCAAGTACATTGAGATTGGAATTAGTTCCCAAGTACTCAGGTCTTTGTCCATGGAAGCTGCACTCAAGACCATAGAGGCCAAGGTTGGGACCCTAGAGCCCGTGTTTACCTAGGGCCATTGTGGCCTCAAGAAAAATTCAAAAAATTTCTACATCAGTGTTTGTCATGACATGGAAAACGGCCGACATTTATGTTAGCAATTCTTATCAAAATTAATCGAAATTGCTACGTTAACATTATTGAAAAGTTCAAGATTGAGTTAGTTGTTAACAATATATTTAATGATTTTTTTTAACAATTTCCCCATACAAATCTAACTAAACTAAAGCTTTTTATTAATTTAGACATCATTTGTCATGACCCTCTTCCCTATGGTTTGTTCATTTCCCTCTAATTTTTACATAGTTTTCTTTGTTAATCTCCATGGAGGGGAGGCTTTGAGCTAGATACCTTCCTTCCCTCCCTTTTTCCTTTTTCTTTGGCTGATTTGGTTCTTTATTCTCTCTCTCTTCTTCTTTTTTTTCAGCTTTCCTTCCGTTTTGTGGAACTTTTTTCTTGAGTCTAGATCTAGAAACTTCTCTATGCTATTTTGAAGAGGTTTCTATCTCGATTTAGTCTAGATTTGAGGATTTCTGTGTGTATGATTTTGAGGTTTAGCTTCCCTTGGGTTCCAATTGTTTACAAGTTTAGTTTCAAAGCTCTTACAAGAGTTAGATTTGTGCTCATTTAACCTTACTCCTCTAAATGGCAACAATGTTGGGGATGCCAAACTTAAGCACACATTCCCGTAAAGCAAAATTGTAGCAATAGATGGAGATCTCAGTGTGTATTTATTGCTAAAGACGGATTTGATGATTAGCCATAGCATTTGGACAAATTTGCTCTTCAAGCGGGTGACTCCAAATTTTGTTATGACAATTCATCTTATTAACTTGAGTTTATTTTATTTTGAAGTTATTTGGGCTTTGTCTTGATTTGCAATTGAATTGTGATATTTCTCTCTAGTATTTTTGTGGAAATGAATGAAACATTACTTTAATCGAATTTTTTTTTTTAATCTTATTTGGTTTTCTTTAAATATGTGTCCTATGTGATGCATGGTATGTCTCATTTAATTATAACATCATTACATCATGGACTTTGCTAGCATAACAGTTTTTGGGAAATTATGAGAATAATAATTTATTATGAACTACAAAGTCTTGAAGAAGTGGGTCATACAATAATTTATAATTATTTGTGATTTTATTTTTTTTGTCTAAAATAAACTGTTACTTTCACTATACATTAAATACTATCCCGCAATCATTTCTATTATGTTATACCTCTATTAGGTATTAACGATTGATTATGCTATTACCCCACTCAAATGCATTAGTACGAAATGCTCCACAATCAAGTGGTGCGTTGATCTCTTGATTTAGATTTGGGAAAATCACATCTTGTCCCTATAGCTATATTTTTTCCTCCTCCAATATTCTTAGCGTTGCTATTCAAGCTACAATGAAAAACAAACCATTAAATAATTAAATAAAAAAATAGGAAAAATAAATCGAACATTGAATTTACATAGCCTGATTGGTAAGATATACTTTACAGACCAAGCAACATGAGATTTCATTATAAATCAAATGATATAATAATAGTTACAATAATACTCGAACTACTTTAAAAACTCTCAATGCTTCTTAACACCAATTACACTCAATAATTCACACGATTCGTAGCTTTCCCAATTTCTTGCGAAACAATATCTCAATTCACAGAAAAAAAAATCATAAATCTTATCACATAATATATTAAATTGAACACTAAAACCTCCTTTTAGAGATTGGACCTGAAATAGAGAATCTCTTTTTCTTTTTTTTGGCAACCTACTTAAATTAAAAAAATCAACTCAAACTAACCTATTGAGATGCAGTTTCTTATTTGTTCAGGAATTCGAATTCGAGACATATCATTTGACCAGCAAAACTAATCTTCAACAGTTGCAAATAATCTCCGACACTCATCGCCAGATTTACAGACCTTTACTCACATTTCGTTTTAGCGACGACCTATTCACCTTCGTATGCACCGTCGTCGCGGTCGGCCTACAAGAAGAAAACATTAAATTCGATCCTGTTGTCGAAAAAACCTTCGGCAATATGTCGACACCGATGAATTTGTGCCTAGGCACGATCAACATGGCGACTCGCCGGCCACGGCCGAAGACCAAAACGGCGTCGAAGACCAAAGAAAGCAGCAACGGTTCCCGTTTCGCCGGCTTCGGTCGCGAGAAGAAAGAGCCCCTGTGGCGGTGCGTGGAGAATTGCGGCGCGTGCTGCAAGTTGGACAAGGGTCCGTCCTTCGTCACTCCCGAAGAAGTCTTTGATGACCCTGCTGACATCGAGGTCTGATTTTTTCAACTTGTATTTGGGTTGCTTCTCGTTTGCATCGCCCCTGCACACCAGCCGTTTGATGAAATGACTCAGAGGAGTAGTAATGTGATGGTGGATTTATCGGGTGCAAATTTAAACCTCCTCCAGTGAGTTTGCTTGATGCAGCGTATGTTCTGTTCAACATTCGCGCAAGATTCTGCGGTGAGCGTGCGACTGTTTGCTCTAAAGATTTAAGAAGTCAGAAAAATGGGGACTAGTTTTTTGATATTTTAGCAAAACAAAGAAGAACCTCATTTGGTGCATGGCGCTGTGTCTTCACCTCTGCCGCATCGCACGCTTGTTTTATGTGCAACTGCGACATGCATAATTTAAGCTCACTATGATAATGTTTGCGTGACTTTTCATTTTCTTGTTGTAATTTCAGCTTTACAGAAGCATGATAGGTCCAGATGGATGGTGTGTACACTTTGAGAAAAGCACACGCAAATGCTCAATTTATCCAGGTAACTACTCCTTTCACAACAGCAGTAATATGGGATGGAGAGTGCATGGAGTGTTTCTGGTATGAAACTCTAAATTCATTTTGCAGACCGTCCCTATTTCTGTCGGGTCGAGGAGGATGTTTTCAAGTCATTGTATGGAATTGATAAGAAGAAGTTCAACAAGGAGGCATGCAGTTTTTGTAGAGACACCATCAAAGCAATATATGGTTCAAACTCAAAAGAGTTGGATGACTTTAATCACGCCATTAGAAGCTCCAATCCTGACTAGGGAAATGAGGCCCTGCTTTGGATGCTTAAGGCCATCTATTTCTGAAAGAGCTGGTGTCCTAGTACAGTCTAGAATGATTCCGCCAGGTATTAAAGTGGCACTAGCATATTATGTTCATAATCCAAAATTCTTTTTAAGCTGACAAGAGTTGAGAAAAAATTCACTTGTCTTGCAGGTGAGGGGATTTTTGCCAGTATCCTTTATGTATGATCGATTCTGCTAGGAAGATGGGGGAAACATCATCGGGTAATTGGTGCTATAGGACCTGCTGTACGAGGTTTACCTTTGCAAGGTTGTTCTGTTTGTGAAATATCATTGTAATTCCCTATGAATTTGGGTGGCTGATCACTTAGTTCTCTTGGTGCATCCCGTGGCTATTCTTGTCCTTTGTAAAATAACTGCAGAATATTTAGGAGATTGAATCATCTTTCGTTGAGGCGGACTTGCAGATACCTTTGTATGTTGCTGTGGAGTTAGTCCTCCCAAAACACAATGGCAGATAGAGGAGTTGGAATGGTGTCCGTGGGAGTCGTTTGACATGGTGTGGGTGAGTCTCCGTAGGTTTTGCGCAGCTGCCTCACGAAGTGAGATGTCCTAGGTTCAACCCCGCATTGTCCGTTCTTTGAGAGCCAGGCTGAGTTGAGTGAAGTTGTAATTATGCGGCATGGACGGACAGGGGACACTGGAAGAGTTGGGAGAGTTTATTGTTGACAACTGGTGCCAAACCCTCTAAGGGTGCGTTTGATTCAGCATTCCCAATGAACTTTCAACCTTCAAAGCCCCTTGGGGAAATGCTGGATCGTTTGACAATCATTTTGGAGTAACTTTCAAGTGAAAGTCGGCGTGGGAATCTTTGAAAGCGTCTTTAGTAGAGACTAGTTTTGAGCTTTCAAGATTTTGGCCAAATCTTTGAAACTTATTTATTTTTTATTTTTTCCAAAACTACCATAACTTATTCTTCAAATTTCTAATTTTTCCCTTGTTATTATTTTTTTAAATGCCAAAATAATGCTAAAAAAATCAAAATTATATAAATATTAAAAAAATAAATATATTTTTGTCTTTTAAAAAAATTATTTATATATTTGATTTTTAGCATTATTATCCAAATTTATATTTAGAAAGTTACATACATTATTTTTTTTAATTTTAAATAAATAAAAATTAAAAAAATCCCGACGAAGGATTTGGTCTTTTTTTAAAAATATATATGCTTTTGATTTTTTTAGCATCATTATCCGAATTTATATTTAAAAATTTTTGTACATTACTTTTTTTTTTCAATTTTAAACAATTAAAAATTAAAAAATTCCAATGAATGGTTTGGTCTTTAAAATATATATATATTTTGATTTTTTTAGTATTATTGTCAAAATTTATATTTAAAAATTTGTATACATCATTTTTTTCAATTTAAACAAATGAAATTAAAAAAAAAAACTAATATTAATTATGCAAATGGCTTTTCAAATGTATTTTCTACCAGACGGCATTTCTTTCAAAATTGCTTTTCAAAACATAGTTTATCAAACGGTATTTGCATTTACCTAAAGTCCTTTAAGTTAAAATGTTTTTGCATTTTCTTAATGGGCTTTTAAAATGCTGAACCAAATACACCGATAACCTATTAGAAATTTTGATTTTCTTTTTCCCTTCTTCTAACTGATCGACGAACAACAGTGACCCTTGGGGCCTCAACCTGGCTAGGGTCTTCAAGCCCCATTTGAAATATCCGGCCTAGCCACATGGGCCAATCATTGGGCTTGATTGAGTCCATTCAAAGTTTGGGCCTGGGCTAGTGCTCGAGCAAATGGCTCTTGCTCGGAAGCAAAGGGCCATGCATGGCTCGGCTTGTCACGAGTCCTCACTTTGAGGGGCCATGTTAAGCACGGGCCGATGACACAGCCGATTGCCATTCCTGCGCTCTAGCTCATTGGTTTCTCAGTTGAAGCAACAAAAGGAAAACCAAATGATTTTCCAATTTATGTGGAATGTGCATGTGGACTTAGTCTATCGTCCTTTTCTTTTAATTTTTTTTATAATCTTGAGACATGGGCTTGAAGACTCGTAACCTGGTGGCTCATGAAAACACCCTACAAATTTCATGGACTAATTAATTTGTCTAAGACCAAAGTTTGGCCTATGTAGGTGCCGCTAATCTAAAGTAGTTTGCATGCAGTTGATAAGATATGAATGGATGGTCTACGATCCATGAGTTGAAAATCACTTAAGGCTCCAACCGAGGGTTAAATTGCTATGAAAAGAAAATTGCAAATTCTCCTAGAGAATTGTTTTGTGCGTGTGCCTAGATGTCGTGGGTACCGTTACAATTAGTAGTGAGTGGCTTTTGTTTGAATTCCGTAGATGGATTAGAATAATTAGCATATGTGCTCTTATCAATGTGAGTTCTACATATGTTCTCTTCTTGCAGTTATTGAATTGAATTCAATCTAATGTAGAATTTCAAACTGCTAAATATTCTTCACGCAAGCCGTGAATTCAACCCAAATGTAGTTATCAGATAAAGTACGTAACGTATATTCTTATTGAAATAATTATTTTGCAATCAAATATACTTGGATTTTTCGTGTCGAAAACTAAGAAATGACTGGGTTTTACCAATTACAATAGCCAAATTTAGAAAAATCTGTACGAAAGACTGGTGAACATGTTTGCCAAAAAAAAAAATAACATCATGACAATTCGGAAACTCAAACGCATGAGAATCTTCAACATTCTCTCTCTTCTTCTTTTCGGCTGCTTTAGGATGACGAGAGCACTAACCAGTTCGACCTAATCCCGCAACCTATGATGATGTTCCCGCGCACAACTCTGTTCCTGGCCGCAATAATAATCTCCGTACTGTTTCTGGCTTCTGTCGTCTCCACGAACACGGCAATGGGGTCGGAGTACTTCCGGTCCTGGAGCTCCAAGAAGCGGCGTAGGTATAAAGGGTGTCACGAACGAATACCTACAGTGCGCTAAAACCAAAGCCCATTCGAGCTGCTGCTGCTTCGAACCCACCATCCTCCAGCCGACGCAATGTGGAAACGGTCTTGATGCCGTCCAAGGCACGCGATTTCTTGTATGCCCGCAACAAGGTTAGGGCCGGTGACAGTGAGCCGTCCTTGCAGTGAGATCGCATCCAGACCAAGCGCGCCTGGCGCTTCGCCACCCAGCGCACAGCGCTCTGCAGAATGCGCCACAGGAAGCACCGCAAGAACACCTTCTGGGTTTAGAGAGGTACACGGACGCCCGCCTAGATCGAGGACTGAGCGGGCCAAGTTCTATAACTCAACAAGCAACTTGTGCCAGCAGCGTAAGGGCAACAACGGGGGGACGTACCGCTATCTGCACCTATAGTCTGGCGGGATATTATACAAACGAGAACCCATTCGAGCATCACGTCCGTGATTAGCTCACATTAGAATTGTTATTCGTAATTATTACAGATAAAAACTTTCTCTTCCCCAACATATCGTATGTTATATCGATTTCATTGAATTCTTGTATCTAATGAAACTATTCTCACCTGTGGAAGATTAACTTCCACTTAAGCTTTAATCAAATGATGGGCATCTTCTAAGTGCTTCATTGACTGATTCGTGTGTGCTTTTGTTTTTCATTTTCCTAGTCTAGATCTTCATCAACAGGTCTCAGTTTCATATAAATCTCAGACTCCTATTGTTAAGAATAATAAGAAAAGCAATTGCAAATCGGTATCAGGGAGAAAATGACCAATCGATCTACGATCTGATTTTTTTAATTAACGATCATATTCTCAACATAAACAGTGCGACCTCAATCTGAAGAGAAGACGTATGGTCGTAATTGGTGAGCATAGGTGAAGAAACCAGGCTGGGCGAGGTAAGTCGATGTGATGCTGCTAACCGTGGCAGCACCGACAAGCATGTTCATCACCACGATCTGAAGCTGAATGGCCTCGAGGGGCGAAGCGCCTCCCATGATCATACCAGTCATTGCTCCTGGAAGCGTGATCAGGCCCACCGTTTTGGCATTGTCCAACACCGGCGAGAGTCCAATCACCAGAGATCTCCTCACCTGTCGTATAATGGCCTGATCAGGGGTCGCACCGAGTGCCAGTGCCGTCTCCACCTATCATAAAGTTCAAGAATTATTAGTTAAAGAGCATAGTGCTAGAGAAAGTAACCCACGTTCTCCTTATATTAACGAGAAATTCTATATGCAGATAGTTTGATAAGTTTATTTGGAAGAGTTGGGTCCCAGACAAAGTGATTGTCCCTATCCAATTCATTAATGAGAACTTTCTTTATCATCTTTTGAACAAGTTCTAGTGAACATTTTCCAGGAGAAGAAGAAAAATCCTTAGGTAATATGATTTGTGGCAGCGAACCTGATTCATTTGTGACTTGATGTCATCTCGAAGTCGCTTCAAGGTGACTCCAGTTACAGTCATCGAATTTCCAATCATCATCCCAGCAACCGGTATGATATAACGAGGAGTGAAAGGAAATACGCGCAACAGCACCAGCGTCAACATGGTCACTGAAGTTCCAGCAAAAATCGAGGCTCCGGCGATGTACTTGCTATTGGGCACGTGCTTGGCTCGCTGTCCTGCTGTGTGACCGGCGATAGAAACCTGCACTCAATGGAGAAGGGAAGAAAAAGATCAACAGAAGTCCTGTTTTCACTTCCTATGCGCGGTTCCCCTTATCAATTTCTAAAAAATTACTCAGACAAGGAGAACACCATACATAAACTGCTTCACGTATGTACTTGCAAGAGGAGATTTATCAAAAACTCGACATGAATCGCACCAATGCCATTAAAAAGCTGCCACTGAAATCTTATGGTAAACTGCCTTTGCATGACTTCAAATGTAAGGTTTATAAGAAGCAAATTATAGAATGAGCATTTATGGTTCAATTAAAATTCTCCTTCAACTTGTCGCCTTTTCAGAAAAAGAACCCTGACCGTTCTGTACCTGTATAGCTTACATTACCTATCTACGAACACATCATACCGTATCCATTACAGAGTACTCCAATCGGTGGCCTTAATTTTCACATAATATTTCATGGACTCGAAAAGCAAAACAGGAGGGAGATTCCTTGATTTGATTCCTCTAGCATTTTTCATCTATGTTCGATGCAACCGAAGCTCTCGAAATCTTCAGGTACATGAACGGAATGGAATTGTCCATGTTTGTGCTTGAATCAAATGGGATTTCTTGTCTCAAATTTCAACCTGTTAGGAATGGTAAAATCTGCGCCTCTGACAGAGTTCAAAGTGTCGTGCAATTCTACTGATCGAAAACAAATATCGTTGCATTTCCTGGGCGACATCAGTTTGTCGAGACTGCATAGAATTCGGCTGGATCGACACTCATAGATAAGAGAATTTTCCCTCTAACATTCTGCTAAGCACAGGACGACACAGAGGCACGAATCTCAAACATACAGAGAAGTTTCTATAACTGGGGGGAAAAGGAAAGCCTTGCTTTCGAGTGTCGGCCGTTCGAAAAACTCCCACATCAACAACCACTAACTAAAACAAAACCGACCAAGCGTTTGCGAAATTGAAAGAAAAGAGACCGAAACTTTATGAACAAAAGAAAAAAGAAAATACAGAGCTGATAAGAGGAGGGAGAGATTGCAAACCATGAAAATATAAGCCAAGAAGATCCAAGCAACGCTCTGGCGGCTGAAAATGAACTGCAGAACGAAGCCAATCACGGAGAGCTGAAGGAAAGCTCTGAAGACGGAGTAAACCATCTCCCTCTCCAAGCTCAGCTTCTGCAGGTACGACAGCCCCACCGCCATCGCCACCACGGCGAGTGCGGCCGCCGGCTTGATCATGCCCTTGGCGAAGTGAAGCACGGCGGCCATCGTCATTGCACGGTCGGAAAAGAAAGATGTGGCCAATTTGGACGTGTTCCCAGAGGAAGGAGAGACAGTTGATTGTGAAGATAACTATGGCCGGTTGAAAAAGTCTTTGGCATGTGGGAGTTCGACAAGCGCCTTAAGTCTCTTTTCTTGTGGAAACGGTGGACTACGACAGTTGCAAAGACGAGGAAGGACAATCATTTTATAGACTCGGCTAACCATAGATATAGGACATTATATCTCCCTGTTCCTTAGTACGGAAAATAGTTAGTTATAAGTGATATTGACGGTAAAAATATTTTTTATTGATTAATTTTTCTAAATGATATAACCAATCATTTTTTCGAAAATAGTTTTTAAATTCTGAATTTTTTATGAAATAAATACACTTGAAATGTCTCGGGAAATTTCTCCACTCGAGATATGCTATATAGATAGGCAATGCAGCACGGCTCCTTCGCGATGAGGTTTGAATTCATGATCTCATAGAAGATAATTTACCCTCTACCACTTGTCCAACCAATTCTATGGTTTCGATACGTGAATAATACTTGGTACCACCGAATGGGAATATGGCCCACTTTGGAGGAGAGGAAAGGACAGATCTTGTTAATCCAAGATCCTGCCATAATCGGATGAGCCGATGATTCCACGGATTGGTGCAGGCGTTCCAACGTTCACACCGATTAGTCTAAAAGCAAAGGCGGCCCCCCCTTTTCTCGTTATCACCTTCCCCGTTCACTTCTGAAAATATTCAAATAATGCACTCAGTCACTTCCGATGACTCATCAAATCTCTTTGAAAAATTCAAAATTTGGGATTTGACGTGGTTGATTTTCTTGTAACATGCCACTTTTTCGATCTCCAGAGTGTGTAGTCTCTCCCTTTCCCTCTCTTAACATGTCGATTCCGTATGTAATGCATCCGTTCATTAACCTAGAATGGGTACATCAAATTGCTCACGCCATCGTCCGATTCCCCGACCCTTTTCCTCGAAGTATATCAATCAATTGTCAAAATGAATCGACCATCGATGGCCCAGCCATGCATCCCCACTTGGAGTGGCTTGCGAATTAAATTCTCTACATTGCCCATACATACACCTTTCCTTTTAAAGTGGTATCTGCGGTGGATGTGTTATCTGCTTAGCAGCCACCAAGAAAAGCACACTGGACAAAAGGAGTGAATCGGAGTCATGAAACTGGAATTTTCTAATTTTGAACAGACAATTAGGTGGCACCTACCCCGAATAATATCAATTACGATATGGTAGCAACCGTGAAGATGATAAAGTGACTCATAAGAAATATAGCCGTGCGATGACCTCCTTTTTAGTGCAATCATCAGTCATCACTCGGAATGAAAGATATTAAGCGCAGCCGACATAAGATTAGTTAAAGAAATAAAGTGCTGAGATGACCTGCCTCTTAGTGCATAATCCATTGATTTGAATGATAGATACGCCTCAAGACAAGCCCGCAAGAATACCCTAGCAAAGTATACCTAAATAAAGAGAAGACAAATCCACAAGTGGGTTAATTTTTTTTAGACGCCTTTTCACTTGGGTGATCCTCAGCAAAGAGGAGAAAGACGTGCAAATACCTTTCTCGGCCTTCTGGTTGAGATCAAGTATAGTGACTGTTCATATCAATTTAACAAAGACGAGATTTGAAGCAACATGACACCTAAGATAGGGAGCAAAATAACTGGGGCACAAAATCATACATGGTTCGTTCATATTCCTAGGGTACTTTTACCATCCTTTGGCCAATCCACGGTGCTCAGCGTCTGCACTCAAAAGGTATGAAGGTGCGTTTGGATGGGCATTTAGAAAGCCCATCCAGCCCCCAAAGCCCCTTCAGCCAAAGAGAAGGTGTTTGGCAACCTCCTCAAGGAGCTTTCAAGTCAAAGTAGGGTCCTTGGAAATGCTGAAAGCATTCAGTAGAATGCTGAAAACATTTGTTTTTGCCTAAATTATCCTCATTGATTTTTTATATTTCCGTTATTACCCTTTTATTTTATTTTTTTAAATGTAAAAGGAACCGCCGGAGCGAGTCCGGCCGAAGAGGACGGCAGCCGGCGAGAAACAGATCTGCGCCGGCGGCCGTCGGGTCGAGGTCGCCGAGAGTCGGGCGACCTCCGCAAGGGTCGCGCGACCCGAGGGCCGCGGAGGTGGCCCAACCTCGGCGACCCTCGGCGAGGGTCGCGCGACCAACCGAGGCCGCCGGGTCGCCCAACCTCGGGCGACCCTCGGCGAGGGTCGCGCGACCCGGGCCGAGGGCCGCGACCCGGGCGACCGCCGCTGGGTCTCGCGGCCGCGGCGCCCTCGCCTTCGCGCGACCCTCGCGAGACCCGGGCGAGGCCGCTGCGGCCGCGAGACCCCGAGCGGCGGTCGCTGGGTCGCCCGAGGTCGGCGACCTCCGGCGGCCCTCGGGCTGGTCGCGCGACCTCGCCGGAGGTCGCCCGACCCTCGGCGACCTCGGTCGGCCGCGCCAGATCCGGCTCGCCGGCGGGCTGCCTTCTTCGCGGACGGCGAAGGGTTTAGCTGAATTTCAAAAAAAAAAAAGAAAAGAAAAATAATACCTATCAAAGCCTCTTGCAAAAGTTATTTTTTACCAAACACACATCCATCTCAAAGTCCATTTGCAAAATTTTTTTACCAAACACAACCGTTTTTCCCAAAATAGGCCAAAGATTTCGGCATTCTTTGAAGGGGCTTTGGAGGCTGGATGGGCTTTCTAAATGCCCATCCAAACGCACCCTGAATCCAGCGGCCAGCTTCCTCAACCTCCCACACTTATCTTCACCCTGTTCCCGAATTAGCCGCCTTGCCTTTTTTATATGGCATCAAGTTCCTTTGGTTTTTGTCAGTGGATTTCGGGCCTTTCCTGACGACTTTTAGTGCCAAGGATTTCAGAGGAACCGTGATGTCCAGAGGAAGTAGAATATCTTCCAGCTCATGCCACTCAAGATCTTCAGAGTCGCCGTCTTCATAGACTACCCTGTACCAGCCGGTTTCCTTATCAAACTGCGCGACAGTACCAGAAAAATATTGCCCTTCAAACAGTTTCCAAACTTCTCTCCCTTCCATCCATTCACCAAAACCTTGGAATCCGGGTGACTTCGCCTCATGCTTGATATCAGAAAAGGCAGGAGGGCCATTGCTGGAGTTCAAATTTGGCACCCCATTAATTACTATAGCCGGTTCTCCAGGCAACACATACACCCCGGCTGACGATGAGCTTAACTGTGGTTCTTTGCACATCTCTTCCATCTACAGTTGTCTTCATATATCCTGAGACACTGAATAGAGTAATCTATTCGGATGCAGATCACACCACAGGCTTTTGTATATTCTTCCTTTTAAACAAAGTTTATTCAATTAGATACATGCAACAGTGATTATTTCTAAAATAATGGAAACCACACTAATAAACATTTGACGGAGAAGCTGTAGACAAAAAACTCAAAGCAAGTATATGACAGCAGAAGAATAAATGCATTCACTGAACTATAATCAAAACAAGTGTGTCAGAAAGTCAAAAGACATCTTTGAAAAATGATGCTTCATAGGAGTGTGACACAAAGTTTTTGTGGTCCAACATCATTAGGCAGAGCAAAAATGCATAACAAGCACCCTGAAATTATGCTTGAAGAAACAAGAGTGCTGATGTTCTAAGCAGCAAGCAAAACCACAAGTCATGCATGGGAAAGAGAAAGCCAGAGAACTCCTTGAGCTTCAGGTCAGGATTTCATACTCATCAGTCAGAGAGAAAAACTGTAAAGCATATGCAGCTGAAGTGATGAAGATAATTTAGGTCAGTTTCAAGTGACAAAAACCTCTCCATCTTGAGCAAAATTTGGATCGTTATTTCTAGTTCTATTTCCCATTGATTCTTTTTCTTTTTTTCCCCTTTGGGTTATAAAAGAGGGCAAAAGCCCAGATTATAAAGTAGCTCTCATAATTGCACTGGCTTGATTCCCTGACAACAAATAAAGTATCTCCCTCAAATGATCAACCGAAGACCAAAAACCTTTGAACTGGTAAATCAAGTTAATCTGAAAATCACCATGCTCTAAGGGAATTCCCATATCTGCATAGACCATTTTAGTAGAAAGGGATACTTTCAACCGATAGTTTCACTCCAGGCTATAAGCATAAAATTAACTTCGAGATTGTTAAATCATTTTCCCGGTAGAAGATATGCCATGATCTTTGTATGTGGAAAGCTAGCATCCAAGCATCAATACATCCACATATATGCTTTAGCTATTTTCCAAATGGTAATGACTGGACTAATGACCGGAACTCCATGAATGATTTCTTCCAGTAAAACTCCAATCCATTACATATTTTGTGCAGACCATCATCTACCGAGTTTATCCACAAAATACCTCTTAGAACAAGGAGATATAACTACTGGCAGTCGACCACAATTTGGTCTCCAAACCAGATTGGTACACTGCTACCTAAATCAATGCTGAATCCTCAGGAGAAAATAACAATCTCTAGTAATGTGCATTCTCTCTGGTCAGCAACGGAAGACGAAAGCACAAGTGTAGCAATAATAATATGGAAAACAGTGGACTGAATTTCTGGGTTTCGCATTTGTCTCGTGTTGTTGCCACCACCTCCCTTCACATTTTCTTTTCCTTACTCTTATTTGCGGTAGATACAAAGAATGAGCCCCCTGGCCTAACCTCTTTCAGCGTCCGATAAAACGTTCCTCGTCCCTAACATTCTAATTCTATCATATTCACTCGCACAAACAGCACTTCACATCTCGTATAGTAAGCAAAAACTACAAAAAAACGAATCTTTCACATGATTTGACCCAGCATTTCCCCAGTACCGAAGTAAAAGTCAAAGTAGCGATTTGGTTAGAGAACTTCATTCCAGGGAAGTCTTCCAAGAAACTTGTTCCTCAAACACGACGCGAGCGCAATTCCAGATCAATCATATCATAGCACCGTTCAAAATCAAGAATCACAAGAACCCAAAAGAAAAGGACGAGAAAAAAGACGAGCAAAGAAAAGGGGTGCTTAAACTTCGTAAGCCGAAACGATGGAAGCGGAACGATAAAGAAACTGGGGACTACAAGATGGTGCCCAGAATCCAAGCAGAATGCATAAGAATCTGCAATTTAACAACGATTGAATGGGCGTTCGAAGTATCGCAACCGAAGAACGCCCGAATCAGCGAGGGAAACGAACGAGTCCAGGCAAAAAGATGGGAAAGCTCGACGCGGAAATGAGGAGGGAATCGCGAGACGTACCTTCGAGAGCGACGACCGTTCGCCTGAAATTGGCAGCACAGAACATACAAGAAGCAGGGCGCGAGAGAGGAAGAGAATGACAAGAAGAGTCAATGAGTGCCGCCTTGCCAGTGCCAGGTGAGGGACGACGAAAAGAGAGAAGCGAAGGAAAAATATGACCAAAAAAAACAAAATAGAGGAAAGAAATTAGGGTATTTTCGTAATTCACTACTTCGCTTACTTATTAAAAATCTAATACTAATTGTTACGTCATTCAAAGAAATTTTTTAAAAATAAATCTTCTTAAATTTTAAAGCGGTGTGTTAATCTATTTTAGAGGATCGGTGTGTATCATTCCATCTTAAAGCTCAGTTTTTTTTTTTTTATTTAATTTGAAAAATAGAAAAATTAAATAACTTCACGAAATATTAAAAAAAATCAGAGAAAATAGAAGATAAGTTGGTTCGGCTCAAACTTTATATCGAAAAATAACCAAAGGGAACAAGACCGCGCACCCTCCTCTTGTGAGACTTCGAGGATCTAAATTCCAATTCCTTAATTGAAATGGTTTGAGCGGAAAGCACATAATGTCGCATTGGGTCAATGGGTGTTAAAATGACAAGAAGATCCCTTCCTCTTGAAGATCTACATTATGTTCAACTTTATCATTCTAAATTCATTTACTGAATATGATTAACCAATATAGTAACTCAACTAATCATATATTCATTAAGAAATGACTCATTTCAATAGGTTTAAGTATGCGTCACTAGATTTGCATCATTGGAAATAGGGCAAAATGTATTAAATCGGCTTTAATAATATAGGTTGGATCATTATAGGTCATTAGATTTACATTACTAAAAATAGGTCAAAAATTGTTCAATGAGTCTATTTAAGTCAGACCATTTTCAACCCAACTCAACTCACTTATTGAATCGATTCAACTCACTTATTGCACTCATAAAACTAATTTCGGGAAATGGGTATTGTTGATTGGAGTTCTAAAGTAGACCGACAAAAAAAAAAAAAAACCATCATCGAAATGCTCTCCCTCTTGATTGGACAACTAACCCTCCAGAGTTTTTATGGAATATTTTGAGCTAAAAAATTGTTATGTTTGATTCGGACTTTCATCGCAATTGAATGAAAGGCTTTATTTTCGATTAAATAAAAAAAAAAAAAAAAAACTCACCTGTTTGACAATTGTAGTCAAGACTCACAAACACAAGTTCTTAAAAAAAAATGTTGGTCACGCTCATCTCGTCATGGAAAAGGACAACCATTGACTAAGGTGCAAATTCCCCTTCAACTGAGATAAGACATTCCTGATGAGAACGGGCTTCCCCTGGGAATGTAACCTTCAATTGACTTGGTCTAGATTGAATGGATGGTGATCCTTGGAGGGAGGATCTCCAAAAACTCACGTTGCGGGCTGGTGCAGTCAAGCAACCAATCTGGCATTCCTCATCTACCAAATGGTGCTTCATTTCGCTTGACATGGTACCTTGGTTTTCATCATTACTAAATTACTAATTCCTCCATTCCCATTGGCAGTCTCATTCATCATAAATTTCATTCATTGCTCTAATTTCTTGCTGTTCATTTGTTCTTCACTTCTTTCATTTCCTTCATCCTTTATTTATTTCATTCATCGTCGTCATTTCACTTCTGTGACCGTCTCCAATGCTCGCCTTTGCTTTTATGCAGTGCATTTGCCTTTTCGTGCCATGGCACTTTTCTCTCTTCCTTTTTCGTCCCTCTTTTCTGACTGATAATTTTTGGATCTCTATATTTAAAACAAGACTTTCCCACTCTGGACCTCGCTTTTGAATTCTCGATTAGCATTCTTAATCGTCTTGCTCTGGCATGGGGTTGGTCACTTGACCGGGTTAAACGAAATGAAAATAAAAGATTCAAATTGGCCTAGCAAAGGCTTCACCCGTGTTTCGATTTTGGATTGAATTGCCGCTCGTCATTTTGGAAAAGCTTGTTTAATCAAACAATTTTCTCGGTTTTCCAGACACCTTATAGCTCCCTGCCCCGACGTGGACTAGTTGGGTTATTTTTGAAAAATGTTTCATAATCATTTTTGTAGAGGGCTCAAATTGCATGAACTATTGATTTTCACGTGTTTGGAAAAATAAATGAATTCTTGCTCCTCATCTCGTCAATAATTGCACGACATAATATTAACTGTGACAGCCCGAGCGGCGGTGCGCGGGGAGGAGGGATGGCGGTGCGTCCGTGCCTCGGTCCTCGGACGTGCGCAAGGAAGGGGTCCTCTCCCTCTTGTCCCACATCGCTTAAGGGGGGAGTCCTGGGAGCCTTTATAAGGCTTGGGTCCCTTAATATGTGTGACGTGTTTCACACATGCTTCCGTTATGCTGAGAACAAAGCCTTGAGGGAAAAGACCGTGGCTGGGATGACGGTTCGTCCGCGACAATAATTGCGATGGCAAAATATTAACAATATCCACCCGGGTCCTTATAAATGGTATCGAGCCGACTCCCGACAGCATGTGGGGCTTGTTCTTCTTCGTTTTTTCCAGATGAATCTAAAAAGACCGTCTGGCGGTTTTTTATATCACACGACCCCTTACATTAACAATACCATACTTAGGGCGGCGACTCTTGACAAGGTCCGACATTTGAAGATTGCATCGGCTCAACTTGGTAATTCAAATGAAATATAATCATTAGCATTTCGTCATCTAATCATTATCATGTCATGGACCAAAAAGCGTCTAGTCATCAATCCAAAGGGGTTCATCAAAGCCGTTAGATCATAAAGTGACTTAATCTTTACCATTGGATTTGTTTGACAAGCTTTGATGCTCTCAATCGTTAAATGAGGTCAATCTCCACCATTGAATTAATATGATGAGTATCATTATTCTTCACTAGTAGATCAAGTGAATCTCTACTATTGGATCGATTAGACGAAAATTAATATCATCTACCATTTGATCATGTAGAAGATCAATGATCATAATTAGAGGGACTTTTGTAGCAATATAGGAGCCCCCTCATAATTTGTATCATTCACTTCATTTGAGTAATAGAATTTTCTCTAGAAAATTATCATAAAATTCATAAATCTATTACAATTATGCTAATTTAGTCAAATCTTTTTTCATCAATTAAGTCATAAAACTTTTGCATTTGTATCAATTCAATCAATCCGATCAATTTTTGCTAGGCAACACTAACATGGACAATTTTTAATATCATTATAATATTTTTTGGATAATCTATAATTTATTTTCCTTCCCTCCCTTCCTCCTCCATCAATGGTTGGACCTTGGCAATCAGCCAAAGGTGAGGGCCAGCCAAAGTCAGGCGAGGGCGAGTCTCACCATGGCTGGGTGAGGCTCAACCTTGCTAGAGGTTGTTGGCCAAGGCTTGAGCCTCACTAAGCAACTCGGGCGAGGTGCAACCTCGCTGAATTTATCGAGGTCGAGCCTTGCTTGCAAGCCAAGTGTGAGGCCGCCTAGGAGAGAATTCAAAAGAATTTAAAATATTACTAAAAATCCCACACCATATAAAAGGGTCAATGTCCATGTCGGCGTCAGGCGCCCAAAATTGATCGGATGGATTAAAGTGACATAAATGCAAAATGTTTATGATTTAGGATACGCATGATAATCATTATATTTCTGTTTAACTATTTTTCTATTTCAAATCTATTTACGGAATAAATATCCATTTGATAAAATTATTTCATTTTTCTATTTTTGAAATAAATTTTTACTCCAAAAATAGATTTGGAATTAAAATCTAAAGTAAAAAATTTTACTTCTCTATTTTTAGAATAGAAATAAAAAATAAAAAATCTTTATTATCATTCGTCCCATTTTAGCCACCCACCCATTCTCCATCGCCGGCTACCATCCATTCACCGTAGCCGTCCATCATCTCGCCGCCATCACTCCCTGGTCACTGGTTGCTACTTGCCTACCGTCACCCACCGCCATCCATTGTCTATTGATGCCGCTCCTTGGTTGCCCGCCGCCCACTTCCCGATTGCTGTCCATTGCTGCCAGCCACTAGTTGCTGCTGAGGTCACCACCGCATGGGAGAGAGAAATTTTGTGTCATTATTAAACGAATTTCTATTCCAAAAATAAAAAATTTGCATCATTACTAAAAGGGTATTTTTACCTAGGGTTAATACTTTGATAACCCCCAAATTGGTATACGTATGACAAATTTACTCCAAACTAATTTGTTGACCACTAAAAACCCCAAATTGGTACATTTTTGACAAATTTACCACAAACTAGTATACTTGTGACAAATTTATTATATGTTAGTTTCCGTTAATTTTTTTTAATGATATAGTTCGCTGGTGTACTAGTTTAGGATTTTACTCTCATTTTGTCACAGTTATATAATTTTTGTGATTTTTTGTGGTATTAATCCAATATAATAGAGGGTATATTTGTCACAAATGTATTAATTTGGGGTTTTTGACGGTATTATAAATTAATTTGGGGTAAATTTGTCACATGTATAATAATTTGGAGTTTTTTATGATCAGTTGGGAAAATTTTGTTACAAGTGTACCAGTTTAGAATTTTTCATTATTAAAAAAATAGTTTGGGATAAATTTGTATTCCGTACGTTTATCGTTTTGACTGTTTTTGGAAATATTAACCATTTTATTTATAAACTCATCTAAAAATAGAAATAAAAAAATCAAATCTATTTCTTTTTCCAAAAGTCAATTTCTGGATAGAATGGTTATTAATTGTGCTATCAATTGCAAAAGAAAAAGTTTATGATTTAATTGTGCCATAAATTAATGACTTTTTTTTTTGGTAATTCCCCAAGAATTTCCTAGTGCTTTCTCTACTTCCTCTCTCTAGAAATTCCCTTCCTTAATTGCCAGAGTGTGTACAAGCAAGACTTACTTAAACTTGATTAAGCAGCTCAAAGGTTTAAGTGCCGCACGGACCACGATCGAAAGAGTCATCTTGTGACAATTACACAATTTTATAAGATTTCGACTATTGAGAAAATGCTGAAGAAAAGTCTTTTTGAATTTAATTTTTTTTTTTTTGGTCGAAAGCGGGTGATTTCTTTCATTCATTCTTACGATAATTACAAGACAAAGGGAAACAAACTTCCGAACATAAGATATCCCTAAGAGGTTGGGGATGGGAAGATGTCCAATTGAGAGGGAGTTTTTTGGTTCGATGGGCTTTTGCTATCCAATCGGCGGCGCAATTTCAGTCCCGAAGGCAGTGGTTCATCTTTGCTTGTCTAAAATGGGCTAGAATTCTTTTCCCTTCACTGACTATGTTCCTCATAGTCCAAGAGGCTTCTTCCTGGCCCATTATGCTTTCCACTACCCCCACATTGTCACTTTCACAGAGAAAATCTATTCTTTCTTTTGACTTTGGCCCATTATGCCTTTGACTATGCAAGGGTTTCGGCTTCAAAAGGGGATGTTGGTCGGATCTCACACGCGAAGCCTCCTTCCACCATACTGCTGGAGTTCCTCAAGATCTCGGCAATAGAGCTTGGGAACTCGCTCCCCACCCAAGACGCATTGACATTCAGCTTGAGGTTTGAGTTTGTTGGGGGTGTCCACTTTGTTTCTTCCTTCCTAGATCTGGTTTTTGCACTGCTGTTCTGCGAGATCCATATGCGGTAGGTTACAACTTGAGCTCTCACCTCTTCTAATATGGCGGTGGGATTCGGCTGATGTCCTTGAAATACCGCATTGTTCCTTGCCTTCCACATACACCAGAGGAGCGTTGCTATTTCATCTGCTTTAGTTGCTGTTGCGCTGTTCTCAAAGACATCCATTAATCATTTATCAGCTCTGATGAAATTCTGTAGGGTTGTGAAGTTCTTCAAAGTTGGGTCTGACCAAACTCCTTCTGGTCAAGCCGCATAAGAAGAGTACGTGTTCGATTGTCTCAGGGTGCTTGGAACAAAGTGGGCATATTGGGTCTAGTAAGACTCTTCTCTTGTAAAGTTTCTCACGTGTTGGTAGAGCGTCTTGGCATAATCTCCAAAGGAATATTCGTATTGCGGAGGGGGGTTCAAATATTCGTATTGCGGAGGGGGGTTCAAATATTCCATGCTTTTGTCCATAGTTGTCTCGGTGGCTGGAAGGAGGTCGATGCCATGTTTGTATTTGCCTTAAGAGCCTTGGACTGTGCGTTGTTGTAGCCGCTCTTAACTGTATAACTTCTAGTTTTGTTCGCTGTCCAGTATAAAGTGTCCGCCTTTGGGGAGGGACTTATGAGGGTCGCTAATTTCTCTTCGACGACTTTTTCCGCAAAGAGGTTTGCAAAATTTGTTCTTTCCACTTCCTTGTGTCATCATTTATCAGTTCTGCCACTTTGTAAGGCTCATCCCTGTTTGCCGGACCCCCAATTATGCCCGAGGCTAGCCACTTGTCCTCTTTGATTTTTATAGATTTGTTGTCTCCTACTACCCATCTGACCTCCGGCTCGATAACTTCTCTCTCAGTTAAGATACTTTGTCAACCCTAGGACGGTCGAGAACCTCTTTTGGCTTTTCAAAATTCCCCATCCGGGAAGTATATTCCTTTAAGAATTTGACTCCACAATGCATGAGAATTTTGATGTAGCCTCCAAGCTTATTTTCCCAACATAGCTTGCAAATCTTTGAAACCTAAACCTCCTTCATCTTTTCGGAGTTTTAGCACTTTCCATTTTTTCCAATGCATTCCCCTCCTAGCATCGCTTTGTTTCCACCAAAATGAAGCGACTCTCTTCTCTGTAGCGTTACAAATAGAATTTGGTAATCTTGAATATCGATATGGCATATTGAGGGATGGCTTGCATTACACTCTTTATCAATATTTCTTTACCTGCTTTCAAGAGAAAATTTTCTTTCCATCCCTCCATATTCATATTAATTCTAACCAAAATCTAAGTGAACATGTCTTTTTTTGACTAACCCCAATTGGATGGTATTCCGAGGTACTTCCCAGTCTTCTCTATAATCAAGACGCGTAATTCTTGAGCCATATTCCCCTTCTATTATGTGGACAACCACTACTGAAGACGACTTCATATTTGTTTAAATTGACCGCTTGATTGGTTGCATAACAATATTGATTTAGAATTGCAGCCAGACTTTGGCACTCCTTAACTGTTCAATCTAGGAAGAAAATAGCATCATCAGCAAATAATAGGTGGGTCAATGTTGGGCAATACCTGTTTAGAGTAATTCCCTTGAGGCTTCCATCTGCTTTTGCTTTATGCAGCATCCATGATAGCACATTTGCCACTACTATAAATAAGTAAGGTGATAGTGGATCGCCTTGTCGGATGCCCCGAGTGGATGAAAATTTCTGCGTGGGTTCTCCATTTACTTTCATGCTAAACAAAACTAACGCATTGCATGATTAGATCGACCCATCTCTCACAAAAGCCCATTTTCAACATGCATTCTCTCAAGAAATCCCATTCAATCCTATCATATGCCTTTTGCATGTCCAGTTTAAGAATGGCTTGGAACTTCTTCCTTCTCTTTTTTACCCTCATATGGTGCAACACTTCCTGGACTATGAGAATATTATCTTGAATTTGCCAGCCTTGAACAAAAGCACTTTGTTCTATCGCAATTATCTCTTGGAGCCATGGTTTTAGCTTATTAGCCATCACTTTTGATATAATTTTTTAGCTAAAGTTGCATAGGCTTATAGGTCTAAACTGGCCGATTTCCTCTGGGTTCTTAACCTTAGGAATAAGAGATATATGTGTCAAGTTTAAGTTTGGGTCAAGAATACCTGTATCAAAGAAGTTCTGGACCAGCTGAAATGTATCTTCCTTGATATCTTCCCAAAGGTTGTGATAGAATTATCGATTCATTCCGTCAGGCCCTGGGGCTTTTGTTGCTCCTAGCTAGAACACAGCTGCTTTAACTTCCTCCATTGTGATGTTGGCCATGAGATTTTCATTTATCTCATCTCCAATCGGGCTCAAGCATTAGTCTAGAATAGGCTGGAAATTTCGAGGTCCTACCGATTCATATAAGTTTTGATAGAAATCCATTATGTGATTTTTAAGAATGTGTGGTTCTCTAGACCAAGTCTTTCCATCAATCATCAGCATTGTTATCTTGTTTTGGTTCCTCCTCTGGATTGTTGTTGCGTGAAAATATTTGATATTTTTGTCACCCCATTGCAGCCACTCAATACGGGATCTCATCCCCCGATACATTTCCTCTTGTTTCCATTAGTATCTTCTGGATTTTATCTATGCTTGTGGTTGTCATTGGTTTGTTGTTTATCTCTCTTAGTTTCCTTTTCGGCCCTTTGATTTGGTGCAATGCGTTGGAGAACTTCCCCCGACTCCATGATGCTAGCTTCTTTGATACTTTTTGAATTTAATTGACTAAACTTACTTAAAGACAAGTCTCGAGTCATTTTTTGTGAACCGATTTTTCCGATGAACATGGCTTTTCCAATATGAATCTCGGAACTTCCAAATCTTTTCGAAACGCAGGGCATGGTTTTTGAATTTTTGTGGGTTAGACAGAAAGATGCTGCCAGAACACGAGTCAAAAGCAATCAATTGTAGTCAAATTGAGTAAGACATTTTCAAAATGGGGTAGAAAACCTCATATATTTTTTAATTTAGTTTTATCAAGTATTCATTTGCCCCTACGAGCCTTTTGCGTTGCGCCCACACGCGAAAACATTATAAGTTAAATTTTTCATTTAGGGCAATTAATCTTTCTTTTCCTCTCTTTTCTTCCGTCATCTTCCCGACACCCGGGGCGTGAACGGCGGCCGACGATTAGGTCTCGGCGCGGCCAAGGCGACGTAGGCGGAGAGAGAGCCCTAACCGCAGGTGACCATATGCGCCCGTGAGAAGTGAATCGATGCTGTCTTAGCGTGACAGAGCCACGCGTGCAGTTCTTGTTTTTCTTGATGTGTGATTAGTGCAGTCTCTATCGGCATTCTAATGTATTGAATTGGCCATATTTCTTGAAGGAGCAATGACCCTTTTGGAATCTCCCCCTTTTTTCTGAATCCGATTTTGCATTGCAGTTATAGACGACTGGGTCTCTGCAGCGTTCCGGACTCCAGGGCAGCAAGAATGGATGCCAAGTATTCCGGAGAGACGTTGAAGTAATTTTCTTGTGCTGGACTCTTTCGGTGTTCCTTTCTTGTGATTGTGAGAGGAGTGATTCGGTTCCTGTTCTGTTTACTTGTTTTTTTAGGATGTGGAGGAAGTTCTACAAACTCCTTTTGTTTGGTGTGTTTTTGATTTGCTGAGCATACATATAGATCTAAGAACTACTATCTAGTGTCTTGATAGTTGTTCCAACGTTGGACTTTTGATGATGATTGTTCTAATATTCAAGTTCTAATGCGTGGAGGTAAATATGTATTGTTAACCCATGACTATTTTCTCTCATAAAAGAAAAGGGTTATTTGATTCTGAGAGCGAACAACATAGGTTCAAACTTGATTGGGACTGTATCAAATTCAAACAATCTTTAGCAGTTAGTTCCATTGGAAGCTTTTGGCCACCATTTCCCCTGGAATCTTTTAATCAATCTAACATTATAGGTTTTAGCTCTTGCTTGGGTGGATGGGTATGTAGACTGTTTGGTGTTGAGGGCTTTTGAACATTATCAATGAACTTGGTTAAATATTTGTCGAGCAGGCATTTGGAGAAGCAAAACGAGTTGCTGATGGATGCCTACAGATCAATGTCACATGAACTACAGAAGCTGCAGGTATTTTACCTAATTGAAGTCCCATAGTTATAGTTTTCAGTTATTGCTGCAAATTATGATCGTTCACTAATTTATAATTTCTTCTTGAACATGTAGTGAATGTTGGGCAATTGCCTTAAGGGTTGTTTTATTTCTGCTGGAAATATGCTTAAGAAAGATAGTTAACTCATTCGACTTAGAGGAACTCATAGTCTAAAGCAAAGGTGCTAATTTTCATTCAGAATTTTTCAATGACAAGATGTACAACTTTTTGATAGACCCCAAAGAGTAATGATATGTTGAATTTAAGTTACTCATTCCAATTATGATCACTCCAGTTTCGATTTACATCCTCCTGGTGAAGTGGAGGTTGAAAACCTGTAAAGCAGCATGCAAATCAGCCTTGGTGCATAGTGTAATGCAATTTGTGGAGGAAATCTTATGAATTATTAGGATATTTAAAGGATCAAATACGCAAATTGGACATCATTCATACTACTGATTGAAACTATAGTGGCCACTTTTATTATTGCTTGGGTTGATCTATACTCAAAAGCTTTCAATCACTTGGAAAGGTAATGGAAATAATGCTTTGCCAACTCTCTGTAAAAAGGAAAGTTTTCTTTGCCCCATAAACTGATAGATCATTACCTTGGTCACTTTGTTACTTGACTGGTCACTGTAGGACAATAATAAAATCGCTGATATGTAGAAAGCTCTAGTTTGAGAACCGATAGCCTGCACCTTTGATCCATTGCCACCAGCTATGGTGTGGCTACCTAGGCACTGCCCACCTAAATCAGAGCAGAAAGCGCTCAACTACAAATGACAATCAACCATAAACTGTCATGGAGCCCAAATTTGCTGGTGCATAAATGGTTGTACATGGGGAAGAAAAATATTTTAGGATTTCCCTCTGAGATTTTTGGTTAGAAAAGCTCAGAGATTGTTTGGAATGAACTTGTGAATCACTGTAGCTGCTGTAATTATTTTATCATCAGAATGCAGATCATTGACCCCCAGAGTAAAGTGTAGTCTAAAGATATCTATTCTTTTTTGGTTTTTGTTTGATGGAGACATCTATCTCTAATTACAAATACCTTTAATGATTAATGCTTTTGGAGATGATTGCAGGTATGATGAATCTTTGTACTGCCAAAACCAATCGTTTCCAGTTGAAGGTCATTTAACATATCGACTCAAGTCTAAATGAGAATCATCTTGTTATTGCATGCTTTCTCTAAAATTAGGCCCCGTTTGATTCGGCTTTAGGGAAATGACTTTGGGAAACTGCAAATGTTCTTGGGCTAAAGGGGTTTCCGAAATGCGATAGTGTTTGCCAAATTGTAAATTTAAAGTGCCTTGGAAAATAACTTTGGCGTAAATGCTGTTTGGTAAAACTTATTGCAAAGGGCTTTGTTATTTTTTTTTAAAGTCAAAATTAAATCTGGTGGAGCTTAGCTATTGGACAGCCTTGCTTGAGGTCGTGTGACCCAGGGTGTCACCTAAGGTCGTCATGCGACCAAGGTAATGCTTGAGGTCATGTGGTTGTGCGACCCCAGGTGGCGGTCTCTGGGGATGCGTGGCCCTTCAGGCAACAGTTGTTGACCTCCAGTAGCTCCTTGTTGCAAATTGTGGAAGATGAACAGTTAACGTGAACTGGCATTCCCTAAATGCTGAAAGCCCAAAGCAGGTGGGGGGACCTGCTTTCTGCTTTGGGCTTTCAGCTTTCTCAACCCATTCGGGTCCCAAAAACACTTGTCAAACACCTTATATTTTCCCCAAGGGGCTTGTGGGGTTTAAAGCCTCTTGGGAAAGCTGAACCAAACGGGACTTTAGTATTATTAGTTAGCAAATTTAGGGAATTGTTACCTGTGGCTCTTGAACGAGTGAAGTTTTTGCTGCGGTGGTTTTTATTTTAGTCCTGCAGAAGGCGTAACTCAGTAAACAATTGATTCCTTTTTGGCTGAAGGGGTTATACACAACGTTAACTTTGTTCTCTGATGTTAGAACATTTTGAATTACATAGATTCTCAAGGAGGTATTAAAATTTCTTGATCTGTCTTGTAGGTTGAGGAAGAAATGCTCATGCGCAAGTTTTATGAACTCATGTCAGCACAGGGCTTCACTAAAAAGGTTTGCTCATCTGCAAGTAATTAGTCTTGGAGATATCCAGGCCATTGCTTTGTCCTATTCTTGATGGGATTTGCTCGGGATGCTTTTTAAGCTTTATTTCATTCACATTCTAAAAAAATGTCATTTTAGATCTAGAAATGATAACATATGACAACATGTTTCTTCTGCTTTATCTGCTTCACTGTCCAATTCTAGGTTTACATTGATTTAAACATTTGTCTTTCAGTTTTAGGCATGTGATATTCTGGGTCCTGCTTCAATGAGGATTGCAATTGCTGAAACCTTTCTGAGAACATTATGTAATGAGACAATTTTTATAAGTAAATGTTCCCTGATGGCTCCACAATTGAGTGTCATTATTCTTCTAATAAGCTATCTAGAATGTCTTTGTTCTTGATGTCACCTTTGGAGATATATAGCTTACATCATTAATGAACTTTGTCCTAGTGTCACGAGTTTAAAATATGTAGAGAGATTGATGTTCACTTTAGCAGTTTAGATTCACCAAGCTGTGCATGAATCTTGCTTCAGTCAATCATATGTGCTTATGACTTCCTTGGATTTGTTTTTCACTCCATAAAGTATCAGCCTTTCTCTTCTTTGTTTCATTCTGATCTATTTTCATGGATGTTCCTATCTAGGTTCTGTATTCGTTTATATGCTTTCTCAAATATTAAAGCTTGTTTGCAGGACGGAGTTGGAAAAGATGCTTCAGGTGATAACAGAACTGGAGACAATGGCACTAGTCATTAAAGATGGCGATGAACAGCAGTCGGGATGACTTATCCAAGTATAATACCCAACACAGAGAATGGAATACTTCATTAAGTGGAGATTATGTGACTGGTCATCTCTCTTCGCTCTGAGATTTTAACAAAATCTTGCCCTTGTCATTCTTTATGCAAGTTTAGTATGCGACAGATCAAGAAGTGAAGGTGATCTCTGCAACGGGTGTTCTGTAGGAAATATTGTCATATAGGGGATTTGTTGACTGGGCTCGCTTCTTGTTCAGGCACACTTTTCTCTGCCTCGATGCATAAATGTTCTCACTTGAAAGAGCTTGAATCTAGGACCAAGATCCTCTATTTATTTTTACTCTTGTAACAGACAAAACTGGCGAGATCAAGTTGAGTTGTTTCTTACTTTGTTTTATACATTGGTTACTCTGCATGTTCTCTGAGGTTTGTTTGTACCTTGGGCTTTTGGCTGGTGCTATGTCTTTGTTCCATAAAACCCTTGATCCCATGGAGAAAGAACTGAATTCGATTATACAAAATGCTTCCATCTGAGATCAGATGATTATGAACTGCAGGTGCTATGTCTCTGTATCTTTGCAAGGTTGTCTGCGTGCCCATTTTTGATTTTTGATTTTTTTGGGCTTAAATCATCTTTTTGAATCATTAGCATACGGTCTTTGAAGCAATATATGAAATAAGTCCATTCCAAAATTAAAAAATAAATGAAATAAACTAAAATGCGAATGCTTTCTTTATTCTTAACTTCAAGTATTTTAAATATAGTTTGTAAAAATATTTATCTTTTCATTAGTATTACGGGAACAAGAATTATTGATTCCTTTTAATTTTTGGAGGGAACGCAATAAGTTGTGTTAAAGATTAGTTATGATTTATTAAAACTTTCCACTCCCCCGAAACTTACGCGTCCCCACCCCATCCCCGAGAATGTGACAATTTGAGCCTCACCTCCTCCTTCCATGGAAGGATGGCCACCGGCGAATCTCGGTGGTTTTAAATAACAATAACTTTTTTTTTATACCAGGAACCACCGTATCGTGACGAGTTGGGGAATCGAACCCCAGCCTTGTGTGTGGCCAACGTTCGATTCCACCAACTCGGCCACCACACGGGTGGGTAAAGGGAAAATTTGGTCAAAAGAGGAGTGCAACATGAGGATTTAAAGGTCACCCATCCTAAGATTACTTCGTCAAGACGCTTGACTTGGAGTTACGATGGGATCGGTGCATTAGTGCTGGTATGATCGCACCCTCTTTTTTAATTAAGGAGGGAACGCAATAATTTGTGTTAAAGATTAGTTATAATTTATTAGAACTTTCTTGTTTCTCTAACGAGTACTCTATTTGTTTAGTTTATTCTTTTTAATGCGCTCGGATCAGGGATTTTTTTTTTTTTATAATATTTTCCTGACAACATCGGTGGTTTGGGTTATGTAGTTGAGTTGGATTGCTCCCATCTGATGCCGACCTAATCAAATTGACTTCGAGGATAGTCCAAGACCAAATTAAATTTTAAATAGGAGCACGACGTCCATTTTTGACATTGCCCCTATAGATTTCCTCTTGCTAATTTGTATCGGTTAGGATAAAATTTACTATTATTCAGATATTTCTGAGTTTAAAAAACTAAAATTTGTGAAGCATGATGGTGGGAAAAATTATTGAAGACGAGCGATTGTTGAATTGGGAATTCAATCACTGCAGTTTCCAAATTTCCATTCAAAACGTTAGAAAATTCTGAATTTTGAAGGATGAAACTTTACATAAGAACTATCTTCAGGATGATGGAGATAAAAATCTTGAAGATTGGTCTTGTAGAATGATTGTAAATGTTGCAAGTAAATGCATAATATCGCTGTAAAGAAAGTTGATGTGATGTTATAGTCACGTACTGTGATGAGAGATTTTTTCAATTTACAAGAGAATTTTCTAGTAATTTGGTTGTTATGATGGGTTATGCTGAAATCGTATTGAAAGTAAATCGCAAGTTTCTATACACCTCTTCGAATCGAAGAACTAGGAAAATCTTTGGGGAGATAATTTACTTCCACAAACGCATTAGTCCAATTCATTATTGTCTATACACATTATTCGTGTGCGGCGAAGGTAATTGGTGTATTGATTGGTTAACAAATTTTGCTTCGAACACTTTGGTTGAATGTATTAGTGCATCCTGGCTATATGCTGCCATGAGATTTAATTTATATATTGTTAGGTAATCAAATTGATGTTTCTGCATCATGATAAAACATTTGATTTTACACTATATTCAAGAATGGTACGTCCACCTTCTGGTACGACCAGCTTCGTTGTTCTTTTAATAATAATAATAATAAAAAGCCTGTTTGTTTTAGCGTATGTAAAAATACGTTTCATTAAAATTTAAGAAATTAACTTAAAAAATAAGAGTAGATTGCATGTGAATTTACTAGTCAATGATAGTACTGTAGGAAAGTTTCGCTTATTTTGTTTTAAAAAGAGTCGAAATACGCTGTGAGATTTTTATTAAACGAAAAAAAAAAAACCAAATAAATCACCATAAAAACTTGTAATTATTTGAAAAATCAACGATTTGGAATATAATTTCATATGAACATCTCTTAAATCGTTACAAAGATAAATAAACAAAAGATATTTTCATCATCAGGAAAACATTTAGATATACCCTATCGATGATATAATTTTTCCTGTCGATTAAATTTTTTTTTAAAAATAAATAATTTTTTTATAAGGAGACGTTTTGTCAAAATAATTAATATTTAGCCCATTTCAAGCAGACCGCGCAAAACTGCTCTGCGGGTCAGCTTCCACGGTCCGACGACCCGACCGAATTGCAAGATGATATTGTGAAGCGGCATGCATCAACCGACCGTTGAGAAATCGAATGAGAGAACGATAACCAATGAATGAAGATCACAAAGGCCCTGAACGGCATCGCATCGAACGCCGTCGACGGCCACATTCAACAGGCCTTGCGAAGCCTCCACCCGGCAGGAGCGCGGCGGCTCGACGGCGGCGCTTTCGGCCGCCTGCTCCAGTACTGCACCGACCACCAGCTGCCCCGCCAGGCCAGGCAGCTCCACGCCCGCATCGTCTCATGTTCCGTCGTTCCCGACAACTTCCTCGCCTCCAAACTCATCACCTTCTACGCCAAGTCGAACCGCCTCCGCGAAGCCCGCAGGGTGTTCGACGAAATCCCCAGAAGAACATCTTCTCTTGGAACGCTTTGCTCATCGGGTACGCGCTCCAGAGCAGATTCGCCGACGCCCTGAGGCTGTTTTCGTCGTTGGTGTTCTCTTGCTCGGGGGACGCCAGGCCCGATTTCTACACCGTATCGTGTATTTTGAAGGTACTGTCGTCCTCGTTTTGTGATCCCAAGTTGGCCAGGGAAGTGCACTGCTTTGTTCTGAGAAACGGGTTCGACTCTGATATCTTCGTGGCGAATGCGTTGGTTACGTTTTACGCGAGGTGTGATGAAGCGGGCTCGGCGAGAATTGTGTTTGATAGGATGCCTGAGAGAGATGTCGTGTCGTGGAACTCCATGATTGCTGGGTACTCTCAGGGTGGGTACTATAGAGAGTGTAAAGAACTGTACAGGGAGATGCTGGAATCGGGATTGAGACCCAATGGAGTAACAGTTGTTAGTGTATTGCAGGCCTGTGGCCAGTCTCAGGATCTGATTTTTGGCATGGACGTGCATAAGCTTGTGATAGACTGCCAAGTTCAGGTTGATATTTCTCTTTACAATGCACTAATTGGGTGCTATGCAAAATGTGGAAGCCTAGATTATGCAAGGGAGTTGTTTGAGGAGATGGATGAGAAGGATGAAGTCACGTACGGGGCAATTGTTTCGGGATACATGGTTCATGGTTTTGTTGACAAAGCAATGGGAATTTTCCAGGGGATGAAATGCCCTGGTTTGAGTACATGGAATGCTGTTATTTCAGGTTTAGTTCAGAACAACCATCACGAGGAGGTTTTGGATTTGTTTCGAGAAATGTTGGACTCCGGTACTAGACCCAATACTGTGACACTTTCGAGCATCCTTCCTACTTGTTCATTTTTTTCGTACTTGAAGGGAGGAAAAGAAATACATGCTTATTCAGTAAAGAGAAGTTATGATCACAATATTTATGTTAGTACTGCCATTATTGACACCTATGCAAAGTCGGGGTTCATTAATGGGGCACAACAGGTGTTTGATCGTCTAAAAAGTAGGAGCTTGATTGTGTGGACAGCTATAATATCGGCTTATGCAGCTCATGGAGATGCTACAACGGCTCTCAGCCTGTTTGATAGCATGCAGACTCATGGGATCCAACCAGATCCAGTAACAATTACAGCAGTTTTATCAGCATGTTCCCATAATGGGCTTGTAGATGTAGCATGGAAAATTTTCAATGAAATGTTGCCAAACTATGGCATTGAGCCCTTGGTTGAGCACTATGCTTGCATGGTTGGTGTTCTAAGCCGAGCAAAAAGGCTATCTGAAGCAGCAGAATTTATTCGCATGATGCCTATTCAGCCAAGTGCCAAGGTTTGGGGTGCATTGCTTAATGGGGCTTCTGTATCCGGTGATGTTGAGCTTGGAAAGTTTGCTTGTGATCATTTATTTGAGATTGAGCCTGAGAACACTGGGAATTATGTTATCATGGCAAATTTATATTCACAAGCTGGGAGATGGGAAGAAGCGGACAGAGTTAGGGGGAAGATGAAGAACATAGGGTTGAAGAAGGTTGCAGGCAATAGCTGGATAGAAATGGACGGAGGGTTAAAGAGTTTCATTGCAAGAGATGCATCAAGTGATAAACATGAAGAGATTTACGAAGTTTTGGAAGGACTGCTTGGGCCATTGAGAGAAGAAGGGTATGTTTACAAAGAAGAGATGGATGAGGAATCTCTTTACGTATGAAGCTTTCGGAGAAAATTAAAAGCTACTTGCAAATTCAACAGCGAATGGGGACAAAATTAATGGTGAGAAATGCATTGTGACTAACATCATTTCCTTCCATTGATTTTTATGCTATTGATGAAAAGTCAATGGGTTCCAAGCACGTGAAGCTTTATATTTTGAAGGGGAATGATATCAATCAGCATGAGATGCAGATCGAATAGACTCTGAGCTGTTCTATCTGGAGGAAACTATCGAGGCTAGTCAAAGCTCCATAATGATTGAGTAACTTTTGGAATTTAGATCCATAACAAAATTTCTTAAGCCTGGGCGATGCTGGGATATGTATACTGCTTTCCTTCATGCTGCAAACAACGCGGTGACCACTGCCTTCTTTAACACCTGCAGTATAAGGATCTCTGATTACTGAAGAACAGGATGCTTAAATTGGTTGACTGACATGGGTCATATTCTGGAAAAAGAGGAAACCTTGGATTAAGAATTTTTGCATTTAAACTTGGAGTGATTAATTTAGTTGAAAATAGCAACTTAGCTGATCCACTCCCCTTTATTTAAATGAAGCTGGCCCTTATCATCAACGGCGAGCATAATGATTGTATCCTCTGTTGCTGGGGTTTAATTCACTTCAGAATCTTTCGGTACTGGTTTTGCCTTTTTCCATCTGCTTTAGTCTGAAAAGGTGAACTTGCCCATGAAGCATCCAAGTACTCTAATTGATGGGCTAAAAACGTACTGTGCTCTTTTTGATGTTTATTATTACCTTTTGACTGGTCGGCACTAAAGCTGAGCGTTTCCTTATTAAATCTACGCTTATGCTCTGTCCATCTCCTCCTCCTCACAGGCGAAGAGCAAAATTAGTGGACGCAAGCATTGGTCTCGAGTTAACCTTAGACTGATCTTGGACTGACTAGCTAACCCAATTAGTTTTGGTTTGGTTCCAGGGAGATATGATCGGTCCTTGGTCTTGAGATTCCTTAACCTTTCACTATATGAGTTGGTCCTCATTCATGAGATTTTTGGGTTGGTATATATATAATGTTAGATATATTATATATTATATATTATATATCATATATTATATACTTTTGTCTACTCTAAACCTTGGCGCCTCCTCTTTTATTATTTTTTTTTCTTACGTAGTTGAGTTTACTATATAAAATTGAAGTAGAAAAAGACTTAGCCTTAATTCAACCAGAAAATAGAAACGCTCTTTGCTCGCCTCTCTCCATTCGCTCACCCACTTGGGCCTCGCTCACCTTGCTCGTTACTTGCCTCGCTTGTGTGGTTTGTTGCTCCCGTTTGTTCACTTGCCTTACCACTCGCCTTTGGCATTACCTTGCTCACCTCACATATTCATTTTTATGGTTGTTACTTTTAGTAAGGGTGAAATTTTTATTGTTATTTTATCTTATATTTATGTTTGATATGTTTTGATGTTTATAGTTTGGTGACTCGATGTGACATTATTGATGAATATATAATTTGAAATAGTATGTTCTTGCAAGGATTGCAAAAAAATGAAACAAAAAAAATAAATAATTGGTTGGTCTTGGATTGACCTTGGAACCGGACTGTCTTCATAAGATTGATCCGGTTCTCAACCCTAAACTCAATAGGGTTGGTCATCGATTGAAAAAATTGAGAACCAATATTGTGCGAGTTAGTTCTTGGGTTAGGTGTTGAACTGGCAACTTGGACCATGCTCACTCCTAGAAATTAGAGTGAATGTATTGAGATCATTAAACTATACCACTAAGTGAGTCCCCGGGCAATTTGGCCTTCTTTAGGAACAATCGTCAGCATCAAATTGATCATTAAACTATACCACTAAGTTAGTCCCCGGGCAATTTGGCCTTCTTTAGGAACAATCGTCAGCATCAAATTTAGGCGAAATTATTACAAGGCAAAGTCCTAATATTTATCAATATATATTTTTTTTGATACCTAGGGAACCCCGTCGGCTTACGCCAGTAGGTAAATCCTGAAGTGACACTAGCGGATGACCCACCACCCCGGCATCACGCTTAAGATGCTGATGCTTCCACTGGGGTTTGACCCCCTCACCTTTCCCCCAAGGCAAGGGATTCTTATCCAGCGGAGCCACCAAGGCTGGTGGTTAATATTTATCAATTTTATATGCTTGAGTCCTAAAATTTTCACTCATGCATTTAACTCCTACGATATGTAACTCATATTTCAATAGAGTCCTTGAGAGAACTTAAAGTGCATTGAAGTTGCAAGTGTTAGTACTTAAATGAAACGAAGTGAAAGTTCCAAGACTTAAGGGCATAAAGTTGTCAAATTTTAGTACTTGTCTTGTAATTATCACAATTTAACAAAAAAGTTTCCTAAAAAATCTCGAGAATAGACTCATTGCACAAGTGACATTTGCTAAAAAAATTTGTGAGAACTTGAAGCTACAAAGTTAGAAACTAGTAATTAGGAACTCCTATACATGCACAAATGACACATTCGTGATAAATAGTATTTGAAGATGTCGATTTCATGGCAATCTTGTAACGTAGTCCATACTTCCGGTAACGATTTCTAGAGATTCAGTTTCTGAACACGGAGTCAGTGAAAAGAAAAATGAGGATCTGTTCTTTGATTTGGAAGCAAAATCGCAATCTTTGAATGTCCTGTGGCGAGTACAGATAAGAATGTTGGACTCTAGAAAGTGGCGATTTTGTGGATCCAATGCAGATTGGAAGACTAAAAAAGCTAAAAACAAGAGACAGTAGTAGGGAGCATGTGACCCCGAAGAAGGTGACGATAACAAGGCCATGACACGTGCGACCGTAGTGGAATCGCCGAGCCCAACCAAAACTTTACATTATTGCGGTTGTTATGTTAGGAGACAAAGAAGAAGAAGCCACGGAAGAGAAAATAAACTGTGTCTAGTCTTTCCTCTTTTTTTTTTTTTTTTTTTTTTTTCCTTCTTGTCCCCGTTCGTCCTTCTCATCATCGAAATAGCTTGCTTTTACACAGCAATGAAAACCACAGGAGTCAATTTTTCAGGGTTGGGAAAGTCGGTTGGCTTGTCGGGGAATTTTTAGCTTCAGATTTGAAGATGGATCTGAGACTTAACTAACTCATGACGCTTGTAGGATTTTTCTCGAGTTTTTGGATAGTCGGGTCTTTGAACATGTGTCTTTATGTTATAATGAAAAAGCAAAAAGGGAAAGTGCTGGAGTCATTAAAGAAGAGAAGAAAATTTGCTTAAATTGGACAAATGCTTTGGGACAAAATAAAAACTATTGACATAACATATCCTACTCCATAATCCCACCTCCTTTTCTCCAAGCTTTTACATGTGGCCAGACAGGCAGCGGGATTTTCTGCACGGAAGATAGTGAACATTTGCTTTCTCCATTAATAATTGTACCGACGTGCATCAATATACCAAATGATATACTTCTTGATTTGAGCTTATAGTCCATCTCATCATTTCGGTCCATTGGAGGTGTGTGTATGTATATATATATTTTCCCATTGATTGTGTGAGATCCACCCTATCCAATCAATGGGAAAATAGAAATTTCAATGAAGACACCAACCAAAAGGGATTGCTTTTAACAAAAGTTTGACAAGTGAACTTAATCTAATTTACAAAATTTGACTCGAAATATCACTTATTTGTAACAATCAACGTTGTTGTCAGGCTAACCTCTCCAATAAATGTTTTCTCATTCTGATGAAGAAGATTTAGCTTTCGATTATATTAATGATCTTCACTTTCCGATTTTTATTTTTACAATTGTCCAGCTCTAACGGTCCCCTCCGAACATATCATAATGATTCTACTGCAACAAAATATTAGATTTGTGTTGTTTATATTTCGCACCACCTGTGGTCCAAAGATGCGAATTTGTCAAGCATGTTATTACAACCCATTAAAATGCTGTCGGCTGGAAACTCCCTCCACGTTGACCTTTTCAACTCGATTTAACTTGTAAAAGAGAGATTGAGGTTTCAAGTTCGAAATAATGGTCATGCTTGATTTCATCCACTTTTTAATTCCAAAACAGTTATTTTGCTTCACGCCAAGCTTCTATTGATAACATGCCGTGGAAATCTTTTAACTTACTTATGTTTTACATTCGCTTAGATAAAATTAAAATTTTGTCCATAAATTTCAAATCTACAAGATCAAATACCATATCATATCTAGTCGGAAAACCTATCATCCTGAAATATATGACCATTGATCTCTATTTTACTCTTGATATCTTTTCCCACAAAATACTTTGAGGGATCTCAATATAAAAAATAGTTCAAAAAGTCATAAATATATTACATTTTTGTTAATTTAGTCCTAAACCTTAAAATTTATTAATTGAGTACAAAATTTCACGTGTTATCAATTGAGTCCATTCGATAATTTTGATAAGAATTTATTGACGTGGATGTGAGACTTTTTACGTGACACTACCAATGTTGGCGTGAATACTTTTTAATAATATTTTTATATTTTTCAATTTTTATTTTACTTTTTATTTTACATTTCTCTTTTCCTTCTTCATTTTTTTTCTTGATGTCTCGTTGGCCAAGGGCGAAGGCAGCCTCCGCCATAGCAATGATGGTCTTATGGGGATGGTTGTGGGCAAGTGCTTGATGACCCTTACTGACCACAATTAAAAAAAAAATTTAAGAAAAGGAAAAAAAAAAGGAAAAAAAGGAAAAAGAAGAAATAAATAATTAAAAAAAAATTAAAATATCTTAAAAAATTATCACCGTCAAGCATTCTTGTTTGTGCCACATAGGAGAGTTGGCGTCCACATCAACAAATTCCAAAGAAATTAACTGGATAGATTTTATTGGCAAAATATAAAAATGTTTAGGATTTAATTGACAAAATTAAAAAGTGTATAACTTTTTGCACAATTTTGCCAAGCTCAGTATGACCTGAGTTTTTTTTTTTTTTGAACAGGAGTATGACCTGAGTTGGTTCGCCACTCATATGTCCTAATCTACATATAGTAGTTCATATTTTTATACTATTGTCTAGTCATTTATCATCCTCCAAAATGGTGTGTCCATATAAACAATATCATTTTTAAGGCAAGGAGAATGTTTGGGACCAAACAGTCATTAAACAAATCACTGACAGCCAAACATACATAAAGAGAGGGGAACACACAATTCACTCTCCCTCGCTGTTACCCACATCCCTCCATCCTCCTTCCCAAATCCCCGCTTCCCCCTCAGCGCGAAAGCGCACGATCCAACACCCTTCACCATGGAAGCAGCCGACGAAGATCTTCATGCCGCTCCCTCCTCCACCGTCATGGCCGCCCTCGCCACCCTCTCCCCGCCCCAGCTCTCCGCCCTCACCGACTCCGTCCTAGCCGACCTCCACCACCACCACCGCCGCGTCTCCGCCCTCCTCTCCTCCCCCTCCCTCTTCTCCCTCGCCCTCCGCCACCTCCTCTCCCTCCCGCTCCCGCTCAAGTCCCTCCTCGTCGCCCGCCACCTCCTCTCCTCCCTCCGCCTCCTCACCCGCCACCTCCCCCTCCCCGCCCTCTCCCCCTCCCACGCGCCGCCCGAGCGCCGCCGCGACCGCGACGCGGCGACCCTCCTCCTCCTCCTCTGCGAGCTCCGCCACCGCGACCCCCGCGCCCTCGAGGACGCCGCCCCCTCCGAGTGGCGGTCCGTCCTCCGGCGGCACTGCTCCAAGGACCTCCTCTCGATCGCCGGGATCGGGGCCTTCAGCGGCGGGATCCTGGTCCCCTACGTGGAGATGGTGGTCCGGTGCCGGAACTTCGTCGGGGCGGTCGAGCGCTGCCTGGAAGCCGGGGAGGGGAGGCGCCAGGTGGCGGCGTCTCCGGCGGCGGTGGTGGCGCTGCCGTCGGTGGAGGCGGCGGGGGAGGGCAGTGCGCGGTCTGCAGGGAGGAGATGGAGGGCGGGCGGGACGTGTGCGAGCTGCCGTGCCGGCACTCGTTCCACTGGATGTGCATCCTGCCCTGGGTGAGGAAGACGAACACGTGCCCCTGCTGCCGGTTCGAGCTCCCCACGGACGACGTGTTCGCGGAGATCCGACGGCTCTGGGCCGCCCTGGCGAAGATCGGGAGTGGGTCCCACGACGCGGGGGGGTCCACGTGGTCGCGCGACGACTCCTGCTGCAACGGGTGTGCGTGAGGTAGTGGTCTCGTTTCCAGTACAAACGGGTCGGGTTTTATCTCGTGGGATCGATTTGTGGTGGATGAGAGATGTCCGTAGTTTGTGGTTAAGGTTTGTACAGAGTACGACGAAAATTTGATGACCGTTGATTCGGGAATAAGGTCCAAATAAGCCAAGGGTGCGAGCATAGATATTTCTTAAGGAACTAAATAAACCTCGGCCTGATGCACCGCCGACATACATTGAACTATACATGCAGTAGCGACATTGGGTCGACATGTTTCCATGGACCGTCGGAAAGGGCGACTTGAATTGGGGTTATTGATTCGGGCTGGTAACACGGCGCAATCGGTGTGTGAAATGCTATTTTCTTGCTACGGAAATAATGTGAGTGGTATTATGCTGGAATGGTAATTTGTAGCAGCTCCTGCTTGATTTCTCTGGACTTTGCACTGCTTTTGGTGGAATTATTTTGTGTCTCCGGTGCACCCAATAAGCTTCCAGACCACTAAAGATGGTGGGTTTCATCGGATCCTGCAGGCCAAACATATTTTAGTACACGTTTCATACGCACCTAATATTTTCTCCTCCTTTTGACTACCTCGATCCTTGTATTATGTGATGAAATATTTGCTTATAGTTCTAATCACCACTGTTTATTTTTTTGGTAACAGAGTTTAGTTTCTTTCTGCTGTACCATCCAAACTTATACTTTCCTTCCGAAAGGATCGTGTGTAGCTCAAGTGTAATAAATAACGAGAGAAACGAGAAATGTCTGTATACTCCAGTACTACGTGAGGTCCACGTGATCAAATGATTGAGTGGAACTATTTTTGGTTATAGATGAAAATAGCCCAAATAATACTTGTCTTTGCTCAAGAGAAATTCTATACTATCGTTCATCTAATCATTAAGTGATTGTTTGTTCTATCGTTAGATTGGATTTGATCCAATGATCAATCAAAGTAACCGAATGCTTGGAATCATTGAAAATCCCGTTTGCACAATTTGACTATCTAATGAGCTCTCCCCCTACTTAACCTAAAGAAACGAAGTTAATGTTTCCCACGAGATCACAAATGGAAAAGATTTGACTTTGGAAATGGACAGGCAACAATTTTCTCCACTAGGGACCGCCTTCCATGTTCCAACAAACAAAAGACAGGTCATAAGGGGCCCAGGGCATTATGTGGTGTGAACTTATGACTGTTCCTATTGTCCTGGTGAGCAGGGAAACGTTTATTCGTCCTTTCGATCAGACAAAATGCCTTGACTTTTAGTTCTAAAAAAGAATTCTAAAAAAGAAGGGTATTTATCTCACCCCGAACCGAACCGAACCGAACTGCTAAACTATTGTCTACGGTCGGCCTAATCGCCATGCTTGTGCTCTTATTTATGGAAATGGGATGTGCTAGTGGCTGGAGCGTATTGACGTTCTTTTTTCCTTATGAAAAGGATGCTTATCAGGAGCAATCCTAAGAAGTGCTTACGATGCTCTTGCCTTGATCACGAGTATCTTTTCCCTTATTCGTTTACCTGCTGCGGCTGATGCAGATTGCGCACGTTTGACTATGGGAGATGAACCGCAATTCATCTCCTATAGTGAAAAATAGTAAAGCATAATTTTCTTTTTGCTATCTGTAATTGAAGAAAGTTGTTTCAAACCAGTGTTTGATTGATAGGTTAAAAACATGAATATCATATAAATTTTTTTATTTAGTTAAAATTTGCATGTGGGTAATTTTCATCTTTCATTATCCATGAATTAAATGTATGGTTAATGGATGGGGTGAGGAAAAATATGGCTCAAGAAAAATAACAACCATTGATATGTACTCACTTATACTCTATCATTAAACCCAACCATTCTCAAACCATACATTTGATTGGTCGATTATAAATTATGAATATCACCCATATACAAACTTAAACTAAATGTAAATGCGTCTGATATCCATCTTTGCAACTCACCAGTAAAAAAGTGGTCAACAAACCGTCCACGAATCACCAATGGAGGAAAACATGATCTTTTCCATTTTTTTTGTAGTCAAACTTGTTGCATAAAATCGGTCGGATCAACGAAATAATGAAAAGTTGTTGTTCCTATTTTTCTAAAGTGCTTATCCCCAAAACACAATGAAACTAGCTTAGTGTAAGTGCTTCTAGCAATTTTTCATTTGACAAAACCCGAAAAGTTAATGCAAGCAAGTACTCATCAAAGGTATAAACTTACTGGACGGAATTATGAAAACTTGTCTTGAACAACAATGAAATGATGACTTCGCTTTTGCCATAGGAAAAAATAATATGATGAAAATACTAGAAAATCCATATTTTCCATACTTTATGTAAATTATATTGGAAACAAATGCTTCAACTAAAAACAGATGCCCTCTTAAAAACGTACATGTTTCTTTTCCAAATTCAAATCCAGCACCAAATTAGTGAGTGTTTGGTTTCGCTTTTGACTTTTATTTTACAACATTTTTTTCCTCGAAACACCCAAATTCTTTGAAAATATATAATTATTATCATATAGACATGCGAAGAATTTTGAAAATTTATAATAAATCGAAATATTATTGTATTATTGGGATAAATCATTTGTGGCCAAATGGCTTTTAGCCCAACCAAATGAACCCTTAATGGTCTTTCCTATTTTGCGTCGAAGAGTGGGCCAAAACAGCCCATGAGTCTATCACAAGGAACAGTACACAGGCACTAAACTCGACAAGGCTTTGAGCTTTGGCCCACCATCCTACGTGTACTCTCTCTCTCTCTCTCTCACACACACACACACACAAGAAAATATTTAGTGGATTGATACCACAACATCATAGCATACATGGCCTGGTACACCAATGGCACCAATGGCAAGAATAGGCCATGAGCCGAGACAAGGATCAATCATGAACCAATTGGCTCAATCGGAAATTGGAAACCAAGGGTTTGGATATGGAGTGTTTGACCATGGGATGGTTATTCGACCATAAGGATTGGCCAGGAGACAATCATGTACTATCATGGATCAATGAACAATCATGGCTTGATTTTGCCTAGTCATCGCACCAATTGCGGGTGATTTTGCCTAGTTGTTATGCCGATCATGGACGACCATGAATTGATCCAATGCGATTGTGAATTGGGATGGATCAATCGATCCCACGCGATTACATAACGACCGATAATTAATCATGGATAAAAAAAACTCAACATTATTCAATTTCGGACTAATCATGACATGTGGTGTAGGACCTTGGACTAGTCATAGGACCGGCTATAGGACTGGTCGACCAGCCTAGGAATTGACCATGGACTAGCCCATGAACCAATTAGAGGACCGACCAACTAGGCCAAGACATTGACCCATTTTCTCGGTAAAAGGGAGCTCAAGCTCGATTTGGTCAATCGAGCCTGATTGCGTCCGAGCCCATTTGAGCATGGCTTAGGCACGAACCTCAGGTCAATTAAGGTGGTCAATCATGGTCTAACTTGATTAGTCCTTAACCAAAGATAAGGCCTTGATAAACTTAGATATTTTTCCAAGTTGCATTTAAAACTTGCATTATGTAGTAAATTAAGAGGCATGGACACTTGGCGCGTTGGGACTTTACCTTAAAGAATAAGATTAGACTTGGACTTAGAGCCATCAATGAAAGAGACACCTAAGTCTTGGTTAGCCAAAGTTTCTTGGAAAAATCAATGTGAACAAGTGTAAACGTCTTAAAGGAAAGTAAGGAAAAAGAAGTCCCTAAAGTCTAGGCCTATTACTACCCTAAAACCTAAGTGTGAAATGTGGAAATGGGAATCCACAAGAAAGGGCCACACACCCAAAGGAAAAGAGAAAAAGAAAAGCCAAGTCAAGTTCAAATTTGAACCTAAAGTATAAGGGCCTGTTTGGTTTAGTTTTGCCAAGTAGCTTTGGGCTCCCAAAGTCCCTTGGGGAAACATTTGAGTGTTTGGCAAACCATTTTGGGACTTATTTGGCCAAATGTTGGCCTTCCCAATGTTAAACCAACCTTGAGCATTTCAACATTCTTGTAATGCTCTCCACCCATTAATGAAAAATTGCCAAGTGCCTTTCTTGTCATCCAAATTTAATTAAATGTCTATTTTTGCCCTTGTTAAAAAACAAAACCCCACATTTTCTTATCTTTCTTCCATGCTCGGTCACCTCCTCTCTACCCTTTTTTAACCTCCTCTAAACACTCACAACCACTTCCATAGACGAAGCTATTCCATCCTTTGAACCCTCGCTCGCTCACCTCCTTTGCTGGCCTCCCTCGCCCACCTTGCTTGCCTCATCTCCCCTTGCCTCACTCACTGGTCTCAGGTCTCACTCGCCTTGCTCGATAGTCTTGGGTCTCGCTTGCTCACTCGCCTAGCGTCGCCTTGCTCTCTCGCTTGCCTCGCCTCGCTTGCCTTGCCTTGCCTTGCTCTCTCGCTCGCCTCGCTTTGCTCGCTAGTCTTGGGTCTCGGTTGCTCACTCGCCGCGCGTTGCCTTGCTCTCTCGCTCACCTTAGCTTGCCTCGCTTGCTAGTCTTAGGTCTTGCTTCCTCTCGCTCGCTCGCCTTGACAGCTCTTTCCTTTTGCAGGTTCCTCACCCTCTCTCTCTCTCTCTCTCTCTCTCTCTCTCTCTCTCTCTCTCTCTCTCTCTCTCTCTCTCTCTCTCTCTCTCTCTCTCTCTCTCTCTCTCTCTCTCTCTCTCTCTCTCATTGATATGCTTTCGCCTTGCTCTGATCTTTCATTCTTATTTCTTTGATTTTTTGCTTAGTGTTAAGAAATGTTGCTAATTAGCTGAAAATCATTGTAAAGATTAGCAATATTTCAGCAATAGTTGGAGAAATCATTGTAAGGATTGTTCATCGAGAATGCTCCCCGTGTGTGCTTGCTTTTTAGCTTCAGAATGACATGACAAGGCGCATAGAGTTTTTAGTGTCATTTCTTTTTTCTCTTTGTAAGTTTCCGTGTCAACTACGCAGTAGAGAAAGCTATTATTTGAAATAATCCTGAAAAATTCAATGGAAGAGAAGCCAAAGCTCAAGCTTAATAACGGTAATGGCTAGCATTAATATGTCTTAAAAGAATTTGCTTGAAAAATTAATGGTTGAGAAGATTATTATGTCATAACCCCTATTCATCTTTCAAGGTGCAAGCAATCACAATTCATGCCACATGTAACTACTTCACAATAGCATATCTCGATAATAGATGGTGCTTTTATGAGTTTTCAACTAGTTTATGTCTTACTTAGGCTTCGAAACTCTCTCTCTCTCTCTCTCTCTCTCTCTCTCTCTCTCTCTCTCTCTCCCTCTCTCTAAGAGGGCATGAGTGCATGCAACTTTACATGAACATCAACACCAAACATATGTTTGTTGTATTATTTGTTATGGTTGTTTAGGCAAAAAAAAAAAACATATAATGATTGAGTAGAAAAAGTGCTAGGCTCCTGCAAAAGCTGCATTTGCTTTGCGCTTACGGTGCTTTTTCAACTCATATATACATATTAACACATTATAGTTCAAAAAAAGGCTAATGACTTCTGGTTACATTATGATGTTTCTTGCTTAAATTCTTTTTGATTTCAATTCATATAGAAGCAAGAATTGTCCTAAAACATATTGCTATGCTAGGTTGTTGAATTTTCCCTAGCTTTTTGTTGCTTAATAAATCTACTATGCTGGGTCGATGTTTTGAAAGAGCATATGTTGATTGAATAAAAGAACATATTAGTATGTTGGTTTACTTGTTTCATTGCTGTCAATTTCTCTGTGAATGGACTGAGATGTATAAATAGCACCCAGTGAATTCACAGACCATTTTAATTTTGAATGGACATTTCAAGCTTCTAGTATATTTTCTATCCACGTTGCCATGATGAAGAAAGTTGATGATCCTTACTAGTTGAATGGATTGAGATATTTCTCCTTCTCAAATTTGTTCGTGTCACTTTACTAGTAGATGACAAGTAAGGCATTTTGGAACTCGGAAGATGTAGAAACTTTTTGTAAATTGTGTGTTGAACAAATTAAACAAGGCAATCATCCAACAAATAACAAAAGGGATGGATGGACAGTCATTATGAGCAAGTTTGAGGAGCTAACAGGTAAAAAATATGATAAAAATCAAATGAAGAGTAAGTGGGATAATCTTAAGGAAGAATTGAAGAGATGGAGGACATTGGTTTATAATAAAATAAGGCTAGGATGGGATTCAAGGAAGACAACTGTTGATGTGAGTGATGAACGGTGGGAGAAAAAAAATTAGGTTTTTTGTCTCTTGCTAGTTTACTTTTGTGTTTAGTTCATCTTCAATGCAATTGCTATATTATAATAGGTCAATCCTAAGCTTAAGGTTTTTAGGACGAAAGGCGTACATCTTGATCTTTCAACTTTGTTAAATAGGATGTTCAAATATACAATTGCTAATAGAGGAATCACATGGACTCTTGGACAAGGTTTGTGTGTTGATGAAGATGTTGTTGAGGCCACATAACCTGGTGATGGAATAGCAACTACTGATGAAAATTTGGACTGTGGTGTGGATGAAACCATTGTTGAACTAATTAGAACTCGGCGTAGTAAAAGAGTGGTGCATACTTCAATGAGGCAAGCTTGAGGAAAGAAAGAAAAGAAATTGACCACAGCACAACAACTTGGAACGCAAATTAATAGGTTTTGTTCAGTTGTTAAATTAAGAAGCGTCGCTATCGCTGCTACATCTGAAGTAAATGAGAGATTCTGTCATTATAAGGACCTCATAGATATGCTAGATATCATACCTGAAATTATGCAAGATGAAAAATTATACCTTATTGCAATCTCTCATTTCAAGGAGAAGAAAGACAATAGACAGGTCTTCATGAGCTTAAGAGTGATGCACTAAAAGTCAAGTATCATGAGTTTGAAGAGAGTCATAGCTAGGATGTTAGCATCTTATTTAAACTTTTTGGTATGCTACTTTGCTTTTTATGTGAAAGACATATTTACGTTACATATGAACCCAATTTCTATTTATGTTTGAATGTGGGAATTGTTTCTATTTGGTGTTCTCTTTGTGTGATTGAGTTTGCATATATATGATGGTTGATGTTGTTTATCTTAATGGATGATCAAGATTATCCATTATTTCTCTCATACTCTAACTCTATATAGTGTTACTTTAAGCAGCTATGGATGGTTCTCTTGAAAGAGAAAATCGTGAAAAAAGAGGAAAATGAATACTGGAATCTTGTTTCAATCACAGCAACTTCAATTGGTTATTAACAATGTATCTTTGCAAAGAACCTTGCATGACCTCGTCATATATAGGTTATGCATGGTTAAGAGAGTTGATGGGTGAAGATGTTCATCCGATAAGGTGTTATAATATATTTAGAATGCACAAAGATGTATTTAATAATTTAACATGAGAATTAATGGCATGCTATGGTTTTCAAGGATCTAGGAATATTGATGTTGTAGAAATGGTTGGCATGTTTCTTCATATTTTGAGACGTGTTATATAGAATAGGTTAGCACAAGAGCGCTTTCAACGTCCTAGAGAAATTATAAGTATGCACTTTAGCTTAGTTTTAGATAAACTATATCATATGAGAAAAGATTTGATCTAACCAACCAAACGACAATCTAAGGAAGTTCCAAGCAAGATCAAGAAAGATCAACGATTTTATTCATATTTTAAGGTAAGTTGCGATTATACAATATAAACAAAAAGCTAAATGTAAATCATGTAATATTCTATTCTTTGTTTTAGGATTGTATTGGAGTTATGGATTGTACACATATATGATCAAATTCATTTTATTGGTTGAAAAGGAACGATGACTCAAAATGTGTTAGCCATATGCAATTTTAACATGAAATTTATATTTGCCTGCGCCGGTTGAAAGGGGTTCATGATACTCGTATTTTCTATGAGGTCATTGGAAGATATTATGCACAATTTCCTCATCCTCCTCCAGGTTTGTTCTATTAATTATTTAGGTACTTCCATATGTATCTAAGTGGCATATGTTGATTAAATTTATATTGTATTTGTGTAGATAATTATTATTTAGTAGATGTTGGATGTCCAAATCTCACGAGTTATTTGGAGGCATATAAAGATGTTAAATATCATTTGTCAAAATTTCGATAAGATCCTACACCTACGAGATATCAATAAGTATTCAACCATGCTCATTCCTCACTACGCTCAGTAATTGAGCGAGCCTTTGGCATTATAAAAAAAAAAAAATAATAAGTGGAGGATTCTTACTAATATGCCCATTTATCCATATGAAAAGCAATAATGGCTTTGTATAATTATATATGAAGAAATGTTGTGACCGATACGGATTTTGAAAAATATAGAATTGGATCTCAATTATGGATATTCAGTTGATCATGATGATGTAAATGAGGGGCTGAGTGATTCAAATGATAATGCATCCCCTAACATGGTACATTTACTTGATTAAATAGCCATGAGTTTATAAAATTGTTAACGATATTTGTAATATTTAAGGAAAATGTATTTTATTCTTAGGGACATGTGATCATGTGTATTATAATGAAACGACCATCTCTTTTTTTTTCTTAAATTTGTTTTTTTTACATTACTCTCAACGTGCAAATGTACAAGTTATAGTCATTATTTTTTTACTTCAATTTTAAATAATTAAAAAAAAACTTAAATTGATTACACCAAAGGACTTTCCAATATATGTTTACCAGATGATCTTGCATTTCTCCAAAGCACATTTTAATTACAGTTTATCAAATAGTCTTGCATTTCCCTAAAGCCTTTTTTGCTAAAGACGTTTACATTTGGCCAAAGGCTTTTCCCAAATGTTGAACCAAACGGGACCTAAGTCTACATTTGTCTCTTTTGGACCTTAACCTTTCAATAATCGGGATGAGGTGTCCAAGCTAGCTTGAGGCCTAATTGAAACCTTGGAAGATAAGATTGTCCCACCATTGATGACCCTTGACTCAAGACCAAGTGGGGACGTCTCCTTTTTTCCAACTAGGATTGCCACATTTGATTTCTGAAATTTTTGGACCTCCGCTGTTTACTAATTTTACACAACTTTTTGTGGTTTGAATTTGAAGAAACTTCCTCATAAAAAATTTTCAAAAGATTTTGATCTATAATATACTTAAATTACATATTTTTCTGAGATGAAATGATAGGGAATGAAAGCCCAATAATTTATAGTCTAGAACCTGCCCGTATAGGAAAAAAGGTGATCGGGTTGCTTTCTTGAAATTTTATAAAATTTTCCCTTTCAAATTTGGACATGTTTCCTCATGAAAATTTTAAAGTACATTCATGACTACAACATATAAAAATTTCAAAGAGTTTAAAAAAAGATTGACTTTCTAAATGAGTCCCTCTTTTTAGACATTGAATTTGCTAGAAATGCATATTTTTGGGATATGTTTGGCAATTTGCTGCTCTTTCCACAGTACAAATTGGACTTAATTTCCCTCATGAAAAATGTTTTTTAAGGTATTCTCTACAATATAATATAATTTCATAATTTTTTTATTCCATTTGATGGGGGTAATTACACTAATTTTGGAAATTGCTCAAAATTGTTTTTCTTACTCAAGAGGTGTGAGTCACACCCAAGCTTGGATTCTAGTCCTTAATTGTGATCTTGAGGCGTCCCAATTTACTTGTCTATCGTCATACCCTACCTCAAGGCTTGATGACGAAGTTAGATCCCTCATAAGTTTTTGTTGACTAATTTATTTGAGGCATATTAGAAGACCTAAGGCACCTATTAACAGGGGAGATAAGTGTGAACGTGTGCGAATGCATTTAATGAGTCGCGGGCTAAGCATGAATATATGCGAATGCACCTAATGAGTTGTGGACTAAGTGCGAACATGTGCAAATGTGTTTAATGCCCTTTTGGACCGTTCTTGGGGGAGGCCTTATAAATAGGGGTGGAACCCTCCATCCCAAGCCATCCTCACCAAAGCCTTTCCTCCCCTCTGACCTCTCCTTCCCCTCTCTCAATTTTGGCATCCTCTCCCCTTAGCTGTCCTTGCCACGCCTAGTCGTCATGCTTGTCGCCACCATTTCAAGACCGTTGGCTTAGAAAGTTGTAAGTAGAATTTCTAACTCTTGATTAGGGCAATAATCTACATCATTGAGTTTAGTGGTGTGCTCACCGGTGTATGCCGTGTGTATGTTGTAATATTCTTTTGTATGGTTTTGTTTATGATTGTATTTGCATATGTGCTTGAGTCATTTCATGCCCGAAATGAAGCCAATATTCGCTCGGGTTGAGTTTGTCACAAGGCAAGGTTGCCTTAAGGCTACGAGGCCCTGGATCAACATTAAAGCATGTTGATTCCAAGTCTCATTTGGTGCGGATATCGCCCAAGGCCGCAAGGTCTTGGATCGGCATTGAAGCATGCCGATTCTAAGTCTTGATTGGTATGTGGATCAACCCACGAGATTTTGGTAAAGCACTAAAGCATACTAGTTCCATGTCTTGATTGGTGTGGGAACTTTGCGCTTGGCATTTGAATTAAGCCACGAACTAAGGGTCATTCATGGCATGAAGTATGTTCACGTCGGGTCAAAGTCGAGGTCCATTGAGCTTAGGATCTTCATGAAGCGAGGTGTACCCAAACCTCAAGGTCTTAGATCGGCATTGAGGCATGTCATTTTCGAGCCTTGTTTGGTGTAAGAATTGACGTTAAGTGATCGGTTCAAATCACGAACTAAGGATCGTTCCCAACATGTTATATAATATAATACCAGGATTCATGGCTTCGGGCCATGTACAAGTTGGCTAAGAAGAAGAGATAAAAACCAGCTTATGTAATGCACTTGTATGTGTACTTAAAGAGGAAAATGGACCCATCATCACATATAGTTGGTAGCGATGCCTCATTCATTGAACCGGGATGCTCTAGTTAAGTCAGGATGCCTGGGTCTTGAACCTAGAAGTCTCGGGAAGCTAACTCCGAGAAGCCTGAGTCGAGTATGTTAAACGCAAATTGCGTAACCCCAAGATCTCCATAAGTAGAACAAGAACATGCATAACTGAGTAGAAAGATTAACGCACCTGTTTTGGGATCCATTGTTCTTGAAGTAGAAACGGAAACACAATGTTCCATGCGCAAGTCCTTCTCCTCTATTGCCTTCCGTATCATTGGCTCAATGAGGCGGCCCCCTCACGTGTAGCGTTAGGTAAACGCCCATTAGGTGAGGATACATGTGAGAATTAGGGTTAGAGGAGAGACTTGAGCACTATTTATAGAGTTTCCAACCAGTCCCTTCATTACGAGCCAGGCTCAACTCGGCCCACACTAGCCAGCCCATATTAGACTAATTAAGAAACCTTCTATCTCACCTTAGACCAAACCCCGTAAAACGGTAAATGTTAAATGGTAAATTACAATATCAATTAATGTAGTCCATAATTAGAAAAACTCTTACATTTTCCCACTTGGACTATATTAATTGAAATCGTACCTTATGTGCGCACATTGGTCCAGAGATAATTCTTAATAGTCAATCCTATCCCATAAAGTCTCAAATACCGAATCATGGCGGTAACTGCATGTATACACACAGAGCCTTCCATGGTCACGAGTGCTCTCGACTTTATTGATATGGATTCAATATGGTAGTGTGGCAAATGGATAACATCTCTCGTAGAGAGATCCCATTTATCAGTCACCATTCTCTTACCTTAGGCGACACAAAAACTTGTGCCAAAGAGAATGCTTTATGGTTCCAATGAACCCACATATGTCTTGTCCTTTTGGTTAACCTTTCTTTATATATCACAAGATATATGCACAAGGCTAATAACCGGATGCCCGGATGCCCCTAGCCTTTACTCAAGGTTTAAACAATACCCTAAGACTTTTAACAATATATATCAACATAATAACAATCCATTCAAAAATATTTTAGTGAATGCAAAAGTTGACATATATGTATCAAACTGTTACTAAATTGTAACAAAAACATATGTAAACTTTATTCAAAGAAGAATAAAACACAGCTCCCACTAAATAACAGTATCCCAAGACGCTCCTAGGCCCATACTAATGACATGTCGATCAAAAACACACGGGCGTAGGCCTTTAGTTAGTGGGTCTGCAACCATATCATCTGTATGAATATAATCTACTGCAACGTCACTATCCTGTACTGATTCTTTTATAGTCAAAAACTTGACCTCCGAGTGTTTAGACCCCTTGAGACTTCTGTTGTTATTAATAAACAACACTGCAGAGTTATTGTCACAATATAACTGTATGGGTCTATCCACAAAATCAAAAACTGATAACTCCCTAATGAGGTTCCGGAGCCAAATATCTTGAGTAGCAGCTGAAAAACATGCTACAAACTCCGCTTGCATGGTTGAAGAAGATATGAATTTCTGTTTCTCGCTCTTCCATGATATTGCACTTCCGCCAACATAAATATGTATCCAAATTGATTTCTTATCATCTTGACAACCAGCAAAATCTACATCCGAATACCCGACTAGTTGCAGGTCTGGAACATATCTATAAATCAGCATATAATCTTTTGTTCTCTTTAAGTACCTTAAAACCTTCTTGGCAGCAACCCAGTGATCGTGTCTTGGATTAGATTGATATCTGCCTAGAAGCCCTGTTGCAAAAGCAATATCTGGCCTAGTACAAACTTGAGCATACATGATGCTTCCAAGCACACTAGCATAAGGTACATCCTTCATTTGAGCTTTCTCAAAATCTGAATTAGGGCATTGTGAAAGACTCAATTTATCACCCTTAACAACAGGAGCAATTCCTGGTTTGCAATCCTGCATATTGAATCTTTCTAAAATGCGATTAATATACGCCCTCTGAGATAAACTCAATGAACGGCATGAGCGATCCCTATGGATCTCAATGCCAAGAACAAAAGACGCATCACCAAGGTCTTTCATGTCAAAATTTTTCGATAACATCTGCTTTGTCTCATGCAGTAAACCAATGTCACTACTAGCAAGCAAGATATCATCTACATAAAGTATGAGAAAATATATTTCCTCCCACCGACCTTGGTGTATATGCACCGATCTACTTTGTTCTCAATAAATCCAAATGAAGTAACAACACTATGAAACTTGAAATACCACTGTCTAGAAGCTTGCTTAAGGCCATAAATAAACTTTTTCAATCTACAAACAAGCTGACCTGAGTCATCTGCTACAAAACCTTCATGTTGCTCCATATAAACCTCCTCATCAAGTTCTCCATTTAGAAAAGCAGTCTTAACATCCATCTGGTGTAACTCCATATCGTAATAAGCTACCAAAGCTAAGATCACTCTAAAGGAATCTTTAGAAGAAACTGGAGAAAATGTTGTTTCATAATCTATTCCTTCTCTTTGAGTGAAACCCTTAGCTACTAGTCTGGCTTTAAACTTTTCAATCTTTCCTTTGGAATCCCTTTTAGTCTTGAATACCCATTTGCAGCCAATATGTTTACAATCTTCACGCAATTCAACAAGCTCCCAAACACCATTGTGTTTCATAGATTGCATCTCATCTTTCATCGCATCTAACCACAAATTTGATTGATGACACAAGATGGCTTCGGTATAAGTCACGGGATCAACAACATAGCCTATGTCATAATCATGCTCTCCCAGGTAGACTAGATAGTTTGGAGGTATAGCTGAACGTCTTTCCCTAGTTGATCTTCTGACTGGAGCTACTTCATTCTCATTTTGAATCTGAGGAGCTTGTGGAATTTCTTCAGGAACTATCTCAACAATAGGATCCTGTGCCACAATAGGCTCATTTTATAGCACATGAGGCTCCATAATTGTTTGCATAGGATGAGGCAGTGATCCAGTAATTCCCACCATACTATCATCTTCGATAGCTTGTGAGCAGCTACCCTTTTTCAGCTACATTAAATTCCAGAAATTTTGCAGTCTGAGATTCCACAATTTTTGTACCTCCATTAGGGTTATAAAACCGATACCCCTTTGAATGATCTGGGTAAGACACGAAGTAACATCGAGTAGTTTTGGAATCCAGCTTACTCAATGTTGGATTATATAACTTCACTTCTGCTGGACATCCCCAAACTCTAAGATGATTCAAGCTAGGTTTACGTTCAGTTCACAACTCAAAAAGAGTCAATGGAACCGCTTTAGTAGGAACACGATTTAGAATATAAATAGCTGTTTTCAAAGCTTTTCCCCACAGAAAATTAGGTAAATTTGTCCTACTAATCATACTTCTCATCATGTCCATAAGAGTACGATTCTGCCTTTCAGCTACACCATTTTGTTCAGGACTACCGGGCATAATAAACTGACTTATAATCCCAGAATCCTCTAAGTATTTAGCAAACGGCCCTTTGAGTTGTCTAGCATCACCATGCCTACCAAAATACTCACTACCACGATTAGATCTGACAATCTTAATAACTTTTCCCAACTGTTTCTCCACTTCAGTCCGAAAAATCTTGAATTTGTCAAGAGACTCAGACTTTTCTTTAATCAGGTACACGTATCCATATCGAGAAAAGTCGTCAATAAATGTGATGAAATATATTTTTCTACACAAGGTAGGCGTGTAAGGTCCACTAATATCAGTGTGATAACCTCCAATAAGTCTGAACTTCGTATAGCAGATTTCTTCTTTATCTTAGTCATCTTACTTCTGCAACAGTCTATGCAAGTCTCTTAATCATCTTTAAGAGTAGGCAAGATATCAGCATTTATAAGCCTTTCTACTCTATTTTTAGAGATGTGACCAAGACGTTTATGCCACAATGCATAAAACTGTTCCTTAGATAGAGGCCTTTTGGAAACAACATTTTCAGCGAAATAAGCAACGTATATGTCGTTGGGAGATAAACTCAATCGATATAATCCATCGGATGAATTACAATACCCAATCTTATTTGAATCATAAAACATGGAAATATTATCTCTTTATTTCAAAAGAGTATCCACACATGTCCAAACAAGACACATAAACTAAATTCCGCCTAAAAGAAGGTATGTAAAAAGTGTTTCTTAACACCATCCGAAAACTAGAGTCTAAAATTAAAATAACATCTCCCACGAACTCTACGTCAACTCCAACACTGTTTCCAACAGTGAGCCTTGATTCATCCTGAGTTGGCGTCCTTTGGTTTATGAACCCCTGAATGGTAAATGCAACATGATTAGTTGCACCACTATCTAGCCACCAGGAATTGGTCGGAACTTCAGATAGATTGGATTTATAAACAAATGCCAAAGAATCATTACCTTTAGGCTCTATCTTATTTTTCTTAGACAACAAAGCCTTAAACTTGCTGCAACGTTTCTCCACGTGTCCTCTCTCCCTACAAAAGTAGCAAAGAACACCATCCTTCTTGGTGATTGCCTTCTTAGGACCCAAAGTGTTAGAAGGACTTGCTTCTTCAGAATTTCCTTTGTTGTTGGAAGGACCAGCAACTTCTGAATTGCCTTTATGGGTATAAGTTTTCACCTTCTTACCATTGTCACTAGCAGAACTAGAAGCATAAAGAGCAATATGTCCTTTATCTTTCTTCAATTTCTCTTCCTTTGCTACCAACCTTGCAATCAGGTTATTAACAGACCAGGTTTCATCTTGGGAACTATAATTGGTCTTAATAATCCCAAAATCAGGAGGAAGAGTATTTAGAGCTTGATGGACAATGCAAGCAGTAGGAATTTCAACATTGAGAGCCTGAAGCTTTGTTTGCAAATCAACCATCCTCAGAATATAATCTCTAACTCCACTAGAACCATCATACTTCATAGTAAAAAGTGTTTGCATATGTGTCCCTATCTCAGCATTAGGAGACACACGGTTTCTAGCCATCAAGGCTTCCATCATCTGCCTAGCATTGCAGTTTGCAGGCAAACCACTTTTCAAATGTTCCTTAATGGAACGCTTGATGGACAGCAAGCAAATTCTATTGCTCTTTTCCCATGCAACAAAATTTGCTTTTTGAGCCTCTGTACTCTCGGCAGTCAAATTTGCTAGCCGATTAGTAGTAAGAGCCATATGAACATCTGCCATCTCCATAGCAAACAAAAAATCCTCTCTCAATCTCTTAAAATTCGAACTAGCAAGAACCTCAATGGTGACGGAGTTATCATTTACAGAAAAAGTGACTGAAAAACAAGCAATATATATAATTAGCATCATGTGAGTATTGTGTAACTTGACACACAAGTACATATCCAGAGCGTTACATGCAAAATCACATAATCACCTTTGGGTAGAATACATGACAAGCAATTGTACACTCCCCACATGATAAGGGTTATGAGAATATATTCCAATCTTCGTGAATTCATCACATTTGGGTATATGAACCATTAGGATCGGCCACTCCTCCACCACACTATCATGTATCCCTCCATGAACTAATACACAATCACCTCCTTTGGGAGTATAACTACGCATTAAACCAGGAGACATCCCAATCAAATATACGAGATCGAAATTTCTCAAATTCAATCAAGTGTGCCACTTTAAGCGTCACAATTTAATTGAATCCTTGAAACTCTCTCTTACCAGGGATATAAAATTTTCATCTCACATAAACCATACATATGTGATTTTAACTTTAGTGATAGGGGCAATAAATCACTAAAATCACATATCATGCTAATTATATTACTTCATTCATTAATAAAAATAAATTTTATCGTATATTATTAATGAATAACACTCATAAAGTTCATGTGATAACATACTTGTATCCCGCACCTGTATTTTCAAAATCACAGGAAAAATACAAGAAAAATACGCAGAAAATACACTAAAAGCACGTATTTAGGATTTCGTATGTATTTTCACATCCATAAGATCATCAAAAATGTAAAATAAATATACCATGACGTAGGAAATAATCATACGAGTCCATCGCCACCGGCCACGCGCAAATCGGAGTCTCCACGCGCCCGCACGCGCCGCCAGAGTGTGAGGCGCGTGGAGCACACGCGCAGCGCGTGTTCAACACGCAGGAGGCGCGTGGGGGCGCGTGCGGCATCCTCCGGCGACGCGCCACCCACGGTTTTCTTCGTCTTGTCGAGCCAAATCCGAATATATAATTTAATTTAATTTTTATTGAACAAAAAGTCTCGAAAATCACAAATTAGGGCAAGATCCGCACTAATTAGGGCGTATCCGTACAAATTAGGGCAAAATCAATTATGTTCGTGTTCTAGGGTTATGGAGGCTCTGATACCACATGTTAAACGCAAATTGCGTAACTCCAAGATCTCCATAAGTAGAACAAGAATATGCATAACTGAGTAAAAAGATTAACGCACCTATTTTGGGATCCATTTTTTTCTTTTAAACGGAAACACAAATGTTCCACGCGCAAGTCATTCTCCTATCGCTCTCTCATCACCTCACCTACCGAAGGTGGCCTCACGTGTAGCGTTAGGTAAATGCCTTAGGTGATGATCATGTGAGAATTAGGGTTAGAGGAGAAAGACTATTTATAGAGTTTCCAACTAGTCCTCTCATTACTGGCCAACTCTACTAATACCCACACTAAATGGCCATATTAGACTAATTAAGAAACCTTCTATCTCACCTTAGACTAAACCCCGTAAAACGGTAAACGTTAAATGGTAAATTACAATATCAATTAATATAGTCCATAATTAGAAAAACTCTTACAAAGTAGAGATGCCCTAATCGAGTCAAGAAGCCTAACAAGAATCTGGAAGGCCCAATCAACCTAGGAGGTCCTGGTCAAGCCAGGGCAATGGTAAAAGAATCATTGTATGTGTGCTAGTATATGCATAAGTATGATATGTAGATGTGCTCATTGTTAAGCCAATGGTAGTTTTACATGGACATCATATATTTAATCAAGACATGACAAGTAATTTGCTATTGATCCGTCATCAACATTGTATTGCAAGTGTTGTACCTACTGTATTTTAATGATGAGCTAGGTAACACCGACATGAGACATGAACACGCGATACGACACGACACGCTGACACATCATTTCTCAAAAATAGAGAATTCCGACATGTTAGGACATGTTATATATTAAATTAATATTTCTATTTTTAATTAATTTGATTCAAATTCACGATTAAATAAATAATAACAATAGAGCCTATAATGAATTCATAAATCTATTCATAGGAAATTCGAAATATATATTCATAGTTAATGCATATCCATATTTGGGGACATGTTTCTAACTTTAACAAAAGTTATTGATGAAACTAATGACTAATAAGAAATTAGAATTAACTTATTTAAATAAATTTATGATCTTCTACAATGATCAAAATTTATTATTATTCAATATTTAGCATTTTTATTTTTCAAAATTACTTTATAAGCTCCTTTTTTTATTTATTTTGATAATAAAAAAATGCAAAGCCCCCGAGGGGTCCACCCTAGCCCTTACGCCCCAAATTTATTTCACTCCCTCATTTATTTCCCTCATTTCTGCCCCCCAACCACCTATCAGGCTTCACTTCCTTTGTTAGAAATTCACATCACCCTCTCATCCACCCACCTTGTAGAAAGAAAAAATCATGCCAAAGTCCCATCAAAATCTCATTTATTATTATTTTTTCCTTCCCTCAAAAACCCTAGCTGCTACCCTCCTCCTCCTCCACCTCCTCACACAAACCCTCTTCCTTTTAATATCCTCTCTCTCTCTCTCTCGGTTGCCTCATCAGCCATCACAATCCCTTGCCACCTTGCTTCCAACGCTTCCTCCTTTCCAGCCGTAGCCTCATCATCGGCCTTCCATCGCGGCATCGTAATGACGACTCGGTTGCCTCGGTCTCTGCTCTTCCCCTAGCCCTCCCTCACCATCGCTCGCGACCTTGCGTCCGCTTCCTCGCCCTCACCTCCACCCTCCATCATCTTCTTCAATGATTCTCTCTCTCAGACACGTGTGTCGAAACATGTTGAGAAGAGTTGATCACGTGTTGAGTGTCAAAAAAATTCGACATGGGTTGACCATGTGTTTGAGCGTGTCGGACAAGTCGACATGTGTCAGACACAATGCGGAAGCTCTGACAACGTGTTTGTACTCCGACACATTAGTCCTAAAATTGGAGTCTCGCTAGAAGAGCTAAGATTTATCCCGGTATTTTGAGCATAGAACTTGTAGTGGTTATAAATATAGTGGCTCGTGATAGAAGGACTCAAAAAATAATTGATGTACTTGTAAATGGTTGTTTTCCTAGCTGTTTATTATTGTATGGGTGTTGTATGTACACTTCCGTATGTAGTTAATGAAAAGATAAAAAGAAACGGGATAATGACGTGTCTGGGATGTCGCCAAAATAATGCTTCCCATTCGAGACCCTAGGGATGGAGTCGGAGTCGTTACGGTTATTTTTGGTATCAGAGCGGGGTTATTATCTAGAGTAATAAGGTGTGCTGGGATTTGGAATAGTTAGCTACGAAAATACCCCTTGTAAGTGATTGTTGCTTGATTGGTTTTCTAGTAAAAGTTTTGATAATTAACCCCTTATTGTGTTGTAAAAAGCCTTCCTAAAATTCCTGTAGTTGCAATATGAGTACTTAGGATCAAGTGATCACTAAAGGAAATAATATATCTTGTCGTGTTGGCTATGTACCATTTTGACATCATAGTAAAAATAATAATAATTAAAGTGCGCAGCGGAAAGGCAAAGGAAAATGAAACCTAACGTACGTAGGACATTTTGAAATTCTTGAAAGAATAGGGAATTTAACCTACCGGTTGACTTTACTGCTAAGACTTGTCCAAGTACATGATGTGTTCCATATATCGATGTTGATAAAATATGAGCCCAATTCAACACACATGCTGAACTTCAAGGAGATCGAAATAGATGATCGAGTGTCGTACATTGAGGAGCTTGTGCGGAGTGTGGATCAAAAAGAGTAATAAAGTAATTCCCTTGGTAAAGGTCTTATGGAGATACCATGGTACTGAAGAAGCAACTTGGGAAAGTGAAGAAGTTATGAAACATCGTATTCACATCTTTTTGGATGATTGGGTATGCATTTAAAATTTTGGGGACGAAATTTTTTTGGGGGAAGAGTTGTAACATCCTTGACTTCGATCATTATTTTAGCTCTAACTAGTACGCTAATGATCGATATGCCAATGGCAAGACTAGACTATGAGCCCGGTCAAGGGTCGGTCATGAACCAATTGGCCCAATCGAGACTTAGCAACCAAGGGTTTGGATATGGAGTGTTCGACCATGGGATAGTTATTCGACCAGAAGGATTGATTGTGGGATGATCATCTACCATCATGGATCAGAGGACAGTCATGACTCGATTCTACCTGGTCATTGCACTGGTCGCGGGTGATTCCACCTGATCATTATGTCGGTCATGTACGACCATGAATCGATCTAATATGACCGTGATTTGGGGTGGATTGATCAATCTTACACGATTACATGACAACTGATAATCGACCATGAATCGAATAAACTCAACGTGGTTCGATTTTGGATTGACCAAGACTTGTGCAAGACCTTGGACTAGTCACAAGATCGGCTACAAGAATAGTCGACTAGCCCAAGAATTGACCACATGAATGGCTAAGAAAAACTAACCTATGGACTGGCCCACAAACCGGCAAGAGGATTGACCAACTTGGCCAAAACCTAACTTGTAAACCCAGATGCGACCCATTTTCTTAGTAAAAGGGAGCTCAAGCTCGATTTAGTCAATCAAGCGTTATTGCGTCTGGCCTCATTTGAGGATGGCTTAGGCATGAACCTCGGACCAAATAAGGTGGTCAATCACAATCGAACTCAATTGGTCCCTACCCAATGACAAGGCCTTCACAAACTTAGATATTTTTCCAAATTGCATTTAAAACTTTTTTCACGTAATTAAGAAGCATGGACACTTGGCGCATTAGGACTTTTACCTTAAAGTGCCATAAATGAAAGAGACACCTAAGTCTTGGCTAGTCAAAGTTTCTTGGAAAAATCAATGTGAACAAGTGTGAACAAATGTGAACGTCTTAACGGAAGTGTGGAAAAGGAAGTCCCTAAAGCCTAGGCCTAATACTACCCTAAAACCTAAGTGTGAAGTGTGGAAATGGGAGCCACAAGAAAGGGGCCACACGCCCAAAGAAAAAGAGAGAGAGAAAAACCAACTCAAATTAAACTTTGAATCTAAAGAATAAGTCTACATTTATCTCTTTTAGACCTTAGCCATTCAATAACCAGGATGAAGTGTCCAAACTAAAGACCTTAGCCATTCAATAACCGGGATGAAGTGTCCAAACTAACTTAAGGCCTAATTGGAATCTTGGAAGATGAGGTTATCCAACCATTGATGACCCTTGACTTAAGACCAAGAGGGGACGCCTCATTTTCCAACTAAGATTGCCACATTTGATTTTCAAAATTACTAGATCTTCGCCATTTGCCAATTTTACAGAGATTTTCTTTTGTTTCAAATTTTTCTAAGGTGAAACGGTAAGGAAAAAAGCCTAATCATTTACCATCTGAACCTATCCAGTATAGAAAAACGGTGATCATGTTACTTTCTCGAATTTTTATAAAATTTTAATTTTCAAATTTGAACATGCTTCCTTCATAAAAGTTTTAAAGGATATCTATGTCTACAATATATAAAACTTTCAAAGAGTTTTGAAAAGAATTGGATTTCAAAATGGGTCCTTTGCGAACGTTGGATCTATTGGACCGGTAGGTTTGTAGGTTATGTTTGGCGATTTGTTACTCTTTCCATAGCATAAATTGAACCTACAAAAAAAATGTTATTAAGATCTTCTTTACAATGTATTAAAATTTCATAATTTTTTAACTGCGTTTGATGGGGTAACAACACTGATTTCGAAAATTGCTCAAAACTGTTTTTATCACCCAAGAGGTGAGTAATGCCCAAGAACTAGTCAATTTAACAAGCCAAGTCAAGGTACAACAATCAAGTATAAGAAATAGGCCACTTTAAATTCAAAAGTTAAAGGTCAACCCAAAGTACAAGACCAACTCAAACAAACACAAAAAAAAAAAAAAAAAAAAAAAAAAAAAAAAAAAAACTCAGTCAAGAACAACAAATCAAACACGGACTCATTACAAGCTTGGATTAGCATAACACAACGTCATAACCAAACGTTAGTAAGTCTACTTACTACTTGCCAAGCTGGCAGTCTCGAAATGGGGTGATGACAATCACAATGGCAAGGGCGGCGGCGAGAATTCTGAGGGGAGAGAAGGCCAAACTTTGAGAGGAAAAGAGGAGGGTGGTCGGCAATAGAAGGGAAAGAGAGGAGGATGGCTTTGGTGAGGTATGTCAGGGTGAATGGATTCTATCCCAAATTATAAGAATTCTCCCCTAAGAACGGTCCAAACAACCAGTAATGACAGTGGCTTAGGTGGAAAGTGCGAGGTTGATGCGTCCAACTTCTAATTGGTCCACTTAGTCCTTTAATTAATAAACCATCACACTTATCTTTCCTCCCATTAATAGGTGCTATAGGTCTTCTAATAGGCCTATATTATTGGCCTCTACCAAATCGGTCAAGAAGCATTTATGAGGGATCTAACTTAGTCATCAAGCCTTGAGGTAAGTTATGACTATAGATAAGTAGATTGGGATACCTCAAGATGACAATTAAAGACCAAAATCCAAGGTTCGGTGTGATTTGTGCCTCTTGGGTGAGAAAAATAGTTTTGAGCAATTTCCAAAATAAGTGTCATTATCCCACCAAACAAAATCAAAATATTATAAAAATTTAATATATTGTAGAGAAGACCTTAAATAACATTTTCTTTAGGAAGCTAAGTCCAATTCGTATTGTAAAAAGAGCAGCAAATTGCCAAAGATAACCCAAAATTTTGCTTGTCCAACAGATCCAACGTTCGCAAAAAATGACCCATTTCGAAATCTAATTCTTTTCAAACTCTTTGAAATTTTTATATGTTGTAGACATGGATGTCCTTTAAAATTTTTGTGAATGAAACATTTTCAAATTTGAAAGGAAATTTTTTTATCAAAATTCGAGAATACAATCTGGTCACTATTTTTCCTATACTGTGCAAGTTCCAAATAGTGAATGATTGGGCTTTCGTCTCTACTATTTCACTTCAAAAAAATATGAAATTTAAGTATGTTGTAAATCAAAATGTTTTGAACAACTTTCATGAGGGAATTTTATTCAAATTGAATGATAAAAAGTTGTGTCAAATTGACAAATAGCAGAGGTCTAGAAATTTCGAAAATCAAAGATGGTAATCTTTGTTGGAAAAATGAGGCGTCCCCACTTGGTCTTGAGTCAAGTCATCAATGGTGGGACAACTTTATCTTCTAATATTCCAGTTAGGCCTTAAGCTAACTTGGACACCTCATCTCGATTATTAAATGGCTAAGGTCCAAAAGAGACAAATGTAGACTTATCATTTGGGTTCAACATTGAACTTGACTTGGCTTTTCTCTCTCTTTTTCTTTAGGTATGTGGCCTTTTTTTTGTGGGCTCCCATTTTCACATATCACACTTAGGTTTTAGGGTAGTAATAGGCTTAGGCTTTAGGGACTTCTTTTCCACATTTTCCTTTAAGATGTTCACACTTTTTCACATTGATTTTTCCAAAGATGTTCACCCTTGTTCACACTTGTCCACACTATTTTTTTCAAAAAACATTGACTAGCTAAGATTATTGATGGCTCTAAGTCTAATTCTAATTTTATCCTTTAAGGTAAAGCCCCAACGCCAAGTGCTCATGCTTCTTAATTTACTATGTGACACAAGTTTTAAATGCAACTTGACAAAGTATCTAAGTTTGTAAAGGCCTTATCATTGGGTAGGGATTAATCGAGTTCAATCGTGATCGACTACCTTATTTGGCCCGAGATTCATGTCTAAGCTATGCCCAAATGGGGCCAGATGCAATCGGGCTCGATCGACCAAACCGAGCTTGAGCTCCCTTTTACCGAGAAAAATGGGTCGCAGCTGGGTGATTTCGGTGTTAATCACCTACGCAACGAAAAACGTTGTTTTCATTGAGTGGAAGAGGTAAGGATTCTCCAGGAGCGTGGTTTTCGCCCTGTGAAAAGTTGGGTATTGCACCGGAGCATGGTTATTTTAAAAGTTAATGCTTTTAATATTTTCTTAACTACCGGTTAAGATTGAAAGTGATTGATTTTGTTGGCCAATGCTTAATTTGGGGCAGTTCCTTTGTAGGTGGACTGGAGATTCAAATTGGGAAACATGCAGATTGACAATGCATTTCGAGTGGAAAAAGATAGCTGATCCAGTAATGGAGCACTACATAAAGGCAACAGATGGCTCTTTCATAGAGACTAAGGGGAACACATCGGTTTGGTATTGTCAAGACGCGGATCCATACTTCGGGTCATTCCAGGCAAAGGAACTTCTCAATCACCTAGAGAGTGTGCTCACAAACGAGTCAGTGGTGGTCAAAAGAGGTCAGCGCATTGTTGAAGTGAAACTACAGGCGTGATCTGTGATAGCTTCAGTTGGTCATAAAAAAAACGGAACTTTCCTGCATCTTTTTTGGCAGAAGGGAGGTTGATATCTAACCATATGGAAAACTGGTTCCTTATCTGGAATTAGCAACATCAGTTGGACATAGTAAACTTCTTGGTGTAGCAATATCAGTCCTACTATGCATGGTTAATCTGTAGTTCAGATGATGACGCCTAGTAGAAAGACTTTGCTCAATTACTTAATTAATTGCAGGGCATAAACAAAGGCACAGTGGTAGAAAATCTGATATCAACCATGCAGAGCAGAAGGAAGTTGCTTGACTTCTTGCTGTGAATCGGAGATAATAACCTCTCAGTACACAATATGTTTAAGACCATTGAGCGCTCAGTTCGAATCCCTCCTTGACATCTACAGCGGAAGTTTTTGCATGTACCATTGGGCAGAAGCCGAGCATGGCCAAGTACTATCTCGATGACACTTCCAAAGCAATCAGTTTGCTTCAAGGCCTTACAGCCTTCACATCACATCCAAAACTTGGATGTTTTCAATCTTCATTAGAAGATACTTCTTCGACTTGAGGATGAAATGAAAGATTGAGCAGGAAATAACGACACATGGTAAACGGTTGTTGCTTTGATTAAATTTTTTAGGGGAGGGTGAGCATTTGTTTAAAAATAGCAGGAAAAGAAAAGCCACCCTTATACAAGAAAGGTCCATTAGTCTCACAGTTTCATCTGTTATACCCACACGAAATTTTTACAAATATTTATAAGTGATTTATATTCTATCATCAGTTTTTCTCACACCAGAATTTGTAGAATCCATTGTGGAAATGGAGAAAGCTACATGATTTCCAAGTTAAATGCAAGCATGAAATCAAACAGAAAATAAGAGAACTTCATAGGCATGCCTCGGTCCATTGTTTGAGCAACTTGTACCCAGTTCATGTTATGACTCGAAAGACTGTGGCGTTGGGTTGTGGAGAGAAAACTGGAACGGATTCTGGTTTAATTAAAATACTGAGGGTAGCTTTGTACTACTAGGAAACAGATGTTCAGCTTCAACAGACAAAAGAGGAGTAGCTTCAGTGATATTTCTGAAAGAATGATCCTTCAAATTTGGTGGAAACTGATTGCCGAACTTTGTTGATTAGGGGAAGGAGTCTAACACAACCAATTTCTTGGGCCAATCACTTGGGCCTTTCCATGGCCATCCAGTCAACAATCCTGAGGCCCACTTTAGGTCCATCTTGATCTGTTCATCCCAATTACAGCCCACGGCCCATTACATGTTGCTTAACCTAACAAAAAAAAAGTGCCCACAAAAGCACAAGACCGTTCTCTCCCATTTACCATCTACGCTACATAGGCTTTGGGCCACACCACTTCAGTGAAGGTACTGCACCATGCTTTGCTCATTTAGAATCTATCATACTTTCGTTTTGGCCGCACTATCCTTTTATTTCACGGGATGATTTTGATTGCTTAGGTTCTATTGATTGAAGCCGTCCATCGTTTTCTAACATAATCATAGAGTTAATTCTTTATAGCCTAAAAGTAGGCCTATCAAATTGGTGGGGATGATTTTGATTGCTTAGGTTCTATTGATTGAAGCCGCCCATCGTTTTCTAACATAATCATAGAGTTATTCTTTATAGCCTAAAAGTAGGCCTATCAAATTGGTGGGTTGTAAAGGGTTGAAAATGATTCAATTCAAATTGATCAATTTAATTCGTTTTGACCAATTTCTATTTAGTAAAAATCTTGCGACTCATACTCAACCAAATTTGTGTCCGACCCAACCCTTATTGATAAGACATTACCATATGTAACACAATCTAGAAAATTTTATTTTTTTTATGAATTTAAAAAAAAAATAATATTGCTTAAACACTTCCATACAATACATATTTAGTGAACAATTTTTATAATCATAAAATAATCAATTATTTCTTTTTATTTTTATTTTTTTTTATTCTAAGTTCGACAACAGTTGTTGGCCAACCCTCGTTAGCTGCGGGCAACCATTGGGCCCTCGCCAAATGTTGGCAAGGGTAGGCTGGCCTTTGCCCATGATCGGCAAGGGTCAGTCGATGACCAAATTTCATAGAAAAGAAAAGAAAACTTAATAAAAATAGAAAATTAAAAATAAAGCTGATTTACTTAAGCTTGTTAGGTAAACCATTTATAACCCATTTAAGTTATTAAGTAATCTATTTATGATCCATTTAATCTTGTTTTTAAAATTTAAGGCAACTCATTTATGACTCATATATATGAATTATATTATAGGTTTAAGACCCATTTTACCATCCATACTTAAGGGTGAGAGCTCTGCTTCAATGGCTAATAGGAGTACAAAGTTAAAAGAGTCGAGATTAAAACAAAAAATGAATTAGCGAGGGATATCTCTTGAACCTTGGCTGTATAAGTTCTAAAATTTCACGCACGACATATGGAAAAAGCTGTCTCGGATTCAATTTGCATTGAGAAAGGCCTCACTTAATGTCAATTTTTAAAAGTAATGCCCATGCTCCACTGTTTATGCGTATTTTTTTAAAAAGAAAGTATACATTCAAGTGCTAAAAAAAGGAAATTGAAACAGGTGGTGCCAGAGCATTCAAGAGGAGAAACTAAAGTTCAAGGGAGTCGACTCACCAATATTCCTATGAGTATCTTAAATTATTAAAGTTATTGTCTCTTTGTATGCATTTGTTTGATTAAGTCTTGCTCACAAACTAGGAGCTAATTAGTCCCTCTTTGATTAGGAGTTAATCAAACTATCTTTTGATTAAATTGATTCTTTTATCAAGAAAAGAGCTTCTCAAAACCATGCCGAATCACTTAATCGAGAATGTTCAACTCATGATGAGAACCTTTCTCGTTCAGAAACTTCAACTCCTCGAGGTGTGTCTTCTTAGATTGAATCTCCTACTACCAAAGTAGAAAAGGCAGACAACAATGCCTGATCCCCCTTTCAGCTTGTATATCTGGTGCACCATCGAGATAAGATATATCAAGTAATCTAAAAGTGCGAAAATTATTAAAAAAATCATAAACCTATTATACATAAATTAATTTAGTCATAAATATTTCAATTTAGTCAATTTAGTTCTAAACCTTTTTAACAATTTGTCTATATAATCCATCTAATCAATTTTAACTAGAAATTGTTGACATAGAAGTTCTACATCTTTGTCGTAGGCACTAACATGAACCATTTTTATTATTTTTATTTTTTACTTTTTTTTAAAATTTCTTTTTTACCCTTTTCTCTTTTCTCTTTTTTTTTTTTTTCATGGTGACTAGTGAGGGTTGCTGGTGAGTTGTTGGTGAGGCTCACAGATCTAGGCAAGGCCATTGAGTTGCAAGCAAGCCACCTATCCATGGCTTCATCTAGGTTTGGACAAGGTAGCCGACCCCCCCTCCCCCCAGGAGCTGCAATGGCCTTGCCTAGATATGGTCGCCGATTATGGGTGAGGCCGAGTGAGGGCCATTACTGGGTGAGGGCACAAAGAGCGAGACTACAGCGAAAAACAACCGAAAAAAAAAAGGAAAAGAGAAGAAAAGGAAAAAGAAAAGAAAAAAATAATTAAAAAAAAGGTTTATCTCAACAACCGTCATGTCACATGGACAATTAGTATTCACTTCAAATTTTCAACCAAAATTTACCGGATAAAATACATAGGTAAATTATTGAAAATTTTAGGATTAAATTATCAAATTAAAAAATTAAAATTAAATTGACATAGTTATAATAGATTTATGATCGATTTGATAATTTTCCCATCTAAAAGTCGGACCGCACCAGCCCATTCCGTTGAACTCCCCGAAATATGCGGACGAGAATGATCACCGATTTCTTGCTTCTCGGTACCAGCTGTTTCCTAAAAGGTTATGCTCTCCAACCAATAATGCCTCCTATTTTTTCTGCCGTGCTTTCGATATAACAAGCCATTGGAACGTTGCGGAGAAAGAGCTCAATGCTTTTACAGCTGATGGATTTGACTGGGGGAAGAACATGCGTGGGGAATGGAATGGTTTGCAAGCTCTATGTACTTATTTCATCAGTTGTCCAGCTCATCGACTTCAATCGACACTGGCTGCGGCTACAAAAGAGGTTATTCCAATTAATCAATTCTTCTCTTGTTTGACTCTTATTGTTAATTTGGTTGCTTGTTCTTATGAAATACATGATTGAAAAATGCTCAAACGGCTAAAGTTGCATCACAGGGCCGTGGAATTTTAAAAATTGGAAATCACCTAATTAATTCAAAAACATATTCGGGAAAATTGTCTCAAAAGTTTAAAACCTATTTTTAATTCTAAATCTTTCAATGATGGTAATTTAATTCCAAAACTTTTTGATAGCTTTCCAATTCAGTTTTCAACTTTTTAATTGTACCAATATAGTGATAAACCTTTTTGATGATTTGTTTATTTATTTCTAAACATTTTTTCCAATTTTAACAAAAAATTGTTGATGTAAATGTTGACCATTCTACATGTGATGGCCGAAGCTAATGTAGATAATTTTTGAAATTTTATTTTAATTTTAATTTTTATCTTATACTTTTTTGTCCTTTTCTTTTCCCTTTGGTTTGTGGCAAGTACTCTCTTGTAAGGCGAGGGCAGCCTTAGAGGTTATATGCAAAGGTGGATTGGCTTCTGCCAAGCGATATGAGACTCTCTAGAATGGTTCTCAAAGTATGCCTTTTAAACCAAACATATTGCTGAATAAAATGATATACTTACCGATTTCTTATCATGAACAAAAGAATTTGTAACTACCATATCTAGTGAGGGTCTCCCTCACTGGATCGGGTAAGGGTGACACTTTTGCGGCCTAGGTGAGGGCAACCCTTGCATGTGGGGACAAGGCCACAATGCCCTCATTAGGCCTTGCCTACAGTGATGACCGAGCACTGGCCAAAAGCCAAAGGGAAATAAAAAAAAAGAAAAAAAAAAGAAAGGAAAAAAATTTTAAATGCCAAAAAAAAAAAAAAAAACTACATTAGCACCAACTACACCACATAAAATAGTGGGTGGCCGGGCAAAGTCCATATTAGTGAATCTGTGTTCAAAATTGACTAAAGGTATTAACTCGACAAGTCATTAAAAAATTTAATATTACATTGATATAATTGAAAAATTTATGACTAAATTGATAAAATATCAAAAGGTTTATAATTAAATTGATACAGTTGAAGAATTTATAATTGAATTGACTATTGTATAATATATTTAAAAATTTTAAATAATTATTAGAAAATGTTTCATTGTCTTATTCAATTCGCTTTAAAATGTAAAGAACATTTGATTATTATGTGCTAACTCAACCGCCAAGACAGGGTACTGCATGTGATTGTTCTTTTTCTTTTGGGAAGCATTTAATGCCTTATCACAATGACTCTACAGATGTCTGACCAAAAGCAAAAAACAAATGACTCTAGAGATGTCTGTGCGCTGCTCATCTACGTAAAGTTTTATGCACAAGACCCCACAATATGTCATATCATGTCCTACTTTGGAACTCTATTTTAGTAGACTGTATTTAACGTGCTCTTGGTCCCCAGCTTGATGAAGGAACTTTCTAAGAAAATAGAAAACTTTGGGTTTTCATCTGAAACACAGGAATATCTACTTGTTACGGTTAATATAATTTATCTACAAAATGAAATATTTCTACATCTAATGATGTTTCATAATAGTTTATCAACATAAGATTGTCCAAACAAATCTGTGCAACAGATTATTAAACTAGTTATGATCGAAACCCTAGCTCGAATGACTTGATCTTTTATTCTACTATTGTTATATGATAAGTATGAGTGCTTGGTCAAGGTTTACAGGCCGATTTGGTGGTCCCACTCTTGCTAATTACACAAAAAGAGATGAGGTGGTCCATCGAAATAGTGATGGCTTAATTTTGAAACTCCCTGAGTATTCTAAGAGCTCTTTGCTTCTCCTTCAATGCCCCGGTATGGCCTTGTGAGAAGCTTTTTGTAGGTGGATGTGTTGAGTATGGTTCAAACTTTGAGGGCACAATAAAAAAACAGGGAGAAAAAAAGACAGAAAGTAGTGAAATCTTCAAGTGCAAGTCAAGACAAATCTCAATCATATGTTTTTTATTAAAAAAAAAAAGATGCTTCTTAATGTTCTTAATCATTTACACATTGATATGGTGCAATTTAAATCACGCCAAACGATGCAAACTTTTTCTAAAGAAGTTGTCCAAAGGGTTGACATCAAGGACTCTAAGAATGCGTTCCAATGCACTTATCCATATTTTGTCATAATTTAAAAGATAATCATCCTTCCAACTAGGATTGCTGCTCACCTATTTTTATACCATGAAACTCGTTACCAAAAAATGTTAGTTGTGATGAGTTTTGATGTTGCAATTAGCAATTATCAAAGATTTTTAACATCTATAATTCTTCCTATAAATTATTTCCTTAGAAGATCCTTATCATTGTTCTTTCAATATGACAGAATGTTGTTCATTACATGTAGAAAAATTCTATAATATAAGAACGACATTAAGAACTTTCTAATCGCAATCGAGTTCTAGTAGGACAGAATTCTTAGTTTAAATTACGTAGTGCTATAAACTAATAATTCTGCATTTCTTTTGTCCAAAAGAGGTAAAATCAATATGAAGTTTGGTCGCTTATAGTCGGGATAATTTTTCGATTGCCAAAATGAAATAATGGAACTTTATTTTTGGTCCCCTTATCTAAGCCCTATTCGAAATAGGCAAGAGCAAGGTGAAAGGAAGAGAGAGAGAGAGAGACAGCTCACGGCATCACGTGAAAGCAGCAGCCAAAATTCATAATTTATTTTGCTGCCCTCTGTGCCGACCAAAATCTGAAACACAAAAAGAAAAAGAACAAAAATGGAAAATATGTCCTCGTATTTTCAAAATTCAAATCCGCGCAAGAACCGGGATTGTCTCCCAAAGCTCAATCTCATCACTTTTCTTTTACTATGAAGGATCTATTATCTACTATATCAAGTCATATACGGAATAAATCTTTGAAGAATGATAAATTTGGCAAAAACTGATTTATAAAATTAATATACTAAATGTCGTGCGAATTATAAATGGATATTCAAACGAGTGAGCTTAAATCAGTATCCAATAAGGGTCCCCACCTTATTAAGAAAATTATTATTGAATACCAGTCTAATTAATTCAGCATTTCCGAAATTCTTTATGGGATTGCTGTCTTGCAAAGTAAAAGACAGTACATGACTCCCATGGAGCGCATTGCAGCACAGGACAATTCTTATAATCAACGACAAAACGAATGATCACACTTGCCAACGCGCTGATTAGCTTTCGTAAGATGGTCTTTGCATGATAGCTAACGTGAGATCAGAGGTTGATGACAAGACAAGACCGCTCCGAAGCTGTCGTTTGATGGTGAATTCACGTGGATTGCTGCATAGACATGTGTCCGCAGATGCCCAGGCCTCCACTGAAGCGACTCTGTTTCAGCATCATTGCTCTTGAGTAAAATAGAAGCCTCTTCTCCTTCTGAAGTTCTCTGAACCGGCTTTTCAGCTTTCTTGGAGAAGATGATGGCCGTCGACAAAGAAGAAAGGTCACTGAGGTTGGTTATCTCTCTCTCTCTCTCTCTCTCTCTGCCTCATAGACAGACACATTCATTTTGGGTTATGAATTGCTGTTCTACAGCGTCAAAGAAATTAGAGGAAAGGAGGAGGGTTTGAGAACAGTGGAGTGCCTCAGAGGGAGACTCCTTGCAGAGAGACAGGCTTCCAGATTCGCTAGCGAGCAAGCTCAGCTCATGGCCAACAGGGTCTCCTCTCCGTGCTTTCTTTTCCTTTCGCTTTTTCCTTTGTTGTCCCTTGTTTTTTAACCGAGTTTCAAGTAGACACTGCTCGAGATTTGTTGGGTTTGATCTTCGTCACCTCAATTTCCAATGTCTCTCCGGCTGTTGCAGTTGGTGGAACTGGAGAACCAGCTGAGAGAAGAGACCAGATTGAGGGCGAAAACAGAGATAAAGCTCAAGTGCCTGAAGAAGAAGCTCGAGACCCTGCTAATCTCACCTGCATTGCCCGAACCAGAGCAATCCGGCGTCTGCGAAGCCGGCATCGCCTCCTCGGATTCGTCTTCCACAGTCACAATCGCCTCAGAAACCAAAATTACTGAAGAAGCAGAAGTAGAATCCAAGTCCCATTTTGAGAACATGGACGCATCACTCCATCCGGAGCTTAATGCTTCCGAAAAAACTCTCGCCGGAGATAAGCGCGATTCCGACGCCGGAGATTTTTCCTCCGAGAAGGCGGGCCCCAAATACGACGAATTCAAGACCGATGACCATAGGTATTCAATTCGAATTGATTCTAGCGGCCAACTCCTTTTTCAGCTTAGTGGCGTTGCTTTAATATTTTTTCAATCTGGGTTTTGCTTATCTCGATCAAAGTTGATTCCTTTTTTTCCCACTGTCTTCTTTCTCCAGCCGCACAAGCGCGAGGGATTCGGCGACGGAGAACGAGAACAGTTTCGATGGTGATGGTCAGGTGGACGATTCGTTAGCATTAGTTCCGGTCACCTTGCCTGAAGCAGAACCAGAGAGCAAAGAGCCGAACGCGAAGATGACGATAACGAGTGCGAGCGTCAGTGAAGTGCTCGATGCACTGAGGCACGCCAGAGAGAACATCCAGAGATCGATGGAGAAGCGAAGCTGCATGATTAGAGTCGGCCCACCTCATCGAGCTGCCCAGCTCTGTTAAGCGATTTCATGATTGTCTAGGTGGCGAAAGGGCCCTCGCTGACGGTCTCTGTTTTCTCTTTTCCTTTTGGAGCTTTCTTGAGGTGGGACGAAATGTCAGTGCAGTGATTTTTCATTGCTTTTCAGATGATGCATGCCAGAGAATGGGACAATGTAGGGAGAGTGATGATGATGATGATTCATGGTGTGTTTTGTCAGATGTCCTCAGTGGGATTATACAGAGGTGAAGAAAAGAAATTTACGTTGCAATTTGTCCTTTGGGGTTTGTCTGACCACAGATCGCCTCGGCAGATTACATGAGCAAAATCGAAAACATGAGCTACTTCAATCGATCGCCAAGCACACGAATGTTCTTCGTTGGTTTTCCCCTTGTGCAATATGAACAATCGTTTATCTCGATATAATTCACAAAAAAAATAAGGCAGCATCAGACGTAGAGAGTTTGAACTGATAATGATCATGCTGTAGAAGAGACAGGACCACTGGGGATGGTGACACCCCTCTTTGCCCGTACCTCGTCGGGCCGGCGAGGACAGTCGACCCTGGCCTGTCCTTGATGCAAGAGACGGCTGCGCTCAATGCGACCCCAGCAAGGGTCATGGACCCTTCCCGATGGGTGGCATGCTGCCTCTGCCCCATCCTTTCTTGTTCTTTCTTGTTGGATTCTTTTTTCGACTGCATCTTCAATTTTGTGATTATTATTTATAATTTTTTTTGATATGGCATCATTTAATGATGTGAATTCATGTTCACGGATTAAAAAAAGTTGCATAAAAGAGTCACGTGGGATTGGAAAAATCATTGAAAATGCGACCTAGGATTCTTCGTTTACTTATAACCACCGAGATTAACGGAAAAGAATCGAGTACGTCATAGGGCGACATAGCTCATCATCGTAAATTCGTAACAGATGTCCAATTTTATAAAGGCATAAGACTTGACATCATTCACTCACAAAGTGAGACTTCTATTATTATGATCTGAGTACAAGTCGCTCGTATTCTAGGCCAAAATCGAGTATGGCACTTTCTAGTATAATACAACATTTAACCAGAAAGCACAATGTTTCGTCATACTCAAGCTCAATTGCGTTGTACTTTTTCTTTTTTTAGCTGTTTTGCCTTGGAATGTTCGTGATAAAAGATAAATAAGGAGAAAAAGATAACATACCAAATTGGTATGATTTGTTTGGTTAAAACTACATTCACGGGGAGAACGATGAGGGATTTCTGAAGTAATGAATATTAAAAACTATATTTAAATTCTCATGAAATCTCAAAGTGTTTTCCAGCCCCAACTATGTTTTGATGTCCCCCGGCGTGATCTTAACGATCTCTCGCTAAGGACACTAGTGGAGAAAACCTAAATATTGTCTTTGATGGCCAGGAAGTGTATCTTCCAATGAAATTGCAGAAAGATAGGTTAAATAGCAATTGAAGTCAGCACAATAGTCACGCCTAACGGACAGAGAGGGAGACTGAAATCAATATGCTTTTAAAAGGGGTTTCCATGTTCAACTTATCAAAACTAGAGTCTCATTGCATGGTGAGTTTTCATCTGGCTTGAAATGGTAACACAACCATGTGAGCTGACTGTAGAGCAAATGATGACAGAGAGCATGTGAAGTGGGGTTAGGAGTTCCCTTTTTGGTACCATGACCAGGGCCCAAAGGCTTGGACATATGCACTTTTGCTCTCAGCCTTCTACCTATGATTGTCCCTGATTCAGATTGAACACTGCACTGTGAGTTTTCTGTTTAGCTGAATAGAACACACCAATCGGATTAGGAATGCTTTATTTTGTTCAAGCGATTTCCATGAACTGGCTTCTTGTTCTCTCAAACTCATCATCTGAAGCTCTCTTGCATGGATCAAACATGCTGCTGCTTAATCTCATGTTTTAAATTATTTTTTTCTTGGTACGTAGTCTCCAGGTATATTAGTATTGAAATTGAAAGAGAGTTCCACCTCATCCTTTTTGTTGCTGGCAAGTTTAAGTGAAATTGGAAAACCAATGACACATTGGTTTAGATGACAAGGAAGACTGTTCCTCTCCTTATGGTCTTGGTTCAAACTTGAGTAAAATCCTAAATGCACTGTAACCAACGTAGGAAGGTGTGTCAGTTGAGGTGTGTGAAAACAGACCAGTACCACCAAACTAGTAAACCACACCGCCATCCCCCCTCCCCCGTGGGGAAAAAAGGAGCAGAATATGATACTTTCTCAATGATCACGTGCATGAATTACATGCACGACGCTCTTAATTTCACTTTAGATAATTCTTTTCTCAGGATGTCTATAAGAACAGTTTCACATATCAAGCTTGTCTGGTAAACTGCTTCTGCAAAAAGTTCTCACAACACTCCTTATCCACCTGCTTCAGCTAAGTCTTGATGCAGACCTCCTCTCACAGACACAGCTTTTCTAGTCTATTCATCAGATTTATTTTATCTTATTTTCATGCCAATGAGATAAATTGTGCAATGACAAAAAATGTGATGAATCACCGGCATATTCCCAGAGACCTTGCGTTGTTCAATCTGTCTGTCTAGCTGGAGTTAAATGCAGCCCATCTCATGTTTCCTTGCAAGATAGGATAAACACAGCAGTACTTTCAGAGCATCAAAAACCAAGAAATCAGTTCATGCTTGCCTTTTTTTCTTTTTTTCTAAATCTGATGAATTAATTAACAAAAAGAATTTTGACTCTTCTGAGCTCAATGTCTTGAAGGATCTGATGTTAACAGTCCACATTGAGAAACTTGGTAAACCTTCATAAATTATACACTTTGTACCCTTTAGCAGGAAAGCCCATCCTTTCCAGATGGACCTGCATTTTTTTTTGACAGTCCGAGAACTATATGACAGGATCAGTCAGACGGGTCCATGATATATAAGTTCACTATCGAGTAGGCAAAGTTATTCAGATAGTCTAATCAATCTCGTGTTTATTGAAGCTTAATTTGTTTAGCAAAAGAGAACGTCTAGATAATGGGATAATCATAGTCAGCCATTTAGGAATGGGAAATGTGCTGAAGTCTGAGCAGTTTATGGCTGAAATGTTTCAGAAAAATGAAATACTCTCATTTATTTGAAACGTGCTGTTTCAATTGTCTCTTGTCATGGCTGATGTGGCCAGAGAGAGCCAACGTTAAGCAAGAGTTTCTCTAAATCGAAACGATGAGTTTGTCTGTACAAACGCGAGATCTGGCCTATATAGAATGTTTATAGACAAATTTTGAACTCAAACGAAACATTAAATTGTCTGTTCTTCACAGATTTGTATAAATGACGTTGATTAATTTAGGCTCAAAATTTATTACATGCTCATCTCATTCAACCTTTTCTAAAATTAATTACAGATCAAATATGAGAGCACTATTCAATTTCCTAGGGATCCTCTCCAACACCTAATTGAACTTCCTATCATCTACCTTCATCTAAAGAACACTCTCAGACACAGAGAGAGCATTGAAGAAATGCAAACTGAAAGTAGAGAAAATAGAGTAGTGATTAGCGGGCAAATTATAGGTCATTGATCTCGGTCGAGTGCAGGGGAGATGCTACCACGTTGTCTCGACCACCACACTTTTTAGACTTGATAAATAAGAAAGATTTTAATTTCTAAAACAGGTCTTCTCTTTGAAATGGAGCTAAACAGGAGAGTCATTTGGCAGTGAGGAAGTTCAATTGGACAAACTAAAATGCACAAAACAAGAGAGAACAACAATGTCAGACTTTGTAATATAATCCTTAAAAATATAATTTTCCTATATCAGAATATAGAATTTTATCAGATCTCTCGTCTGACAGTGATCTGAAAGATTTTCTGCCAAGGAGCAGCAGACCAAGAAAATGAAAACCCCCTTATCCAGTTGCTCTTTTGATCTCTGACCCTGGACCAGCAAGCTCTGCCAATTTCTTGATCTTATATGCTCGGACAGCTAAGTGTCTTCTTGAAAGATGGCAAAATACAGAGGCAGAAACAAACCCAACCCAGATTCAAGGTACATTGCAACAGCAACCTACTCCTGCTCTGAACTAAAATAAAAACTATTGCATTCTTGTCTGAGGGAGACAATTTTTCAGTTTATCTAGCCCATACCCTTTTGGTCTTACTCGAAATCTTGCTTGTATAATCGGGTAGCAGGTTGATGGGCTATATAAGTGCAGGAGTCCCCGGGTGTTTCATGGCTTGAAGCATAGGAAAAGACTTGAAACTTGCTTGTGAATATCGAGTCTTTATCCAAGGAAATGGTCAGCTCATGCTGGAGACCGTCTTTTGAAGGACAGGAAAGCCGTAAGCATGAGGAAGTTGGAGGGAGATTCGATGGGTTGATGTGGAGCAAAAGCTTAGGGAATCATGCCCAGGGGGAATACTCCATGGCGGTTATTCAGGCCAACAATTTGTTGGAGGATCAAAGCCAGCTTGAATCGGGACAGCTGAGTTTCACCGATTCTGGGCCCTTCGGAACGTTTGTTGGCATCTATGATGGCCATGGTGGGTCTGAGGCTTCACAGTTTGTCCGCGACAATCTGTTCTGCAACATGAAGAGTATGTCTCACTTTGCTTGAGAACTTTCTGCCCCCTGTAGATTCACTAAGGAATTTCCTGGTCTAAAATCATGGATAATCTCGACTGGACCAAAGGACCATAAGACTTTGGTCCTCCATCATAAGACGAGACACATATCACCACAGATAGAATAGTTGTTTTGATCTTCAAGACATTAGTTTGGACTAGAAAATGTTCACTTCTTTTGTGATCACTCAAAATCAGAGCTAAAATTGTAGCTTGCTTGTAGGCGGTAGTCATCATAGCATTTTAATCATGCTCGGATCAAGTGCTTGTTACGCATTTCTAATTTTTTTAGTCCTTATCACGGCTACTACTGATAGAAAAAGTTCATTTCTGATGCAGAATTGGTGTCCGAGCATCAAGAGGTCAGCGCAAATGTCATTAAGAAGGCTTTCTCGGCAACCGAAGAGGGTTTTCTCTCTATGGTAAAGAAACATTGGCGTAGCAGACCACACATTGCGGCTGCCGGATCATGTTGTCTGGTTGGCGTCATAAGCAACGGGACTCTAATTGTCGGAAATGCTGGGGACTCCAGGGCGGTACTAGGGAGATCGGAGAAGAACTCCAAAAGAATAACACCCATCCAGTTATCAGAAGAGCACAATGTGAATATCGAAGCCGTGAGAGAGGAAGTCCAATCCCTACATCCCCATGATCAACAGATCGTGACGCTCAAACATAGAGTTTGGCGTGTTAAGGGACTCATACAGGTAATCCTCTTTGCCTCGTATCATTTTTTTACCTGTTCTTTCAAAAGAACAGGTGCACTTCACTTTACCCTTCTCAATGAATTTTAGTTCTAGGGAAGAATTTTTCCACATAAAATGGGCTGGTTATGATCTGGTTTTGCCTTCAGGTCTCAAGATCTATTGGAGATGCATACCTGAAAAGGACAGAGTTCAATAGAGAGCCTTTGCCTAACAAGTTCAGACTGCCTGAGCCGTTTCTCAAGCCAATCTTGAATTCAGAGCCGTCGGTATCGGTGCACCAACTCCAGCCTGAAGACAACTTCCTCATTTTCGCATCTGATGGTCTTTGGGAGCATTTGAGCAATCAAGATGCCGTCGACATTGTCAAGAACTACCCTCGCAAGGTGCGATCCATACGTTCCTATCCTATTCTCAGAACTTTATTAAATACAGAAGTATGTTTTCGCAGGGGCATGTACTCGGAGTGCAAATGTATGTTAGTAGTTTTGCTTGCCGATTATAGGACTATTCCTCATTCAGCGAGCACTAGCATAATAGGGCACTAAAGGCAGCACGTCGGAACTTAGTTTAACATCCTTTATTATTTGAAGCAGGGAATTGCAAGGAGGCTGATTGAAGCGGCACTGAAAGAAGCAGCAATGAAGAGGGAAATGAGGTACTCGGACATGAAAAGGATCGAGATCGGAGTCAGGAGGCACTTCCATGACGATATAAGTGTCGTCGTTCTGTTTCTCGATCCACGGTTGGTTAGTGCTAAGAGCTCATTACAACGATCCGTGTCGATACAAGGATCAGGATGGGCCTCTTCACCTGCTGCTGACTCCTAGGACTCGGCAAACGGCCAGGGTCTATCCCTTGCCAACGAGTCTCACCTCTCACTTCCTTAATGATGGATTGGATTTCCTTGAGGATCATTAAGAGGAGCCCTCGAGGACCAAATCCCAAAGCTAAAACCTTGTCGTGCAAATTAATATGATTGGAAAAGAGAACAGCATTGCAATCCAGCACCAAAAAAGAGACAAGAACAGAGAAAAGTTTGCTTGATTGATATTCATCCGATCAATACATATGGGAGAATTCCCAGGGGAACGATTTGTCGACAAACGCCTCCAATCTCTCAGTTGAAAGTTTGTTCCGGTCTACCGACAAATGTAAATAAAGATCGTATCCGATTTCCTCAACACCGTTCTGGTTACTTGATAAATTAAGCTCGGAGATTGAAATTTGAAGAACAGCTCCATCACTTGATTTGATGCAAAAGTTACTTTCAGTTGATTTCATACAAAGGAAAGGGCAATGCCAAGGAGACCATAAACCAATGCATATGCTTTTTGGTTCACTGGCGTCTTCAACTCCTATGCGGTGAAACTAAGTTATTACCCAGTACCACGAGACTACTGGGACTCTCTTGCCCAGCATTCCTTTGATGCTTGAAAGTCAGTTAAGAGGAAAAATAAAATTCACCGGTCATAAGTGGTAAAACTTTCTGAACATACTTTCGAGCACGAGGCTAAAAATACCTACTTTCATATCCAGAGCTTTCTAAATGGCTTCTAACTTTCAGCAATCAACTGTTAGAAGTGGACAACAAAAACTGCCCGAGAAAGAACTCCTCGTCCTTTTTTTTTTTTTCGGTCGGAAAACAGTATTCTTAGTTCATAACCCCACAAACAACACACAAGGCAGTCCTCAGCTGTCGTTTCAATTCAACTGACGATACAGATGACAGTTGTTTAGAGGTGGGACAAAACTTATGGCAGAACTTTCCATGCGGTGAACAGACAACAAGAGACTGTTGTCTCAGGGCACGATGCCTGTCCTAAGAGGAGACAGGATAGCAACCATACGGAGGAGACAATGAAAAACAATATCCAGCAATTTACTCCAATACAAAATGAATATCACAGTAAAATTACAATAACTATCATCTTAATTCACCGCTAAAGAGAAGTTTCATAACTCAAAACATCATTACATGCCAAATTATCCCAAGTCGAATGGACAATCCTACCTCACAGACTGCAATCCACCAAGTGAAGCCCCGCAGAAATCAAGAAACCTCCTCCACATGCTAACTTTTCCCCAAGAGACAGAAGTATATCAGAAATTCCTATTTCACAGCCATGATTGAAAGATTTCATTTCTTTGTATCATATATGCCAAACTGTCCACATTTTAAGATGTCCTACTTGAGTTTTGCGCCCCCAAAAAAAAAAAAAAAAAATCCTACCTTCAACTCATTCCAACAAGATCTACAATGCGCTCACTATCAGGAGAGAGTAATGCTGACTCTCAATAAACAAGCAATGCTTGATACCTTTTTTAGATGCAGCCTAGATTATTCACCACTGGTAAAATCAATCAGATCTCACAAGCATTCATCCCATGAAGTGCATGATATGAAGCAGCAAAAGACCCCCGTGACGTACTAACATGAAATACAGAACCCAAAACCCACCCAAAAAACATGCCCAAACCTTGTTCGGGGAATTTTAGCATGGACTAGACTGAGAGTGTTTCAAAATCACGAATTCTAAAATAAAATGCACACATCACATCTTAATAACTACAGCATTTCCATATGCTTAACAGCAAGTCAAGGAGAAACAAACATGTGGCAACAAGCAATGAAGCACACATCTGAATTGACAGCTAAGGGCCATTGCCATCGACCCCTTCACTGGCAGACTAAGATTAAAAAACTGACAGCAATTCTGAGCTCGGGTTTCTTCTTGTCTGTCAAATCTACTTCATCAGCAAATGAATAACGATCTACTACATCAACAAATGCCACAAGATACCCCACTAAGGAATATTCTATCCAAAATATCTAAGATGAAAATCATTCAATTCAGTCAAAAGGGGAAAAAAAAATCATGTCCACACAAAACACACATTCCAACAAAGAATGCTGATTACTGGGGCTGTATAGGAATTTCTGATGATCTTGATAAGATTAAGATTTGTTAACACATGGAGGGAGGTTTCATCATTGAGGCCCCACAAGGTGAATTTAAGACCAACGCAGATGAATATTCTCCTGCTTTAGAATCCTGTTCAACGACCTGGTGCAGCTACTCAACTAAGCATAAACTTGGTACTGAATATTCATGCATCAGGAACAAGCATGGCTTTATAGATTGCTGGTAGATAAGAGTAAGTTAGAGAACTCTACCTGCAAAAAAAAAAAAAAAAAAAAAAAAAACAAAGCCCCATGTATAAGTATCATTGCAATTAATGGGCAAGAAACCAATTATTTAGCAAGTGCTAGCAGCAAAAAGTAAAAATAACTGCCACAGAAAATTAAAACACAGAACTTACTATGCAAAGGAAAAAAAAGAAGGAAAATATATAGAAGTTTGCTCCTCAAGACCCCTCGCTGGCCTTGCCTGCAATTGCTTCCTTGCCATTGACCTGTGACAGAGACCCCAATGGAGGATTTGAAAACCTAGCAAGACAAATTCCCGTCAGATCATAACATCGAAGGTACAGTAAACAACTTTCCACTGACCTCGCTGTAGGACTAAAACGCTCTAATGGGGCACAAATTGAAGAAGATAAAAAATAAGGATGAACATGGGAGAAAACTAGCACAGATAAGAACCTAATCGCCCTTGCTTTTCTCTTTTCTTCCTCCTCCGGATCAACTTTCGAGCCTGATGTGAACCTGGCAAGACGAGCTTTCTTTTTTGCGTCCTCATCAGCATCAGCAGGTGCTGCAATGACACCAAACCTGAATAACAAAAATTAATGAGCACAAGATATAGATTTTTAAGGTGAAGTCACCAGTTAATGAAAACCTAAAAGCATACCTCTCTGCCCTAGCCTTTCTCTTTAACTCCTCCGACTTAGTCAGTTCTTCAGATTTGTTTGGACCAGATTTTGTGCCAAACCTACAATAAAGAGAATCCAGACATTGCAATAATCAAAGAAGGAAAAACGGTAGAAAAGGGAAAGAAATTGCAAGCCCATGAAAAGTTCCATTGACAGCAAAGATCAGCAGCATTGACAATATAATGTAAATAATTCTACCCATGCTTCTTTTCCCCTCCCATTGGCCTCACAAATCAAGTCCACTATGCCCAGGAACCATAATGTATTTGATGGGCATGGGCATGGGATCCAATAGAGACTAACTTTTCCTATAATATTAGACTCCAAGAGTCGAAATACATTTGGTCACATCACAAATAAATCAAGCACCTACGGGTTCATCTAATGCCCCAATTCTTTCTCTCCTTGGCACAACAAATGCAAAAACAAACAACATTGATCAGATCAACTACTACTACATCAAACCAGATACACCACCTAATAGCAAACCATAAGTTTACCTCAGAGACGGAGGGGAGTAAGAAGGGAAAAGAGGGAAGGAGAGGCAGAAGTAAGACAATCTCAAATATAACCATGATGTTCAGCAGAAAACAGTTTTCCAGTGTGGGTAAGATGATTATTGGTCCTTCACTAGGATTTCCCAAACAAAATTTGTCTGAGAAGTGCTTAGTCAAGATGTCGCGCATGCAATGGTTCCTGCACCTTATTATCGCGACACCTTCCATGAAAGTCCACAGATTGTCCCAGAACTTTCCTAAGGCCATCCGAATCCAAAGAACTTTACAATTATGTTACTCAGTGTGCCAAACATGAGGTTCTGGCAACCATTTCAATTATGCATGAGGATGCCAACAAGTCACACTCCAGCAGTAATTAGCATTAGCTCAACGAGTGGGTTAAAAGGAACATCCACAAAATGCGCAATCGACGCCCTAGAAACACTCTATGAAAGAGTCAGAGATGCCCAAATTTTGGAGCCATTGACCGTATCTCCCCAGCCAAGCACCATAACCAGAAAGCTCAAGTAGACTACAATGCGAAACGAGAAAGATTTGCTGAAGAGAGTTCTCTAAAACTAACTGCCCAATGCTACGAAGTTAAACTCTTCCCACTACTGCTATCCACCAATTTCACAGCAGCAACAACATACACATATATTTAAAGCAAAAAAAAAAAAAAAAAAAACAAACCCTAACAACCCTAAAAGCTCCGTACCACATTCAACGAAGAAAAGAGAGAACGTCAACATGAACTCGCAAACCTTTCAGCACGGGAGTTGCGCTTCTCTTGCTCGGAGCGCTGCACCGGCACACCGAACCTCTCCGCTCGGCGGATCTTCTTCTGGACGTCGTCGGCCAGCTCGCCGCCCTTCCCCGCCTGCGAGTCCGCGGGAGGATCGGCGGCGGCGGCGGCGGCGGCGGCGTCGGAGGCGGCCTCCTCCTTCACTTCGCCGTCCTCCTCCTTGGACGGCCCGTCCGCGACGGCACCGGGGCCGGACGACGGCGGGGGGAGGCCGGAGCCGTTGGCCGGGCGGCCCGGCTGGGCGTCCGGCGAGGGGTCGGCGGGATCTAGGGTTTCGACGGGGTTGTTGTCCACCTCCTCCTCCTGGGGGATCTTCTCGTTCAGGTTGATGACGGTCTTGCTCGCCATCGTCGCGAAGTGTAGAGAGAGAGAGAGAGAAGCGAGGGCGAGAAGAGGATGAAGGCGGCGTTGATTTTTCCCTTTCTGCTTTGCTTCCGTTCGTAGACTCCTCTTGCGATGCGAAGATATTTTACGTGGCGCGGGGTAAAAGGTGTAATTCGGGCGAGGACCTAGGGCTTTCTTCAGTAAGTTGGGCTTGGACGATGGGCCCGTGGGCCCCCGAAATACCGAAAAGCCACAATCGGAAAGCCCATTGAGCTATGATCCGATTACCTCATTAGTTCCCTCATTTTGCTAACATCTTTTATAAATCGATGTGCGCTAGAGCCTTTAGAGGTCATAAAATTTATCATGAAAGTACAATTAAGTTATAAAATATTCCAAAAGTATAACTAAGTTTTAAAACTCGTCACAAAAGTATAATGTAGTCTTAAAACTTCTAAATGTGTAATTAAGTCATAAATCTTATCAAATTGATCTAATCAAGCTCTTCCGTTGAATGCACTTTTTGAAAATTTAAAGATTTGATTGTGCTTTTTGAAAGTTTAAAAACTTAATTATATTTTTATGATAAGTTTTAAATTTTCATTGCACTTATCCCTTGATTGAATATTGAAGTGACATTGAGTTACTTTCTCCCCAACCTTTAATAGTAATTTTTTCTTGATTTTTTCTTTGAATCTTTTATTTGCCTACCCTTTCTAGATCTATAATTTGGCTAATATTCTTTTGTATTTTACTCCCTTTTCTTACGTCCGTTCTTCGTTACTTTACACTACAGACAGATCCGTCTTCTGTTAATTTTGTAAGGTTTATGACACATTTAATTGTAGAAGTCAACATGCTATTCGTGTCAACATATCACATTTAAAATTATTTTAAGCAGGTCTGTACTTTTTTTTTTTTTTTTTTGGGTCCGATAGCAGATCTGCCCATGTCCAAACACAGTTTTACGCACTTATAGTATAGCTAGAGTTCTTTTGTTAGAAGTGCCAAGCATGTTAAATTGCGGAACCCGCACGGATATGTTGTGCTTTGGTTTCCGAATTACGACAAGATTAATAAATGCTTCCTATTCAAGCTAGACTTAGTTTTATATGGTTTCATTACGATACATATGCATAAATTGTCGGTCCAAGTATGATTCTATCAATAATATGTCTAAAAGCGTTGAGTTGGATTGAGATCCCTTGAGAAAGTATCTTGAGAGCTTTTAAAATTGCTCATTGTATCTCGTGGAAGAACTTTTAGTAAAAGATTTGCACACCATAGAGCTAACACCAAGTTTAGAAATTCCTTTTCCTTAGTCACTAGGTGCGCATGGTAACGTTTCTTGATTGGAGAATAAATTTTTTTTTTTTTTCAGAAATAGTTCTTTTCTATTTTTACTCGGGGAACAATTTGTGAGTAAAATAAAGTGTTTTGTAACTACACAAAATTTCTATTCTTGAAATTGAAAAAGAATAAAAATGCATTTGGTACAATTTTTTATTTTTGTATTTTTGTATTTATTTTTATTCTTGCTCATGGACCGCCAACCGCCGTTCGCCGCTTGTCGCCATTGCCCGCTGCTCGTCTTCGCCGGTCGCTGCTCATCGCCACCGGCCGCCGCTAGACCATTGACCATTGCCGCCGATCGTCGCCGCATGATTGTTGTCCATAGCCCATCGGCCATCGCCTCCGCCGCCCCACGACGATGACGGCCGGTGGTTGACGGGCAGCAATGATCGGTGGCGGTCATTGACGGTTAGGGATGGCCATGGGGCGTGGGCGCGATGGCGACGATCAGACGGCGATTGTCGATCGACGGTGGCCGACCACTGGCCAAAGGTGGCCGACGGTTGGCAGGCGGCCACCCAAGGCTGCAGCAAGCAAGAAAAACAAAAGAAAAAAACAAAAGAAAATTTTTGCTTATTTCTAGAAATTGTTCCCAAGAATAAGAAGCTACTTTTTTTTTTTTTTTTTACTCCAAATCTATTCCGGGAACAAAAGTTTTACCGAATAGATTTCTATTCTTTTTTTGTTCCTGGGAACAAAAGAACAAAAATTGGGAGAAACAGAAACATTATCATGCGCAGGCCCTAAGTTACTTGTCCTTATTTAAATTCTAAACTTGAAAATGAATTTCAAAGAAATCATAACTAGGGGTGAGCATCAACGAAGTTGGGCTGGTCCAGCACCTAATTTAGGGAACAACCTACACAGTACCAGTCTTCAATTTATAGGATAAGGGACCAACCCCATTGAGTTTGGGACCAAGGATTGATCAACCCTATGAGTTTGGTCCAATTTTAAAATCAACTCGAAATCAAATGATTATTATTATTATATTTATTTTTTGTATTCCTTGAAAGGACAAATATACTCTTTCAAATTATATATACATCAACAATACGACATTGAGTTACTAAATTATGAACACCGGTATATATAAAATATAATATAAGATAATGTAACAATGGAAATCTGGGCTAGGTTTCTAATTTCTAATTTACATGGCAAAACTACATATGAAAGAATGGAAGCAGGGCGCAAGGGTTTAGAGTAGACTAAAATATAACATATATTATACATTATATAATACATATGATATGTAATATATATGATACATACATAATATACATATTATATAATATATGCAGGGTTGATCTAACACAAACCAACAATAAAGTCTTAAAATTGAAAACCAACTCGCACAATGCAAAGTTTAGGGATCCCAAGACCAAGGACCGGTCCAATCTTCTTGGGAATTGGACATGCCCTAATTATAATACAAAATTTGTTATGATAACCCATCATTGTGATCCCTCACTTAAATTTGAATTTCTTAGGGTAGAAATCAAACCCACAATGATGGAAACTTAAGCCGAAGGTATTGGAATGCAAGGCTATTAGGACAATCCAAACCACACACGACTAATCATATTGTGATTTTTAAAATCTTTATAGAATGGTTTCAGCATTTAGCACCTTGACATTACATTTTCTTTTCAACTTTCCTATGGATGTTGCGACTTTCCCAATAGAGTGAACCACTAAAGGGAAAACTATTAGATTACTAAACTCAAAGACTTTAGCGCAAACTCTTTCTAGTCTATATTAGCCACAAATTTCAAGATTTTAGTTTAATTATCTTAATATGCATATCAGTTTATTTAGGAGTCGCCACTAGTTAGTTATTGGTAAGTCAATTAGACACTTTACTTCCACGAACTAGAGAATCATGAATTCTAGGACTTAATTACACTAGATAAATCTAAAGACATGTTGGTGTTTTTTTTCTCTTTAATTTAAAAATATTTTGCAGACAGTTTTAGTCAATTTTAACTAAAGCTACTAGCATGCAAGAGATAATTACACGAGTGTGCAGATAAGAATTTAACTACCAATAATCAAAACAATAAATAAATTGCAAGAGACAAGGCATACCTTAAGCAAGCAAAGCCCATCAATTGCAATGCATCAAAAGTTCTCTAAGATATTAACTAAAAAACGCATGCATGTACTAAACATGATTTTATTTATACATATAAAGACATCTAATCCTTTTTGATTTTTTTTTTAAAAAATTAAACTATATGCAATTTCAACCTTCGTTTAACATGCATGGATTATTAACCTAATGACACGTGACGTGAATTATCAATATGTATCATAATTCTAATGATGGGTAAAAGAATTTATACGAGCCTAAACATACAATAATTAAATGACATAGAAAATATGACATGGAAACATGATGACATGGCAATTATGCAACTAACCTTTATATGATATGCATGCTACTTTTAGAAAAAAGTCGCAAAAAACTACACCGTAACACTTTTACCCTTAACTTGTTTCTGTGACATCAAAAATCCCGAACCATACCCACTAAGACACATTTATCATAAATTTTTTTTTTTCTGTGATATAAAAAATCCCAAACTTGTACATACGAGATACATTCACCCTCCATCAAAGTTCCATAAAACATTTTTCAGTGAAACACAAGCTCTTTTTTTTAATTTAACTAAGCCATCCAGCACTTTTCGGTGTTTACGTAGGTGGATTTTTAACAGTGCTCTTTGATGGAATCTTGATGGAGGATAAACGTATTACACAGGTACAAATTTGGAATTTTTTATGTCACAGACTAAAGTTCAGAGTAATTGTGTTACAATGGGCATAATTTGGGTTTTAGGTGGCCTTTTTTATTTATTATGATTTTCTTTTAGATTAAAATGAAAACTAATTAAAATATGGGATGACCTAATTTAGACTATGGAATAATTTAGATTAAATCCTATTCTAAATTAGGTATGATAATTAACTACATGGTTCCTAGATATGTAGTTCTAGCTAGGAAACTCATAAGAATGCAAGTTATTATCATCACATGCAATACAACAATACTTTTGTATTTTTCAAATTTTGATAATTTACCAAATTAATGGCATATATTTTTTGTGGTGCTGGAGGAACCGGCTTGCAGCCGACAGCTGCGTCGTAAACCCCCAGGTGACACTTAAGCAAGAGGACCCACCACCCCTGAGTCACACTTAATACACCTAGCGCCCCATAGGTTTTGAACCCTTCACCTCTTCGTTGAGGATCAGCAGAGTCTTATCTAGTGGAGCCACCGTGGCCGGTGGTATTAATGGCATATATTCAAGCCCACATAATCGAATATTCACCATGACCAAAAATAGGAAACAAAAAGGTAGTCGGAGATGCGAACTTAGGCATTAAAGAACAAAACCTCAATTATTATGCACGACTCACCAAAGGAAATTTCCTAATTGGGATGCACCTAAATCTCAAATATGTTAGAATTGAATAATCATAATTTAGGTAATTGAATATTTGAATCAAGCATAACTTAGAAAATTATTTGAATTGGATTACCAACTGAAACAAAGACCAAAAGCGAGGGGGTTACAAGGAAAATTTATGGTGGCAGTAACCCGCGAGGAATGGCATGAGGCAGAAACAACGATAGGGACTGTGAACATCACCAAGGGATCTCTAGATCTTTGATGCTCGATTCCTTTGGTGAAATTAAATGGGGCTGTGAACATCACCAAGGGATCTCTAGATCTTTGATGTTCGATTCCTTTGGTGAAGTTTAAGGACTAGGTGTTGTGGAGGTCTTCTCAAAATTTCATTGTATTTAGACTTAGGGTGTGTTTGTTTTGCGAAAAGCAATTTCCGGGAAAACATTTTCCTCATTTTCCAGCATTTGATTTATTTAGAAAAATGAGTCAACGGAAAATATTTTCCTAGTCAATAGAAAATGTTTTCCTTCCAAAGCTTAAATTCATGAAAACGATTTCCCCTTTTAAAGAACCGGAAAACGTTTTCCAAAATGTTTTAAGATCCTTGCTTATTGAAAAATTTATTATTAGAAAAAATTTCTAATTAAAAATTTTGAATTTGTTATTATTATATCTTTTCTTTTTTTTTTTTTTTTTCTTGTTTTTTCTTTTCTTTCTTTGCTCGTGAACGTAAACCCTAACTCCTCCTCCCCTCCTCCTTCTCCTTTGCCCCCTCCCTTTCGTCACCGCCGCCGCCTCCTCCAACCCTAACCCCTCCTGCGCTCCCATTGGCTTCGCTCCCTCCTCTTCCTCTTCATAAGTGTCTTCTGCACCTTCATTCTCCAATGGATTCGACTCTACATCGGCGACTTTAGCACCGATGCTCTTCGGTACGCTGTTGTCGGTTGCGTCTGGAGGATTGCCACCCTTTGGAATGGCTCAGCTTGCCGTGAGCTCTGGTCCGTCATCATTCGCATCGAGTTCCCCTTCGCCATTGTTTGCCTTGTTAGGGAGCTTTGCCGCTTCTTTGTTCAGTGCACTTGCGCCTTTTTCCAGTGCGAGCCCAAGTTCGTTCTTGTTTGCGATAAGTGCACCTGTGCCTCAGGCATGGTCAAGGCTTGCCAGCTTGTGCCTATACTTGGAGCTTGGTTGAGCTTCGGTGGACAGAATTGCTGTAGAGGGAGGTGAGGTCGTTGAAGATGGCGGTGGACAGGAGGAAGGGGTGATGGGTTAGGTGGAGAGGCGGTTGGGAGAGAAGGAAAAAAAGGAAAAAAAATTTAAAAATTTGATTTTTTTATCTCGAGAGAGAGCATTTTCCAATGAGGTCCAAACATCAAAGAATATTTTCAATGATATATACCAAACAAAAGAAAACTAATCGTATTTCTAGAAAGTATTTTTCAAGAAAATATTTTCCTTAATCGTTGAGTTTTTCATGAAACAAACACACCCTTAGAATGAACACATACTCATCATTTCTACGAGATCACACGTGGGGCTCTCTAGTCTTGATCCATAAATCCTACTTATTCGGTTTGCTCTTTCAAATATGTACTCTAGATATTTTTTCATTGATCCCACCATAAAAACACAAGAACAATGTCTTAATTTACTCACAAGGGGTGAGCATCGTTCAAGTAGGCAATTCCCACATTGAAATTGGGAACCGCCCACTAAGGACCAATTCTTAGAAATGGGAACTGAGAACCACCAATTGGTTCCATGGATCCACTCAGGAATAGGGCTACTGGTTTGGTCCGATTCTCAAATGGGTCCATGGAACTAGTCTCCAATCACTACAAAATTGCATTAATCAATTAATATCATGATTAACCTATAGAGCATTGAAGCTTATTTAGCCTTAGATTCAGGTTAAATTAAAAGCCATTAATTTTGATTAAAGATTAAAGACCATGGTGCGGAATGAATTGACGATACTCATTAGCAGGGAACTTAATTTTGAAGTCATAATGCAGTCCTCTTAGGGTTTCCTAACACCAGGAACATATGGAGAATTAAACTCTATTTTAAAAGCTTTAACCTCCATAGAAGTCAAAATCTATATTTTTTCAATGTCAACCTAATTTAATCATGAGAATGGTTGATGAGAGACTTAATTATGCTCTTAAAACGAGTTATTGGCTCTTAATTTCGTGTTATGATGACAAAGCATCGCAACATTCATAAACATCTCAAATTGGTCTCCACCATTCTCTTTGTTTGCTTATTTTATTTTGATGAGAAAGTAAGTAAATGGATTATTAGAATGAACAAAAAGTAGGGGGTTAATCCTAGCACACATCCAAAAGACAAAATTAGTCAATAATATCCAATACTATAAATATACATGTATATATATAGTAGAAAAACTTCAAAATAATTAAGTAATTGAGTTGAAATTTCTTTTTTCTAAATATATGTAGGTATATGTATATATATACCGGTCCAATCCGAGTGGGTGAGTGAGCGGTTCCACAGCTAGAACTAAAAACTAGACTGGTACTCACCAATTCTAGTAAGTTGGAACTAAGAACCGCACCGGTCTCCATGGAAATTGCTGGTTCTAGGCTAGTCTAGTCCAATTCCAGGCGATTCGAACGGTTTCCGATTCCTTTGTACACCCCTACTTCCCATGAAAATTTGAGTGGGATTTGACAATTAACGAACAATTACTTATCAATTTCGTGAAACTATGCTCTATGTATCTTTTTATAGTTCTCTTGTATCCTTTTTCTTTGCTATGGTATACTGGCAACCTGTTTCGTGAGCCTCCAAAGTAAATGTTTATAGGGTGTAAGTCTATGGTTTTTTTTTTTCAAAAGGAAAAATTTTAAATAAGGACCCAAAGCGCCATCATTTTCTCAAAAGAGGACCTAAAGTGAAGTTTGTCTTAAATAAGGACCCAAAGTACCTTCATTTTCTCAAAAGAGGACATGTAGTGGAGTTTGTCTCAAATAAGGACCTAAAGTGATCATTTAGTCTCAAAGAAGGACCTCATTTGCCGGCTAGTGAATAGATGCATCTCCAATGCATATTCCGGTAGCCTAATCAGGGGTATTTTTGTCCAAATTTGTTTTAAAAAAATTTCGATTGTCTTGTTCTTTATTAATTTTTCTTTTTTGGGTCAATGGTGGCACTGTTCATCATTTTCTTCATCTCATGTTCGTCTTCTTCTCAAGAACATCAGACTTGGGAAGGGTCGGGCAAAGCACCGGCCATTGGTGAGGGCCGCGAGGGTTGGACGCCCATCGCTAACAGTAGGTGAGGGCCATTAAGCCCTCGCCCTTAGCCCTCGCCGGCCGTGGGCAAGGGCTTAAAGGTTGAGCCTCGCCAGATCTGGCGAGGGTGGCCTTGGTTGCGGCTGGCGAGGGCCGTCGAGCCCTCGTTGGCTGCGAGCGAGGGGCGACCTTGCTGATAGCCGTGAGGGGCGACCTCCCCCATAGCTAGCGAGGGCTCGATGGCCCTTGCCCACTGTCAACGATGGACGTCGAGCCCTTGCTTGCTGTTGGTGATGGGCGTCGAGCCCTGACCAGGCCTTACCAATGATCGGCGCTCGCTGGCCTTTCCCCAAGTTCGATGTTCTTGATCTGGGCAAGAAGAAGTGAACAAAGGACAAAGAAGACGATGAACAAGGCAACTAAAAATGAAAAAAAAAAGACGAAAATACCCTAATCAAGCCACCGGAATATACATTGGAGATGCATTGATTCACCGGCCGACGAGTGAGGTCATTCTTTGAGACTAAATGACTACTTTAGGTCATTCTTTGAGATAAACTTCACTTCAGATCCTATTTTGAGAAAAAAAATGATAGCACTTTGGGTCCTTACTTGAAATTTTCCAAAAAAAAAAAAAAAAAAAAAAAAATCAAAATCCCTTACTTTCTTATCTTGGACTCTAGGCTACGTTTGGTCGTCCGGATTTCTAATCGAGATATGATTGGATAGGATATGATATGAAATCCTAGGATTTTTTTATGTCCCGTCCAGTGTTTGGTGAATCATAGTATTAAAGTCGGATATGTTCACATCATGTACATTTTTTTTTTTATATAAACGGCATATCATTATAAATGAACCTAAATGTTCATAAATGAAGATGATGAAAATATCTCGTAACATTATTCCTTAATTTATTTATTATTTATTTTATTTTATTTTTCCTCTTTTTTATATTATTTTCATTATTATTTATTTTTTCCCTTTCATCATTCTTTAATAAAAATTTATCAAATAGTAAACTGTACTAACATATTTAAAATACAAAAATACCTAAAATATATAATAAATATAAATATTTAATTTATAGATTGAATGTTTATTATAACATAGAATTAAAATAAGATTAATTAAAAATAAATATTTATATTTATATTTATTTTATTAAATTAGAATTCAAAATTATTTATATTGAAATGTAATTTCAATTTTGTTAATTTAATAAATTTGTTATTCAAGAAAAATAACTTTCCTATTATGGACGTTAGAAATCATATCCACTTTTATCCCACCCTCCCATGGGATAATTTTATCCTGTCTATATCCCCCTTATATCTGACTATATCCTATCCCGAGTGAGCACCAAACGTAGGATATGATAAATTATATCCTATCCCGAATTTTATCCCGACTGCCAAACGCAGCCTAGGAGATATACCCTAGCTTTAACAATAGGAAACTCTCTTGTTATGTGATATGATTTAAATTATGATAATATCGAGTTTAATTGTTCTCCAAGTTTATTTCTAATAAATCAATTTTCCAACTTGGCATCCCCAAACTATAAATTTCATCCATTTAAGGAATAATTGGCTTGGCCAAATTCTCAATCTACACAGACTCAGTCCAATTAATTTAATTAGGCTCAGAATCTCCTTAAACCAATCCATTAACTCTAATGCAATGTTATATGGGTTTAATTAAAATGCTCATAATATATATTGCAATTTAACTAATATTTTTATTTAGGGGTCGGTATCAATTCGTAATTTTTTTTATATAATTAATTATTAAATGGGTCGTAAAAATTTAGGTGTCAATAATTGAAGGGATTGTCTTAAGTAAAGGGCAAGGCATTAATGACCCATGCAAGAATATGGAAGACGAAGACTACTAAATGGTTTAGATTATATATAAAATGAATAGACCAATTCCTCAAAATATTTTTTCCAATCACTCGCAATTATTTCTAAAACATGAGTGTGATTTTATTATTCTTTATCTTTCTTCCAAATCATTCTCTGGAGTACTCTAGAATATCCTTAAAAGGCAATTTAAAAAACATTCTAATATATTCTCTGCGATAAAATGTGAAATATACCTTGTATTCAAGGAACTTTTTATCAATTTTCACCGATCTAATTGATGACAGATTTTGTTTTTACGGAGGTCTCTTTCCATCACCATATAGGAAATCCAAGACCTGTCTCTACAATTTTAGGCATGTACGGAAAGAAATCCTGAAGGCACGCACGGGTAAGGAAAGGCTAATGATCAGGCCCACAACTTTAGGCTGGTATGAAAAGAAATCCTGGAGGCACGCGGGGGTGAGGCCAACTCCATCATCCAGACAAATATGAAGAAGAGCATCGCGTAAGCACTCTCTCGTTTTGTCACTGCTTGCAACAGCACTGCCTCAACCTTCAAAGCACTCCTCCCTCTTAGATACCTTCGCACCTGGACGCCATTCTCGTTCGCATTGAGATCGACACTGATACACACAAACACAAACATCTCGCATTTTCTCTCCGGAAACTGCGCTAATGGCTCCTCCGTTAGAATCTCTAGCTCTTGCGTTTTCGCTGTGTCCTGCGAAACTAGAGCCGTTGTTCTTTTTTCATGATCCCTTGCTTGATTTTTTTTTTTTTTTTTTTCGGTTCTGTGGCAGTGCCGTGGTTGAGAACTTGACTCCTCCATTGAACTCCGGCGCCAAGCAACCTCCTCTTTTCGATGGGACAGCAAGGTTCGATTCTTCCTTTTTCCTTTAAGCGTCGTTCGAGTTGATTCAGTATGTGTGATCACTGTTTAAATTGGTAAACAAGAGTTTGTGTTATGGTCTGCTTATGTTTGTATTCTCAGAATTTCTTAAAGGTTGTACATCTCTTACATATGCCCATATGCTCAGCGTGCGTCTGGATCGCGAGGAACTATAAGGTGAGTTCATTTTCTGTAATCATGTGCTATTTAACAAAAATCATACACGAATTGTCTTTTTATGTCCTTTAGCCATTGATGATTTGATGGGTACATATTGTTTTTCTCCTGCTGTAACTATTAGGTCCCGGCGTTGGAGCACAACGGGAAAATCACTGGAGAGAGCCTAGACCTCATCAAATACGTGGACAGCAAATTTGAAGGGCCTTCTGTTTTCCCTGAGGTGAGCACTGCATAGCAAATGTGCATTTCTTTTCTTGCACATGACAACAGAACTAAGGGGCCGCTCTTTGTTACGTAGGATCCTGAAAAGAAGAAGTTTGGTGACGAAATGTGGTCTTATGTTGATGAATTCTTGAAGATAGTGAACACTTCATTCAAGGGAGAAGGACCAAAAGAAAGTGGTAAGTCCTCTAAGCAATTTCTTTGAAAAAAGGTATCTCCATTACCATTAGTGAACTTCATCTCCTGCATCAGGATCTGCTTTCGATCATTTGGAGGGTGCTCTTGGCAAATTTGAGGATGAACCATTCTTTCTCGGAACCCACCCACGCATGGCTGAGGTGGTTGAGGGCTTGCCTTTCCTCCTTAGAGGTTCTGGGTTCGAACTCCCTAATTGGCTCCATGATTTAAGTGGGGGTCTATGGCGGTGGATTCTTGCACAATTCAGTTGGGTATGTTGGCATTCTCACATTTGATAAGGGGCTCTTCACTTGGTTTTCCTTTTCTAGATAGGTTAAACTAGAGATCCGTTGATCCATGCAATTCATATGATGTGCGAACCAATCTTGGAGAAAGAAATTTTTGCCTGATATGGGGCTATCAATATGTAATTCTTTTTGTGGTGGACTATTATGTAAGGTCTAATTTCGTGACTTCAGGTGGATTTGCCTACATCCATTTTGTTGAAAGATTCCAAATCTTCTTATCTGAAGTGTGGAAGGATGACATCACTGCTGGCAGACCTAAGCTAGCAGCATGGATTGAGGTATGGGAAGTAATCTAGTCTCTGGCCAATGCTTGTTTTAAGTTCCTTTCTTTTCCATTTTGGACAAAATTCTTTCTTCCCACGAACACAAGGAAGCCAAATTCCAAGATTGATTCTGAGTAAAATGGTGAATCAGCGATAATAGTTTCAGGATAGTGTCTAGAGCAAACCTTTGGCCTTGTTGAACCATTGTAGCGTGGAAGCATGTCTCCGGAGAGATTATTACCTGCGGAGAGGCAATTGTTATCTAAAGTCATCAAACGTGCTGAGTGGGATTTTCATTAATAGTCTCCATAGTTTTCTTGTAGAACCATATATAGAATAACAGAGTCCTCATTCTCCACCGACCTTGAAATCGTTCACTGGTTGTGGTGACTAAATTTTCTATGTAAATTGCATCCTCTCATGAGAGGAAAGCATGAATAAGTTACCTTTAGAGACCAATTAGTCTTACAGAACCTTGGAATCTAGTGTGCTTATACTACTTGGACAATGGAAGGTCATATTGTTACTAGTTGCAGATTCAGCAGCTCTTCTCAATTTCATCTTGCTCAAAAAATTATGCATTGATATTTCCTCTTACATCATTCCATGCAGGAAATGAACAAGATCAATGCTTACAAGCAGACAAAGACTGATCCTAAAGAACTTGTTGAATTCTACAAGAAGCACTTCACTGTAATGCTTCTAACCCAGATTCAATTTCATGTCACGAATTTTTTCTTAACAACTTTCTTTCCTCTCTCAGGGCCAGTAAGATTGTTTCTAGTCTCAGCATTAAATGGAGTCATGACCATGCTAGGCTATTTATGAAGTAATAAGGGGAGTAAGAAGAGTTGAATGGCTTGATTGTTGTTATACCTTATTTTGATGTTTCTATAAGGCTAGTTGTGTTGTGTATCCGCTCTAGATGCAGCGATGCTTCTTTTACAGCTTGGAAATTTAATCGGGATAGTACTTGAAATTTCACTAATAAAACAGATCATTTTTGAATCCTTTGCATTACAGTGTATCTTCTTATTAATGTTTCTTTTTCTATGGAGGCTCGTCATCCTCTTCTTATGGAGGGGTTAGAATTCGCTCTGGCAGTGTAGATTCCAAAAGCAATGACCTATGTGAGGATCTCTAAAGTACACAAGAGTATGCCCCTCAGAGTTGAAAGAGTCTGTTTCGAGCCTTTTTCCTTCACTTTCATCTTCTGGAATGTGCAATTGTATCAGCAAAATGGTAGGAAAAATAGAGGGAGAACGGTTTTCTTCCTCTTCCTTTGACTGATCAAATTTAATAACCACATTGTCCTTCTTCTCGGTGAATTTGGACTCTAAAGATTGGATAGGCCAAACATTCTCCTGGATCTTCTCATAGCTAATCATTCAGGTAAAAGAAGTTCAGCTAACTCCGACCGAGGAATCTGCCTTGGCACATGGACGCACGAAATTGTAATCCACTAAACAAAAAGGAGCATCCTTTGGGTGAAGAGTTACTACAATAGAGTCTAGAGTCTGGAAAGCGCTTCAGTAATTCACAACTAGAACTTCAAAGCAATGAGCAAATAGGGGTCTACAAGAGCCACGTTCAAGTTGGGGAACAGTTTTACCAAGGCGGTTCTAGCATTGAAAGTGGTCTTGACTATGCCTAATACAAGCATGTTGGTAGTCTAGGAACCGAGTATCGAGAAGTGTCATGCGTGCTATTATTGAGAGACCTTTTCAACCATGAAAGATTCATTTGTCCTTGTAGTCATTTATAAAGAAATTCAAGAGGAATCCGTAAATTTACAAAGTGTCCCCATTGAGTAGTTAGGATGGGGTGTTGGTCAAAGCGGGTTGAACGTATTCCTGGAAGCACTTTGGCATATGGTGGATACGTTTTTTAATGGATGGGTGAAAAATAAGTGGGCTTAGCAAAGACAAAATATTGATTTTGGGTGATGAGTATTGGAGATCTTCTCATCTTCACTGTGGGAAGAAACTTTATAAAGAAATCAATCTCGGAGGAATTACATTTACGGAAAGGAATAGGAGAGTCTAGGGTAATAGGGACATTGATACATACATGAGTGCAAGTTCAGACATGATGGAATGGATCTTCTCTTAGAACTAACGCATTATAAGGGATGCGGGAGTGTCGAGCTTTATCGATCACTTCTCAAGTTCAACCCCGAACTCCTCAATTGATCTGATTAGCTTGTTTGGTTCTTTCATTTTGCCAACATCTTCTATAATTGATTGAATATTGAATTGACATGAGTTACCTTCTCTCTAACCTTCTTTACTCACTTTTCTGTGAATTTTTTATTTGCCTATCCTTTCTAAATTTCAAATTTTCTCTTGTATTTTTCTCCCTTTCTTCCATCCATTCTTCATTGCTATGGGGTGTGCAATTGGATCGGGTATACCCAGAACCGAACTGGCCTACTTTGAAAACATTATCGGAATTCCAGTTAAAATTGGCCTGGGAACCAGTTTCTAAAATTTGGAACCTATTTGAACCGGTTCGAGAACTGATTCTGAGTAATTACCCACCTAGGAACCGGTTTCTAGACCAATTTTGGAACAGTTTAAGAACCGGTTTTGTACATAGAAGTCCAAAACCCTATTCAGTCACACGGTGTTTTTCCTTTTAGCCCTCTCAGACACTCACGGCCCTCCTCCTTGATCATTCCTCTTCCTCGCTTGCTTCCCTCCCCCACCGGTTCACCGTCGCACCGTCCATCGCCAGTTCATCGTTGCATCGTCCATCGTCGGCTCCCTCTCGCATCGTCCATCACCACCAAATTCCTGCGATCCGATTCACACTATTGCAGAACCAATGGGGCGAGACCTGCCTCGCCAAGTACTGCTTTCCCTCAAGGATTCCAAGAAGCTCAAGGTCGAGTACGAGATAGCCCCCATTTACTCGATTTTCCACTTGTTCCCCATTTCTCGGGGCCGAGTTGGCGTTTTCCTTGGCTCTAATCTTTGTGTTCTCTTCTGTGCATGGTTTGATGGATTTCTAGGTACATCGGTTGGTGGTTAACAGAGATTCCGAGTTCACCAATTTTGTCTAGTTTAGGAATCTTCAATCTTTTTTATCTCAAATTTGTTAGGCTCTTTTGTGCAAATGCGCTCCTTTGATAGGCTCTTCTTTCAGTTTTGTCGGTGGTGTCGACTGTTGCGATTGTTTTTTTTTCTTTTTCCCTTTAAGAATTACCTTAGCGTACTAAGTGAGCACGATGGAGTGTAGAATTTGGTGTGGGGGCAGGGAGTGGGGCCCTGAAATTTGCTGCTGACAGCCTCGAGCAGCAAGTACGCAATTCTGCATTGTTGATTGACATCTAATTGTAGTTAAAGGGATTACGTTGTTTGGCATTTTGCCTATGTTGCATTTGCTTGTTTTTCCTCTTGTATTTTCCTTTTACTGCAGTTCCATTATGGCGTGTTCTTCGCATATATGAGGTTAAGGGAGCAGGAGATAAGGAATCTGATGTGGATATCTGAATGTGTGGCTCAGAACCAGAAGTCGAGGGTTCATGACAGTGTTGTGTTCATATTTTAATTCGTTTGGGAAGCAATTCATAAAGTGTCATTGGGGCTTTAGTGTGATCTTCTGTAAATTTCTTTCTGTCACTTCCCATCCATGATTTTCAGCTGCAGAGCTTGCAAGAAAGCAATTACTACTGCTGCTTACCTAAAAGACAGATGAATTATCATTGTCATTTTAGAGGATGGAACCTTGTGGATAGATGAACCGGTAATAAGTCTCGAATGCATTGATTAGTTATTTGCTTGTGCCGCTAGTGATTGTTTCCTTTTCTCTGAGTTTACAGATCCCTTGTTCAAGTTTTGCTTGTTATCCTTTCGGAAGGGAAACATTTCAAGATATCCTTAGATTATAGTATCGGCAAAAGGGTATAGAGGAAATGCAACTTTTTAACTAATATTTTTAACAAGCTATACTACTAGGATTAGCTATGTGTCTTGAAGGAAGATCTAGGCAATGCTTGAGTTGCAGCTGCTTTTGTTCAATATGTTGCGTGTTTCTAGGATCTTTTAGTAGGAGCTGAATTGAACTGAAACGATATGATGTTTGTGGTTAGAGCTGAGTCCAATCTTATAATTATTAAATTCTCATGCAACATATCGAACATTAAGGAGGAGATTCAAAAGAATGAAGGTACATTCTTCCTCGGGTAAGAAGTTGACCGAAAAAAAGAAAAAAGAAAAGAAAACCGGTAAGAAGATGGCCGAAAAAAATTGACATTGAAAAGAAAAATTAGAAAACCGGTTTGATTGGCAATTGAGGCGAGTTGTTAATGGGTTTCTTCATTGTAACATTAGTAGTTTCAATAAATATATAAAAAAAATGTAAAGAGTCCGTTTGTCTATAAAAAAATTGTTTTTAAAAAAAATTGTTTCTTTAAAATTTTTGGTATTTGAACAAGGAAAATTAGCAATTTTTTTTGTAAATGTTTTCAAATGGCTAAAAGTATTAGATGAGAGGAAACCCTTATGCTAAAGGAAAGATATGCGCAATGAGCTTTAAAAGTGTCGAGAATCATTTTCTCCCATCGTCGGACCATCGGTCGGGATTACCAGGAGATAGCTCGCACTGGGAGTTTTCCGATGGAGCCAAAAAATGGACCCGCCTCAATGGTGTTGCTTATTGCTCGCTGAGAAACAGGTCATTGGTTTTATTTGTATCAAGAAATGTTGAACTTCTCTGAATTTTTAAGACTCATTGGAGTCAAACTAGACGAATAACTAGTACTCTATTCTGATAATTCGCGTTGCTAGCTTTGCCGATGAAGGAATGTAATTTCTTTAAGGAATTATATTGGACTATGCCAACATCCTCTTACATTTAGTCTTTCTTCCCCATTCTTTTTCTTCTCTTTTGGCTAGGTCTTTTCTCCCTACTCATTTCTGATTATATGCTCAATCCGATCTTTAATTTATCTGTGATCCCTTTTTCTTTTTTTCATTAGATTTATTGACTATTAATTTGGTATGTCCGTGACATTATTTTGGGGCTTATTCTTTAGTTCTTTTTCTTTTTGATCGAATTATTCTTTAGTTCAACTGCAGTAATTTTTCCTTTTTAAGTTAGAATCATCTACAAATTCTTTGGTATGCTTGTGACGTTATTTCAAGGCTCCACCTCAAAGTTCCTTTTTCTTTTCATGTATATAGAATTGAGTGAACCAATGAAAAAGTGATTAATGATGTGTAAAGTGCTCCATTGTCCTCACTTGTAAATGAGAAAATCTGTTTCATGTGCTTTCAGATTGTTTTGCGTTTATTTTCGTTTTGCTTAACTAAATATGAAAAAAAAGAAAAAACCTATTAGACCTTGGAACTAACCTTGAAAGAGTTTCTTTATGGCATTGTGAAATCAATAGCAAATCTAGATTGATTTATTATAAGGAATTTTATATTCTTTAAGTGCAACCATTTGTTTCGTGTATAATTCATTTTTAGTAAAATCCCGACATTGTTGTATAATTTGTTTTCAGTTGATGGATCAAGACAAAGACATATCAGCAGAAGTGGATGGACATAATGAAATGAGTCCGTCCATGGAATTACCATTCCATGGAGTTAATGAAGTAGAATCTGCGATCGTGGGTGCAACAAACAAGGTGAGAGTTAACTTGCATCCTCATTCGAGTAAAAAACGAGCTAATTAATCAGAGGTTTGGGATAATTTTTTTAGAATCATAGATGAGAAAACACATAAAACAATTAGGGTGAAGTGCATTCATTGTTGGAAAGTTTGGAAGCACTTGAGAAAGTGCAAAAAGTATCATTATATAGATAAAAAACAAATGTTGTTTGCACCACATAATAAAGATGTGGCTGGTGAGGTAGAGGAAAATACTACTAGTGGTGATAGTGTCTTAACAACGTGGGAGTTTTATCAAGAACGTTGAAGGCACATGTTTGCTTAGATGATTATTATTGATGAACAACTGTTTTCCATGGTTGAACATGTTAGGTTTCGCGATTTTGTTACTGAATTACAATCTCTTTTCCAATATCTTTCACGATTTTACAATGGCTAGAGATTGCATGGAGTTATATCTAAGTAAAAGAACTTGTTTGAAAGCTTAGTTTGGTAAGCTTAAATCTGTGATTGCACTTACAATAGATATGTGGAGTTCCATTCAAAACTTGAATTATTTATGTCTTACTACACATTTTATTGATGAAAATTGGCTGTTACATAAAAAAAAAAAATCATCAATTTTGTGGTGATGCATAGTCACAAGAGTAGGGAGATTAGGAAAATGGTGGAGAAATGCATTTGTGATTGGTGAATAGAAAAAAAGATGTCCGCAATGACTGTGGATAATGCTGGTTCAAATGATGCGGCTGTTGGTTATTTGAAGGAAAAAATTTCAAGAGAATGCTTTTTGATTTTGAATGGCAACGCTTTACTTATGAGGTGCACTGCACATATACTTAACTTGATATTAAGAGATGGATTGAATGAGGTGTGTGATTCTATTACACATATTAGAAACATAGTTTGATATGTGGAGAGTTCTCCGACGAGAGCTAAGACATTCCAATTTTGTATTGGGAGTGAGAGGATTGCATATAAGGGTTCAGTCTGTCTTGATGTTGTCACTAGATATAACTCCACTTACATGATGTTAGATACCACCATAAAGTTTAGGAAAGCTTTTTCAGAGAATGGAAGAAGATGTTTTATCTTTCTTAAGGGAGATTGGCAACGATTCTCCTCAAGATGAAGATTAAGAAAAGGTCATCATTCTTTCTAAATCTCCGAAATGGTTTTATGATGCAGCCAAAAGGATGTCAGGAAGTTCATATATTACTTCAAATAATTATTTTGAGGAGATAGTTATGTTGCATAAATATTTGAACAATGTGGCGAGTTCTTTGGACCAAAAGCTTCAAGCTATGAGTATAAAAATGAAAGAGAAGTTTGACAAATATTATGAGAGTTTAGATAAAGTAAATATGATGGTGTTAATTGTGGTTGCGTTGGATCCTACAAAGAAGTTGAATTATATGAAATCCTGTTTTGAACAAATTTATGATGAAGAAGCGAAAATTGATGAAATGCATTATAATGTGAAGGTTGCCTTGGAGCGTTTGTATAAATTTTATGAGCAATCTCTTGTTGGTCCTTCTCGTAAAGAAAATTTTGATGGTTCAAGTGTGAGTAATAGTAGTAGTATTTCGATGCCGATACCTATGATAATGAGTGTGAAGTCCATGCTTGGCATAAAAGCTATCGCCACATGAAGAATAGAGTGTTGGATGAAAACAAATCTGAGCTTGATTGGTATGTCGAAGCTGAAAGTGAGAAGATGTCCTTAATCTCGACTTTTTGATGTGGTGGAAGAATACTGGGTCAAAGTATAAAATCTTATCTTTGATAGTTCGTAATGCTTTGTATATTTGCATGACTATTGTTATTTTGGAGTTAACTTTTAGTACATCGGGACATGTACTTGATGGCTTTTGAAATTCTTTGACTCCTAGTGTGGTGGAAGGTTTGATTTGTATTCAAGATTAGTTGAGAGCTGTTCGTGTGCTGATTAATGTTGAAGAGTGCATCGAGAATGCATAAAAGTTTGAGGCAGTTAAGTCATATATATTTCTTTCTATCTTGTAATTCATTTGTATGACTATCTATTGACTGAATGTTTTATTTGATCTTTTTTTTTGGTTTTTAGATTTGGATTGTCTAACCGAGAACATTATCATTGGAAAATAGACTTCATTTTGTGGAAACTCCGATTTTGCGGTAAGTAAATAGACTTTACTAAACCATAACTTTTGCGTATGTCTCAAGAGCATGGTTTCTTGTTGATTTTCTTTATGTATGAATTTTAGGTCTTTGTCAGAGATTTTGAATCACGTGGATTGGCTCACCAAATTTCACTTTTAGAGAAGGAGTTATGCTTGTAGCAAATATTTGTTAACCGTTTGTTTGTTGCTAATGTTTATGCAGTGTTAGGATTTTTGTTTTGCCCTATGTTTTTGTTTATGATAATTAGCCTTGTGGATTATTAGTTTTTTGTTTAGTCAAAAATTTATTGTACTTATCAATTACAAGTACTTAATGTTTCAATACAAATTAGGAGGATTATGTTATTTTATCGCGTATTAATATAAAATTCAAAACTGTATAAGATATTGGATGATTACAAAATAGGTTCCAATAAAAATATGATTGACTTTAGAATCATATTGGAAAAATATGGTGGTTCGGATACAAGGTTCAGTTTAAATAGGGTTGAGTACATGGTCTAGGTTCTAAACCTATCCACCCTAGATCCGATCACAGGTATTTTACATTAGAGATAGATTCGTTTTCTATTTGTTTTATTTTGTTTATGACATGTTTAAACATGTTAAATTGTACAGGTCAAACATGCCATTTGTGTCAACACATCACATTTAAAAATATTTAAGTCTATACATGTCTAAACACAATTTTACCTGTTTATATGCTAGAATTCTTTTCTTAGACGTGTTAAGCATGTCATATTGGGTGACCCGCAGTAAATATGCTGTGCTTGGGTTTCAAAATTACGACAAGATTGATAAACGCTTCCTATTCAAGCTAGACTTAATTTGGGACGACTTTATCACGATAAATATACAAAAATTGTCGGTCCAAGTATGATTGGATCACTAATATGTCAAAGAGGTTTGAGTGGGGTCCCTTGAGAAAAGTATCTTCCTTCCAAAGCTTTTTAAAAGTGCTCGTTGTATCCTGAGGGTGAGCTTTTAGAAAAAGATTTGCACACCTTAGGGCTAACATCAAATCCGCAAGTTCTCTTTCACTAATTACTAATTCGCTTGCCCCTGTTTAAACTTTGAACCCGAAAATGAATTTCAAGGAAATTATAACATAAAATTCATTTATCATAACCCATCATCACTATCTCCAACTTAAATCTGAATTTCTTATGGAAGAAATTGAACCTACAACCGTTGATACTGGAGTTGAAAGTATGAGAATGCTAGGTTATTAGAACAATCCAATTCTGCATGACTAATCATACTGTGATTTTTTAAAGCCTTTTATAGAATGTTTTCATTTCATCATTATCACCTTAACATTGCTTTTTTTTTTTCAATTTGAAGGAATTATTTTGTGTAAAGGGGCAAGCCATTATTGACCTAATATATGGATTGACTCAACAACCTTGACTAGGCAAAGATTTTGGAAGAAGGTGATGACAAAATGGCCCAGATGAAGTGTCTCTTGAGCTGAGAGAAGATATGTGGATGGATGACAAAAAGATAAGTGGTTGGCTTATTCAGCTATAGTAATTTTTCCTTTTTAAGTTAGAATCATCTACAAATTCTTTGGTATGCTTGTGACGTTATTTCAAGGCTCCACCTTAAAGTTCCTTTTTCTTTTCATGTATATAGAATTGAGTGAACCAATGAAGAAGTAATTAATGATGTGTAAAGTGCTCCATTGTCCTCACTTTAAATGATAAAATCTGTTTCATGTGCTTTTAGATTGTTTTGCATTTATTTTCATTTTGCTTAACTATAAAAAGAAAAAAGAAAAAACCTCTTAGACCTCGGAATTGACCTTGAAACCCGTGAGATTTTCTTTATGGCATTGTGAAATCAATAGCAAATCTAGATTGATTTATTAGAAGGAATTTTATATTCTTTAAGTGCGACCATTTGTTTCGTGTATAATTCATTTTAGTAAAATCTTGACATTGTTGTATAATTTGTTTTTAGTTGATGGATCAAGACAAAAATATATTAACGGAAGTGGATTGACATATTGAAATGAATTTGCTCATGGAATTACCATTCCATGGAGCTAATGAAGTAGAGTTTGGATTGTAGGTATGACAAATAAGGTGAGAGTACCTAACTCTCATCCTTCTTTTAGTAAAAAGCGAGCTAATTAATCAAAGGTTTGGGATAATTTTTCTAGAATCATAGATGAGAAAATATAGAGAACAATTAGGGTGAAGTGTATTCATTGTTGGATTGAGTATGTGTATAACGTTGATCATGAAACGTTTGGAAGCACTTGAGAAAGTGTAAAAAGTATCCTCATACAGATAAAAAACAAATGTTATTTGCACTACGTAACAAAGATATGGCTGGCAAGGTAGGGAAAAATACTATTAGTGGTGATAGTCTTAACGACGTGGAAGTTTTATCAAGAACATTGTAGGCACATGCTCTTAGATGATTATTATTGATGAACAACCATTTTCCACGGTTGAATGTGTTAGGTTTCACAATTTTGTTATTGAATTACAACATTTTTTCCAATATCTTTCACGATTTTATAGTGGCTAGAGATTACATGGAGTTATATCTGAGTGAAATAATTTGTTTGAAAGCTTACTTTGGTAAGCTTAAATCTAGGATTGAACTCATGGCAGATATGTGGAGTTTCATTCAAAACTTGAATTATTTATATCTCACTGCACATTTAATTGATGGAAACCATTAGTTAGATAAAAAAAAAATTCATCAATTTTATGATGATGCATAATCACAAGGGTATGGAGACTACGAAAATGGTGGAGAAATGCATTTGTGACTGATGAATAGAAAAAAAAGATGTCCACAATAACTGTGGATAATGCTAGTTCAAATGATGTGGTTGTTGGTTATTTGAAGGAAAAAATTTCAAGGGAAGGCTTTTTGATTTTGAGTGTCGTGCCTTGGCGACCGGCCATGATGCGAGCCAACAAGCTTGAGGCTTGAGGCTTGGCTAATTTAGGTGAGCCCGAGCTTGCCCAAGCGGCCGAGCTTGGGGCTTGCCAAATCCTAGCAAGCTCATGACTCGGCCAAGGCCAATGAGCTCATAGCTTGCTAGATCTAGGCAAGCTTGAGGCCTGTCCAATCTCATGAGCTCAAGCTTGTCTATGACCATTATTGGCTAGTCACAGCAAAGGGAAAAAGAAAATGAAAGAAAAGAAAAAAGAAAAAAAATTAAAAATTCAAATTTTTTTAAAGTCATGAGATTGAAGTTTTTCAATGAGATCCAAATATCAGAATATATTTTCGATCATATACTACTAAATAAAGGAAAATTAATCATATTCCTAGAAAATACTTTCCTGAAAAACAATTTCCTTATTATTGAGTTTTTTGGTGAAATAAAAGAAACCACACACTTTCAGATCTTGAATTGTCAAGGATGTATCCAGCCTTTAATAACTCCAACTTAGGACTTCATTTTCTCATCCGATGACTTTCTAGGATAAGCCATCGCCACCCATTCAGCAAGGCCATACTTCCGGACATATCCATCTCGGACGCACCGACCAACACTTTACGGGAACATACAGAGATTTTTGCTAGATTTTGCTTTCTCCCTATCCACCTCCGCCGCCACCAATCAAACAAACCTGACGGAAACGATGAAGTCATCACTCTCCGTTTCGTCACTGCCCGCGGCACCGCCCGCCTGGATCATGCACACCCCTACTCCTCCCAGCCCCCGCCTGGATCATGCACACCCCTACTCCTCCCAGCCCCACACTCCTCCCTCTTAAATAGCTTCATGATTGGAGGCCATTCTCGTTCACATTAGCATCGACACTGACACCAATCCGCACAAACATAGACATCTCGCACAGACTTCCTCTGCAGGAACTACGTACTCTGATGGCTTCTCCGTAAGGACCTCTCGCGATCTTGCGCTTTCGTTCTCTTTCCTGCGAAATTCGTGCCATTGTTTCTATTTTTTGACGATTCCTTGCTTGGTTTTTCGTTTCGATTCTGTTGCAGTGCCGTGGTAGAGAACTTGCCTCCTTCGTTGAACTCCAGCGCCAAGCAACCTCCTCTTTTCGATGGAACAACGAAGTTCGACTCTTCTCTTATTCTTTTCTTTCTTTTTTTTTGGTCATTGACCATCATTCGAGTCAATCCAGTGTGATTACTGATTAAATCGTTGAACAAGAGATTGTCGTATTGTCTGACTATGTTTGTATTCTCCGAATTGTCTGAAGGTTGTACTGCTGTTACGCATGCCCATTTGCTCAGCGCGTCTGGATCACGAGGAACTATAAGGTGAGTTCATTCTCTGTGATCTTGTGAAAGTTAACAAGATTAAGCGTCCTTCAGTTCATTTTGATTGTGTTCGTGATTAGTTTCTGAAATGGGATTGTGTTTCCGAGATGCAGGGACTGCAGGACAATATTGAGTTAGTTCCTCTTATTCTTGAGGACAGGCCTGCCTGGTACAAGGAAAAAGTCTACTCCATGAATTTGGTGATTCTTCTTTCGCTACCGGCTGTTATAATTCTTGCTCTGTGCGTTTCAAGTTAGGCCCTGTTTGATAACATTCATGTTTCTCCTAATTTCTGTTTTTTTGTTTCTCGGAGAAAAAAAAAAGAAATCCGTTTGGTCATGCCAACTTATTTTTTCTATTCCCCAGAATAAAAAAAAGTAGGCAGAGAATAGATTTGGAACATAAATAATAAACAAAAAAAATGTAGCTTCTTGTTCCCAGGAACAAGTTCTAGAATTAAGCCAATTGGGGTTACGATAAGTGTAAACCGAGTGAGACACCCTTTAATTATAATAATAGACTGAGTCCTAATGAAGGGACCAGTGTGAATCAGTTAAAGTACTCGAAACTGATTGGTAGTCTTATGTATGTTATGAGTTGCACTAGACCCGACATAGCCTTTACAGTTGGCATGCTGAGTCGTTTTACTAGTAATCTTAGTAAAGAGCATTGAGATGCCCTCAATAGGCTAATGAGATACCTTAAATGTATTAAAGATTATGCTCTTTATTATTCTGGTTATCCTCCAACTGTAGATGGATATTCTGATGTCTCATGGTGCTCAGATATTGGAAATAGTAAGTTCACTAGTGGGTATGTATTCACTTTGGGTGGAGCTGCTATTACTTGGAAATCCAAACGACAGACTTGTATTGCATTGTCGTCTATGGAATCGGAACTTTTTGCTTTAGCCTCAGCCGGTGAAGAGGCAGAGTGGATAAATAATCTGATTATGGATATTCTTTTGATTCGGCTAAAGATTAATTCTTTAAGCCTATTCTGTGATAATCGAGCAGCTGGCCAAGTCGTCAAGAATTCTCTCTTTAATTCAAAGGGAAGACATGTGAGACTGAGACATGCGTTGTTAAATTATCTGAGAGAACAATAGGTTATCACCTTGATCGATGTGAGATCGAAGGATAACATAGCCGATACTCTCACCAAAGGTGTGCCTAAAGATCGATTATTCAAAACAGTGGGGGAATTGAGGTTAAAGACTATATAGGCAAGTCTTAACTACCATTTACTTACCTTCTAATTGTGTGTTTTGAATTATCAAATCTTTATTTATTGGCTACAATGATAAGCATAGTTTATATGTTTCATTGATGTTCACAGTTGCTAACTAATTTGAAGAGGGTGAGTTGTCTCATTCCAAATTTGATGAAGATGACTTTAACCTAATTCAAATGTTCTATTTGGGAAAATTGTGTCATTCTAAACTTGATGATACAATTCAACTAGATTAGACTATCCTTTTTGGTTAAATGATCTCATTCCAAACTTGATGCTAGATTATTTGACTTTAAGGAATCAATAATTGTGACATTCCAAATTGAAACATAGAAACAATTGTTTACATAAGAAGCCTATTTGTCTTGTTCTTAATTGAAATTTGATATTACATGACTAGGTTATTGTAAGTAACTTGACTATTGGTCTTGTTCTTTGAAATTAGACAATAGTTATTCTCCTACAAATAAACTTAAGTTGATGGCTCTTTGTAAATCACATTATTTAGGTCTTGTTCATAATTTATGAAACTGGCTTGATGCTTATGACATGATATTATGATGCTTTATGACATCAATATATGTTCTTCTCTGCCTGATGGAATGATGCTAAGTTTTTATTCAATTGATTAAATTCATGATAATATGAAATTCACCTGACCAGGATGACCCACTTTATGAATGAATATATATCACTTAGAGCGTGTGGGGACTTGACAATTTACCTGTTATTGCATATTTTGATAAAGTCCATTTACTTGAGACTTACATTTTACTATTTCTATTTTGTGAACATTATTATGCTTGTTTCTTATATTTGTAAGGCCTTAGACTATTTTGACTGACCCACTTATACTTGATTAATATGCATATATTGGTTGTGAACTGAATCTGAGATTTATTTTGGGATTTGGATTTTTAATCTCAGAACAGATTCATGATAAGAATGATTCACTTATTTAATTTGCACATAATGATTTAGTTTAATACTTTCCTGCTGGAATACTCTTTGACCGATCCGAGTTGATTGTCTTGGACTGAATGTGGATGATTTATGTTTGTATGAATATTACACTGACTACCTTATTAGATTGTGCTGTATAGTGAACATAGAAGGAGATTGTTGGATATATTATTAATATAGTCCAAAATTATATGTTCACATACAAGCCCAATAGGTAAAAGCATGGTTATTTGGGTCCATATGGGCTGAAACCCAATAACGTGCATATAAAAATTCTAGGGTTTCCTACTCTGGAGGTAACACTATTGAGCGTTCCAAACTTGACGTCTCTTGGTGTAATACTTCAAGCAACTACTTCTTCTCTCTCAAACCTATTACCTCCAACAGTAATTGCATGTCATGAGATTTGTACGTTTGATGCGGGAATCTCATGCTCTATGGATCAGCTCTCAAGTTTGATTCGGTTTTCATTGATCGAACCAATCCACTCCTTATTCATGCTGGCAAAGACCAATTTCGGCTACAACTTAATAATTGTATTCAAGTTTTTTTTTTTTTTTTGGTCAGTCCTATTCTATTCCTACTTTAATGCTCACTCTCAGACTTTTTTCCTGCCTCCTTGCAGGATGTAGGAGTCGAAACCCATTCCTGAAACTATATCTTCCCCACCCCAACCCCCTTGAGAAGGTGGGGATTCAAACTCCCCACCTCCCCCTTCCATGTTGGTAATTGTACTCAAGTTGAAGTTGTCAATTATGTGGAGAGGTAATCAATAGTTATCAATTTTGTGGGCGTCAATCAATTACCTCATTGGCAATTTAAAGCATTTTATCGATTCTAAGGCTACTATTTGATTACCTAACAATTGAACGGTGTTAAGGTCAATCTTCATCGTTGTTTAATAACCTTTTGCGATGACAGTTCAGCTTGCAAGATTGGTGTACAATTTAGAGAGTCCTACTAGGTTTCAATGCATTTTAGGTCTCTTAATTCAAAGATTTTTGTGAGTTTTTATTGTGGCATTACTTTTAAGAGTCACAATTAGGTGAATTCCCCAAGAGTATGTTCGGTTTCAAGGGACTTGAAAAGACTCCTCTTTTGTTTAGTTTCTTTATAGGTGGAGGTGTAATCTTCAATGTAGAAGATGATAATTTGAGTATATGAATATATGAGAATATCCTTTGTGAGTGAATATCTTTGAAGAATGGATTACTCCTATCCTAGTTTCTTTATCCTTAGAGAGTGAATTACTTTTTGGTGGCGAGCCAAATAGACCTTTGTCCTAGGCTAGTGGTTTGTTCTTTAGGCTCTCATGATGAGTTTCGTCTATTCTTAAGTTCTTTATTCATTCTTTAAGCCTTGGTAGTTAACTTCATCTATCCTGCTCTTTATCCTTTGTTGGCGGTTCATCTTTAATTTCTTGGTGGTGCTTGTATTCATATCCCACATTTACATAATCCATTGATACTATCCCTTGTACGCTTTGATTTATCCCTGCTTCCCTCGACATCACTCGAAATAACATTCGCCTGCCTTGCAACCGCGTCAATGTTTATCCATGTGCATTTGATTATGGAATTATATGTACATCATAACATTTATTTTATGGCACATGTGATTACGGTCGTTTTATATGTCGTGTGAATTATGTCTTAAATGGCTTGAAATAGTATATTTGGAAAAAAAACAAGTAAATACTTGTGGTTTAGATTAGGTTGATATTATTACTACTAAAGTGGGAAAGTGATGACAAATTTGAATATGTGATTAAAGATGTGGATGCTTGGCATTTTTATGAGTTTATACTATGATGCATACTCATAGTAGCTAAAATGGTTAACAGGTAGCATTATGGATTGGCATCCAAATATTTGAATCATGTAGAATAAAATAAATGTCGTATTCTTAGAATGATCGAAATATTCTATTATGAATACATAAATAACTAAGAAATATCTTTGAATAAATGAATGATTGGTATCCTCTAAAAGATATTTGATATTACTTGTTGATTATTACCATGATGTGTTCTAGGGTCGAGTGGTGAGTTGATCTCCATTTTAGTCCTAGAGTTTTCATTTTGAGTTTAGGCTCATCCCAAAATACCACACAGATTGGTTTGGGACATTTACACTAGTGCTTCCAAAAATCTCTTGAGAACTGGATAAGAGTGCTTAGAAAAAGTAGCAGTTTGCATTTTGTACCGGGGTATGATTGGGTACATGATTTGAGGTTAAATTAATTATTCATTCGATATTCAAATTGTATGGAAATTTTAGGCCATGAAATTGAGACCCCCACCTTTGAACTAACCACAAACCTTTCCACGAGGACCTATCTTAAACACTATAAGTTGTATTTTTGTATTGGGTCAAATAAGGGCCAGTATTTTCTCGCTTCTTCCATGCTCATCTACTTTGGTGGTTTGTTGCACCTTCAACATGTACTGATCTCCAGTTGATCCAGTATAATCCTCTGAATAGGAAATCTGAAGGTTGGAACAAATAGATATTTTGAAGAGCTAGACGAGGTGAATAATAAGCGCAATTAGAATGCAATAGTTCCTAAAGATGGCGGGTCAAACTTCATAGAATTGTGCTAACTCTGTTTGTAAGGATGTATGTTTCCTTACCCATTTGAAATTTGGTTTGTAAAACGAAGAAATGGGTTCAGAAGGAAGTGGCTTTACTTTCGAAGGAGTGGGTTTATGTTTTGGGGATGGCAATGTAGAAGGCTGTGGAGGAATATAGTATATGGGTGTTGAGTAAGATACCAAATATTAGTACTTACCACCTTCTTCACCTTCTTCTCCAGGGAGCCGATGGTAGTGTCAACATCTTCCCATTTTTGCAAAAGTTATTGCTTAGACGAGCGAGATTTTTTCCTCTTTTCCTTTGAATGCTTGTCATCCTTTTCTTCTGGAGGGGCAAGCTAGATTCGCTCTGGTAGTATAGATTCCAAAAGCAATGACCTGCATGAGGATCTTTAAGCTAAACAAGAGGATGCCGCTCAAGGTTGAAAGAGTATTTCAAGCCTTTTTCCTTCACTATCTTCTTTCAGAATGTATGAGTGCATCATTAAAATGGTACAAAAAAAATAGAGGAAGAAGGGTTTCGTTCCCTTACTTTGAATGATCGAATTTAATAAAGACGCCGCCATCCTTCTTCCTGGTGGGTTTGAACTCTACAGACAAGATAGATGTAACATTCTGGTAGAGCTTCTCATAGTTATCACCTAGGTACCTTAAAGAAGCTTATATAACTTTGAGCAAGGAATTTGCCTTGGCATATGGACGCAAAAAGTTGTTATCCTCTAAAACAAAAGGAGCATCCTCTACTCTTGGAAGAGTCAGATCAAGAGCATGATCCTTGGGGAAAAGTTACTACAATAGGTTGAAAGTCTGGGGAGCTCTAGTAATTTGCAATTGGACTATCAAAGTAGTGAGCAAACAAGGGTCTGAAAGAGCCATTATTGACACCTAAATTTTATTGCATAGAAAATTAGGGATTAATTTTCAAACCCTAAATATATATATATATTAATTGCACAGCATATAATTTTTGGTGCATTTATTTATTTATTATTATTGCATTTGCCGGATAGATTTGACTTGATGGTTCGGAGCCCGTTATTTTCTAATGACCAAAAATTAACTTATAAGAATTGGCGATTGGATATTTTTGGTGATATGACGGGGGATTTTTTTGTATATTCATGCAATCTATTCATATATCATTAGAAATGGAAAATGTGATAAGGAGATATTAAGCGCTCGTCTTTGCAAGATTTAAAATTTGAGAAAATCCTATTACAATTTTGAATTTTTGGTAATATGTGATAAAAATTGGTAGAGAATATTCATTTTTTTTTGCATAGTCCAATGTGGAAAGATACAAAGGAAATCGAGCAAGGCTAGAAGAGATGTCGAAAATAAAAAGAAATATTGCATGAGGTTATAGGCAAGCAAAGGGGATCTTTGTGCATGTAAGTGTGAATCTTAAAAAAGAAATAAAATATTCTACAAAGGCCTTAGTCCTTCGCCTATAAAAACTGCTCGCATACGGACGAAGGAAGGGAGGTTTTTTCTGAAAAAAGGTGAAGGAGGGGTGGAGACTCGACTGAAAGAGACTTTTCTTGGTCTCTTTTTCACCGGGTCAACAAAAGCAATTTTTCCATTTATATCACAGATATAAAAAATCTTATTTACCTCTATCACACATTCATCATGGGATATTTTAATCTAGATTATATCCATTTATATCCAACTTTATTCTACTTTAGACAAGAACCAAACATAAAATAAGATAAATTTTATCTTATTATGATTTTTATCCTAAAAACGAACATAGCCTAAGAGTGTGTTTGTTTCACTTTAAAAAAAAAAATTGGAAATTTATTTTCCTTATTTGAGGCCATTGATTCGCTTAGGAAAATGAGTTAACAGAAAATGTTTTGGTAATCACTAAAAAATGTTTATTTTCCTATCATAGCTTAAATTTAGGAAAATAATTTCCTTTTTAAAAAAACTAGAAAACGTTTTTCAAAATGTTTTCCTAGTATTAGCTATTAGGTAGGGTGTTTGACTAATATAAAGTTTATTCTTATAAAAAAATTATAACAAAAAATATTGATGTTTAATTACTTTTTTGTATTTAACAATTTTTTGAACTTTATTATTTACTTTTTCTTTTCTTATTTTCTTATTTACTTTTTCTTTTCTTTCTCCTTCTTCCTTCGCCAGTGGTGTGCCTTGGCAACCGGCTATGACGCAAGCCAACGAGCTTGAGGCTTGAGGCTTGGCTGATCTAGGTGAGCTTGAGCTCAATCGAGCCTCGAGCTTGCCCAGGTTGTTGAGCTTAGGGCTTGCCAAATGCCAGTGAGCTCATGGCTCAGCCAAGGCCATGAGCTCATAGCTTGCCGATTGAGATGAGCTCAAGGCCCGCCCAATCTCGGTGAGCTCAAGCTTGTTTGTGACCATTGTTGGCTAGTCGCAGTGAAGGAAAGGGAAAAAGAAAAGGAAAGAAATGAAAAAAATAATTACAAATTTGAATTTTTTTAAAGTCATGAGATTGAAGTTTTTCAATAAGATCCAAATATCAGAATATATTTTTGATAATATATTACTAAATAAAAAAATTAATCATATTACTACAAAATACTTTCCTAAAAATATTTTCCTTATTATTGAGTTTTTTTATTGAAATAAAAGTACCCTAACACTTTTAAATCTTGAATTATCAAGGATGTATCCAGCCTTTAATAATTCCAACTTAGGACTTCATTTTGTCATCCGATGACTTTCGAGGATAAGGCCATACTTCCGAACATTTTGGGTGCGTTTGGTAATATTTCTGTTTAAAAATTGTTTATGGGAACATAAATAGAAAAAATTATTTCTGCTTAGGAAACAATTTTTGAACAAAAAACGCGTTTGGTAAATTTGTTCTAGAAATATAAAAAGAATAGAAAAATTTTTGGTAAATTTGTATAATTTTTTTTTTTTTTTTTTTTTTTTTCTATTTTTTCTTATTTTCTTATTTATTTTCCTTATTTATTTTTTATTTTTTCTTCTTTTGGCCGGTCGCTAGTCTCGGCCATGGTCGGCGACCGATCGACGAGGGCCGGCGGCCTCGCCTAGCCATGGCGAGGTTTGTCGGCCCTCGGCGAGGCCGAGCTCGCCTAGGTAAGGCTCGATGAGGCTTGAGCTCGATCTTGCCCGGATCCGGCGAGGCCGAGCTCGCCCGGTGGCCGACGAGGCTCGAGCTCGCCCGGCCAGGCCGAGGTTGGCCTCGCCGGGGCCATGGCGAGGCGCCGGCGAGGTCACAAAGAAAAAAAAAGAAAGAAAAAAAAGAAGAAAAGAATAAGAAAAAAGAGAAAAAATGGAAGAGAGAAAAAAGTGTTCCTAAATTTTGTTAAAAACAAGAAATAATTTTTTTTTTTTTGTTTTTTTTTACATTCGATGTGTTTTTGGGAATAAAAACGCAAATAAATGCGTTTATTCTATTCCTTTTTTGTTCCTGGAACAAAAAAAAAAAAAAAAACTGTTTTTAAACAGAGAAAAAAAAAAGTGAAAACAAACAGGCTTCAGCAAGGCTATACTTCCGGAAATTTCCATCTCGGAAACGATGAACATACAGATCTCAAACATGACGTCATCACTCACCGTTTCGTCACTGCTCGCGACATCGCTCCCTCATCCTGTCCCCATGCTTCCTCCCTCTTAAATAGCTTCGTGATTGGAGGCCATTCTCCTTCACATCGACACCGGCACCGACACCGACCCACACGAACATAGGCATCTCGCAGACTTCCTCTGCAGGAGCTCCGTACTCTGATGGCTTCTCCGTAAGGATCTCTCGCGATCTTGCGCTTTCGCTCTCTTTCCTGCGAAATTCGAAGTCATTGTTTCTATTTTTTTGACAATCCCTTGCTTGGTCTTTCGTTTCGATTGTGTCGCAGCGCCGCGGTAGAGAACTTGCCTCCTCCGTTGAACTCCAGCGCCGAGCAACCTCCTCTTTTCGATGGAACAACGAAGTTCGATTCTCTCTTCTTTCCTTTTTTTTTTTTTTTTTTTTTTGGGTCCTTGAGCGTCGTTCGAGTGGATTCAGTGTGATTTCTGATTGTCGCATTGTCTGATTTCGTTTGTATTCTCCGAATTGTCTGAAGGTTGTACACCTGTTACACATGCCCATTTGCTCAGCGCGTCTGGATCACGAGGAACTATAAGGTGAGTTCATTCTCTGTGATCGTGTGAAATTTAACAAAACTCAACCGTCCTTGAGGTCTTTTTGATGGGTCCGTGATTAGTTTCTGAAATGGGATTGTATTTCCGAGATGCAGGGACTGCAGGACAAGATTAAATTAGTTCCACTCAATCTTCAGGACAGGCCTGCTTGGTACAAGGAGAAAGTCTACCCCATGAATAAGGTGATTCTTCTTTTGCTTGTATTTGCCTGCCGCTGGCTGTTTTAATTCTTTCTGTGCGTTTCAAATTAGCAGCCCAGATTGTCCGCTGGACACTGATTGTCAAAGCCCAAATTGGAGTAATTTAGGATTCCAACCGATTGCCACTGGATTCTGGATTTTAAAGATCGGCTCCTTGTTTCACTAGTATTCATGTATTCCAAAACCAAGCGTGGCTCAATTGTGATTTTTATTGTTGGAAGTTTTGACTTTTAAGGGTAGCTGAGTTTAGTATATAGGAACTAAATTGCCCTTTTTGACCTATAAAATGAAAAGGATAAGTTTTAGCCATTATCGATTTGATGGATACATTTTGCTTTTCTACTGCTGTAACTTACTCTTAGGTCCCAGCATTGGAGCACAACGGGAAAATCATTGGAGAGAGCCTAGACCTTGTCAAATACGTGGACAGCAACTTTGAAGGGCCTTCTCTTTTCCCTGAGGTGAGCACTGGATAGCAAATTTGCATTTCTTTTCCTGCACATAACAACATGACTAATTGGCTGCCCTTTGTAACTTAGGATCCTGAGAAGAAGAAGTTTGGTAAAGAACTGTGGTCTTATGTTGATGAATTCATCAAGATAGTCTTCACTTCATTCAAGGGAGAAGGACCAAAAGAATGTGGTAAGTCCTCTAAGCACTTTCTTTGATGAGAGGTATCTCCGTTGCCATTATTTAACTTCATCTTCTGCATAAGGTCCTGCTTTCGATCATTTGGAGAGTGCTCTTGGCAAATTTGAGGATGGACCATTCTTTCTCGGCCAATTCAGTGGGGTATGTTGGCATTATCGCATTTGATAAGGGGCTCTTCAGTGGTTCTTCTTTTTCTATATAGGTTAAACAAGAGATCCGTTGATCCATGCAATTCATATGATGTACGAACCACTCCTGGAGAAAGAAATTTTGCGTGATATGTGGCTATCAACGTGTAATTCTTTTTGTGGTTGACTATTATTTAGGGTCTAATTTTGTGATTTCAGGTGGATATTGCCTACATCCCATTTGTGGAAAGATTCCAAATCTTCTTATCTGAAGCATTTAAGTATGACATCACTGCTGGCAGACCTAAGCTAGCAGCATGGATTGAGGTATGGGAAGGAATCTTTTCTCTGGCCAATGCTTGTTTGAGTTTCATTTCTTTTCCATTTTGGACAGAAATTCTTTCTTCCCATTGACAACGGAAAGCTAAATTTCAAGATTGATTCTGAGAAAAATGGTGAATTAGTGATAATAGTTTCAGGATAGTGTCTAGAGCTAAACTTTGGCCTTGTTGAACCATTGTAGCATGGGAGCATGTCTCGGGGGAGATATAACGTACAGTGAGCCAATCGTTATTTGAAGTCATCAAACATGCTTAGTGGGATTTTCATTAATAATCTAGATAGCTTTCTTGTTGTGGGGATTATAATATAGAATGAGAGTCTTCATTCTCCACTGACCTCCAAATCAATCACTGGTTGTGGGGATTATATTTTCTATGTAAATGCATCCTCTTTTGAGAGGGAAACATGAATAAGTTTCCTTTAGAGATCAATTAGTTTTACAGACAACCCTGGAATCTAGTATGCTTATCCTACTTGGACAATGAAGGTCATATTGTTACTAGATGCAGATTAAGCAACTCTGCTCAATTTCATCTTGCTCAAAAGAATATTATGAATTGACAAAGACTGATCATCCCATGCAGGAAATGAACAAGATCGATGCTTACAAGCAGACAAAGACTGATCCTAAAGAACTTGTTGAATTCTACAAGAAGCGCTTCACTGTAATGCTTCTTACCCAGATTCAATTTCATGTCATGAATTTTTCTGACAACTTTCTTCTCTCTCTCAGCTCCAGTGAGATTGTTTCTAGTCGCTAATCAGTTTTTTATTCAAATGCAGGCTCAACAGTAAATGGAGTAACGACCACGCTAGTGTCACGGCCCGAAAGAAGACCGATCCAAGAGGTTCCAAGGGATGGCCATGACTCATCCGTGGAAGACCTCCTGCTTTCACTCGGATTCCCATCAAGTCTTCTCCCCGAAGTTTCCAAGGACGGGCGACACTGTCATTCTGCCTGATTCCAGAAGACTCTTATCTTTATTTATGTCGGTAGCTAGTCGTTAGCATTTATGTCGGTAGTTGAGGCGGTGCGTTCTTGTCCGTCGGTTAAATTCTAGATCAACGGATGTAATCCGAAAGCCTCGAGTATAAGAAGGGGTGCCCTCCCTCTCATTTGTAACCATCCAACTATTTCAGCAATACAAAGCTCCTTTCTTTCCAGAGCCCCTCTGTCTAGAAACTTTCTCTCTCTACGATCCGGGTAAGTGAGCGAGTGAGCGTTCAATCGAGCAAGGCTTGGAAACTTTCTCTCTCTAGAAACTTTCTCTCTACGATTTCAATCGAGTAAGGCTTGGCTTAGGTGATCCAAAATAGCTCAAGTCGCCGCGTGATCATGATCCCAATCAATTGGCCCATGACACTAGCTTATGTGTGAAGGAAGTCAGAAAAGAGTTGAGTGGCTTGATAGTTCTTTTTTTTTTTGTGGTAAGAGGTAATAAATATTAGCTTGATAGTTGATATACCTTCTTTTGATGTTTCTCTAAGGCTAGCTCTAGATGCAGCATGCCCCCTTCACAGCTTGAAAATGTTATCAGGAAATTACTTGAAATTTCGTAAATAAACAGTTCATTTTCGAATCATTTGTGTTACAGTCTGTCTTCATATTGATGTTCCTTTGGTTTTTCCCTGGCTTCCTTCATCAAAGCTGCTAGGCTATCCTGGCTATTCCAGGTGTTTGCGCATCTGAAGGCTTATTGACTTAGAAGAAGCTGATCATTGAAGAAAAAGAAGACGAAGCTGTTGTTGTAATAGAACTGTTAAAAGTACTGAAAGACATAAGTGCCTAATTTGCGTTGCGGCATTTTTCTTAGAGAAGCGGCGCGTAGGGCAACTATAATTATTGCCCCTAAATGAGATTATCTTTCGTTCTTTTTGGTTTTAGCTTTTCTTTAGAGTCCACACTCGTGGCATTTACCGTTACTCTGAATATTCAATTCAAGAATTTAGAATTGGACAAACGATCGAAGACAACATCAACAATATATTTTATTACAAATACAGACAAGGACGGATGCCAATGCATAAAGACGTCACTTTCCAGTCGAAGGAAAATCTCTTGAGCAGATTCGTGTGACTGTATATCGTTAGTTGACATGTATTTTCGTCCCCCATATACTAGGGGCTGTGATGCCTCATTAATCGAGACGAGTTCTAGCTACTGAAAAATTAAAGAATATATACTCACCCTTTTGTCACTGGCCGATTGATATAAGTCGAGGGTCATCACGTGTCACGCCCGTGCCATGGAAACCTCTTGGACATGCTAACTTTCGGGCCGTGACACTTGCATATCAGTGAGCTACCATGTAGAAATTTCACATCATGAGATTTGTATGTTTGAAGCAATAGTGTCAAACTCTATGGATCGGCTCTCAAGTTCGATTTGTTTTTCGTTGATCAAACCAACCCACTCCTTATTTATGCAGGTAAAATCCCAATTTCGGCTACAAGTTAATAATTATATTCCAGGTTGAAGTTGTCGATTATGAGGGGAGGTTATCAATTTCGTGGGCGTCAATCGATGACCTAATTGCCAATTCTCAGAAGTTTTCTGATCCACAAGAGCCACAAAGGAGAAAGTGGAGAGCATACTCACAAAATCAACTCATCCTGTTAAATTAACAATGTAACTGTTCTAATGACATCATACTACAAGAAAGAGAGGGAAGTGTATAGAAAGCCATAGATAGAGAGTATACATGATCTTGGGATTTACAAGTGTCGAACACCCCAAATGCCAAAACTTTATATAGATAGATATTTAAATACTAAAACTTTCAAAATGTACATTTAAATGCTAAAATTGGAGAAAAAAATGGACACTTAAATGTCAATGGCGAGAAATTTCTTTCAAAATGTTTATGTGGCTTTTTTTTACGAGAATTTTTTATTGACATGACAATTCTTTTAAAAGAAATTATCCACATAGACACTAAGAATTAGCTAAATGGCATTGTTTTTAGTGCTTAAATGATTACTTTATGCAAAACTTGGCATTTAAGTATTCACTTTTAACCACATGTGTCGCTTAAATGATCACTTACACCATAACTAGACACCAAGAGTAAGTTAAATAATGTTTTTTTTTTTTTTCACTTAAGTGATCACATTTTGTAAAACTTGTTCATCTTTTAACCATGACTAACACTTAAGTGAACATGGAAGACGATGTCGTTTTAGATAGAGATTGTTGAGTGGACATTCCGATGAGCCATGTAAACTTGTAATGTTATATCGGATTTCCGGCAAGCTTGTCGGAGTTGGCACTTAAGTGTCCTAATTTTTTTTTTTTAAACTGACACTTAAGTGTATATTTTGAAACTTTTGACACTTAAATGTTCATATGTATCAAGTTTTGACACTTGTGATGTATCTTAATCTGAGATTTACCATATGAAAGACTAATTGCGCACGACCAAAAAACTAGAGTGCATGTTGCGACGTAGTGAAAATTAAGTTCGGAATTCCCGGCCATCTTCGAGGTTACTTTGACCTGTTTATATAGGCCTAGTTAAAAGCTGTTTCAGAGTCAAAAGAGTCGTTGACTATCTTCTCTGGTAATCATACCCGCAATCCGCACACAATTGTGTGGGCGAGGGTGTTTTTTTACCCTTTTTTTTAGGCCTAGTCGGAAGATAAATCAAAGTCAAATGAGTCGTTTTCGAAAAATAACAGACGAAGCAGGGTGTTTTAATTAATTTTTTTAATTTTTTTAATTTTTTTAATTTTTAATTTTAATTAATTATTATTATTATGATTACGATTATGATTATTATTATTATTATACTTTCTTCTATTTTCTCCTTCTTCCTTAGCCAGCCTCATGCCTTAGCCACCTGCCATGATGCGAGCCATCAAGCTCGAGGCTTGGCTGTCTTAGTATTGTCGAGCTCAGGGCTTGCCAAATCCAGGTAGGCTCATAGCTTGGCTGAAGCCAACAAGCTCGAGCCTTGTCAAATTTGGGCAAGCTTAGGCTTAGTCGAGGTTGATAAGCTTGGGGCTTGCTTGATCCCAGCGAGCTCAAGCTCACTTGTGACCATTGCTAGCCAGTCGAAGTGGAGGAAAGGGGAAAAAGAAAATAAAATAAAAAAAATTAAAAATTCAAATTTTCTTAAAGTCATGAGATTGATGTTTTCCAATAAGATCCAAATATTAAAATTTGTTTTTGATCATATGTCACCAAATAAAGAAGAACTAATTGTATTCCTAAAAAAATATTTTTCTCCTTTAGGCTGCGTTTAGTCATCGAGATAATAATTAGGATATGATATGATAAAGTAGGATATTAAATTGTTTGGATAATAAAGGCAAGCATATCTAATCCTATCAAGTGTTTCGCACACTTTAGGATAAGATTAAAATATAAATACAATATTCAATTAAATTATAAAATTAAATAGAAAATTCAATTAATTAAAGGCTATGGAAAAACTCTAGATCTAGAATTGTGGCCACCTCTGCAGGGGCCACCATTGAAAACGGCGAGCACCAACATCGCCGTGCAATGGTGACACAAATCGATAAATCTTAGACTACGACGGAGAAGGGTGTTGAGGGAATTTTAGTCGACCATTGAATTAGTCTTTGCATTGCCTCAAATCAATCAAGGTCCCAAATTGTCAATGATACCAAAGATTTATAGCTGCTTCATCACCATCACCATCTTCCCCTCTTCCCTTGAGACGTCCAACGTACTTCGTAAGGATTCTAGCATTGTCAATGAAGTGGCACAGGTGGAGCCAAATTTCTAGCCACCGGTGTTTGAGGTGGCACAAGCAATGCTTCAATTAGTTCCATAGATGCCTATGAGAAAACTTCTGCCCTATTCGTCTCAAAAAGCCACTCTTGGTCATCAGATTCAGCAAGTCCATGATCCAAAGGAAGGGGCACCCAATTGTTGGAGTACGAGAAGCGAAGATGGGAGAAGAAGTGGAAGAAGAGTGCTGAGAATGAATTAGAGAGGGGTAGGCATCCATTTAACGAAGATGCTTATGATATCTTCTCTTTTTGTTAAGTTCTTTCTTTTCTTAAAAAAGAAAATTCTTATCCAATCCGAGCTTCCCCCATATTTTTTATCCGGCGTTTTATCCGGATGTATCCAGGTTTGTCTGATCTAGTGGACATTCCCAAACATCGGATAGGATAACAAATTATCCTATCCAAACTCAAATTCGGACTACCAAACTTATTAGATTTTGAATTGTCAACAGTGGACCCAGCCTTTGATAATTCCAATGTAGGACTTAATTTTTTGTGATCCGATGACTTCTAGGACAAGCCATCGAAACCCATTCAGTAAGGCCATATTTCCGGACATTTCCATCTCGGACGAACCGGCTACCACTTCACGGGAACATACAGAATTCGCTTTCTCCCTGTCCAGTATCCACCAACGCCGCCACCAATCAGACAAATCTGACGCAAACAATGACGTCATCACTCTCCGTTTCGTCACTGCTCGCGACATCGCTTATTCCTCCCTCTTATATAGCTTCCCGCTCGGAGGACATTTTCGTTCACGTTGACGTCGACACCGACACCGACCCCACACGAACTCACACATCTTACTCTGATGGCTCCTCCGTAAGGATCTCTCGAGATCTTGCGCTTTCGCTCTCTTTCCTGCGAAATTCGAGTCATTGTTTCTATTTTTTTGACGATCCCTTGCTTGGTCTTTCGTTTCGATTTTGTCACAGCGCCGCGGTAGAGAACTTGCCTCCTCCATTGAACTCCAGCGCCGAGCAACCTCCTCTTTTCGATGGAACAACGAAGTTCGATTCTTTCTTTTTTTCCTTTTTTTTTTGGGGTCGTTGACCGTCGTTCGAGTCGATTCAGTGTGATTACTTATTAAGTCGATGAACAAGAGATTGTCGTATTGTCTGATTATGTTTGTATTCTCCGAATTGTCTGAAGGTTGTACACCTGTTACACATGCCCATTTGCTCAGCGCGTCTGGATCACCAGGAACTATAAAGTGAGTTCATTCTCTGAGATCATGTGAATTCTGACAAGGTCAAACGAGATTTGTCTTTTTATGTCCTTTAGTTCATTTTGATTGGTTCCGTGATTAGTTTCTGAAATGGGATTGTATTTCCGAGATGCAGGGACTGCAGGACGAGATTAAGTTAGTTCCTCTTAATCTTCAGGACAGGCCTGCTTGGTACAAGGAGAAAGTCTACCCCATGAATAAGGTGATTATTCTTTTGCTCGTCTTTTGCCTGTCACCGGATGTTTTAATTCTTGCTGTGCGTTTCAAGCCGGTAGCCCAGACTTTCTGCTGGACACTGATTGTCAAAGCCCAAATTGGATTAATTTAGGATTCCAAGCGATTGGCTCAATTGTGATTTTTATTTCAGGAAGTTTAGACTCTTAAGGGTACCTGATTTTAGTTTATAGGAACTAAATTGGCCTTTTTGACCTCTAAAATTAGAAGGATAAGTTTTAGCCATTATTGATTTGATGGGTACATTTTGCTTTTCTGCTGCTGTAACTTATATTAGGTCCCGGCATTGGAGTACAACGGGAAAATCATTGGGGAGAGCCTAGACCTCATCAAATATGTTGACAGCAACTTTGAAGGGCCTTCTCTTTTCCCTGATGTGAGCACTGGATAGCAAACGTGCATTTCTTTTTTCTGCGGCTTGCATATAACAACATAACTAAGTGGCCTCTCTTTGTTGCTAGGATCCTGAAAAGAAGAAGTTTGGTGAAGAACTGTGGTCTTATGTTGATGAATTCATGAAGATAGTCTACACTTCATTCAAGGGAGAAGGACCAAAAGAATGTGGTAAGTACTCTGAACACTTTCTTTAATGAGAGGTATCTCCATTACCATTATAGAACTTCATCTTCTGTGTCAGGTCCTGCTTTCGATCATCTGGAGAGTGCTCTTGGCAAATTTGAGGATGGACCATTCTTTCTTGGCCAATTCAGTGGGGTATGTTGGCATTCTCGCATTTGATAAGGGGCTCTTCAGTGGTTCTTCTCTTTCTTGATAGGTTAAACAAGAGATCCTTTGATCCATGCAATTCATATGATGTGCAAACCAATCTTGAAGAAAAAAAATTTGTCTGATATGTGGCTATCAAGATGTAGTTCTTTTTGTGGTTAAGTATCATTTAAGGTCTAATTTTATGATTTCAGGTGGACATTGCCTACATCCCATTTGTTGAAAGATTCCAAATCTTCTTATCTGAAGCGTTTAAGTATGACATCACTGCTGGCAGACCTAAGCTAGGAGCATGGATTGAGGTATAGGAAGGAATCGTGTCTCTGGCCAATGCTTGTTTTAAGTTTCATTTCTTTTCCATTTTGGGCAGAAATTCTTTCTTCCAGTGAATAACAGAAAGCTAAATTTTAAGATTGATTCTGAGTGAATGGTGAATCACTTATAATAGTTTCAGGGTAGTGTCTAGAGCTAAACTTTGGCCTTGTTGAACCATTGTAGTGTGGGAGCATGTCTCTAGGGAGATTATAACCTGCAGTGAGTTAATTGTTATTTGAAGTCATCGAACATGCTTAGTGGGATTTTCATTAATAGTTTTCGTAGTTTTCTTGTAGAGCCATATATAGAATGAGAGAGTCCTCATTCTCCTTCAACCTTCAAATCCTTCACTGGTTGAGGGGATCATATTTTCTATGTAAATGCATCCTCTCTTGAGAGGAAAACATGAATGAGTTACCTTTGAATGAGTTACCTTTAGAGACCAATTAGTTTTACAGACAACCTTGGGATCTAGTGTGCTTATGCTGCTTGGACAATGGAAGGTCATATTGTTACTAGTTGCAGGTTCAGCAGCTCTGCTCAATTTCATGCTTGCTCAAAACCGTATAATGCATTGATATTTCCTCTTACATCGTCCCATGCAGGAAATGAACAAGATCAACGCTTACAAGCAGACAAAGACTGATCCTATAGAACTTGTTGAATACTACAAGAAGCGCTTCACTGTAATGCTTCCAACCCAGTCTCAAACTCATGTCACGAATTTTTCTGAACAACTTTCTTTCCTCTCTCAGTGCCAGCGAGTTTGTTTCTATTCACTAATCAGTTTTTTCTTCAAATGCAGGCTCAGCAGTAATTGGAGTCATGACCATGCCAGGAGTAAGAGTTGAATGGCTTGATAGTTGATATACCTTACTTTTGATGTTTCCCTGAGGCTAGTTGTGTTGTGTATCTACTCTAGATGCAGCAGTGCCTCCTTTACAGCTTGAAAATGCTATCGGGGTATTACTTGAAATTTCGCAAATAAAACAGCTCATTTTCGAGTACTTTGTGTTAAGGTCTGTCTTCATATTGATGTTTCACTGGTTTTTCCCTGGCTTCCTCTCATCAAAGCTGCTAGACTATGCTGGCTATTCCTCATGTTTGCGCATCTTGAGGCTTATTGACTTAGATAGAAGAAGCTGTGCTTTGAAGAAAAAAGAAGACGAAGCTGTTGTAACACTAGAACTGTTAAAAGTACTGAAAGGTATGAGTGTTTAACTTGGGTTGTGGCATTTTTCTGAGAGAAGCAGTGCTTAGAACAACTATAAGTATTGCCCTCTAATTGAGATTATAGTTCATTATTTTTTGTTCTAGCTTTTCTTTCTTAAAGAATGTCATCAGACTTCGCTGGGTATATATAAATCTGACCTTTCGATACACGTGGCATTTACTGTTACTCTGAATATTCAATTCAAGAATTCAGAATTGGACAAATGATACAAGACAACATCAATATATTTTACTACAAATACAGAAAGGGTCGAACGCCAATGCATGAAGACGTCCTTTTCCGAGTGGAGGAAAATTTCTTGAGCTGATTAGTAGTGACGATGCCTTGTTAGTTAAGATGTTATATTTTCGTCACCTATATATTAGTGACCATGATGCCTTATTAGTCAAGCCAAGTTCTAACCAACGATGTGAAACTTATGCATATCAGTGAGCAACTATGTGGTAATTGCACGTTATGAGATTTGTATGTCTGATGCGGGAATGTCATCCTCTATGGATCAGCTCTCAAGTTTGATTTGTTTTTCATTGATCGAACCAACCCACTCCTTGTTTATGCTGGCAAAGGCCAATTTCAGCTACAACTTAATAATTGTATTCAAGTTGAAGATGTCAATTATGTGCAGAGGCAATCGATAGTTATCAATTTTGTGGGCATCAATCAATGACCTCATTAACAATTTAAAGCATTTTGTCAATTCTGAGGCTACTATTTGATTACCTAACAATCGAACGATGTTAAGGTCAGTCTTCATCGTTGTTTAATAACCTTTTGCGACAACCGTCCAGCTTCCAAGATTGGTGTACGAATTTAGAGAGTCCTACTACGTTTCAATGCATTCTAGGTCTCTTAATTCACAGCTTTTTATGAGTCTTTATTGTGGCATCACTTTTTTAAGAGTCACAATTAGGTGAATTCCCCAAGACTCTTATCAGTTTCAAGGAACCGGAAAAGACTCCTCTTTTGTTTAGGTTTATAAGTGGAGGTGTAATCTCCGATATAGAAGACAATAATTTGAGTAAATGAATATATGAGATTATCCTCTATGAGTCCATTATCTCTTCTAGATTGGGGAAAGCGGACTGCATCGCATTGATTGATTGTATTACCGCTGGGGTCCAATCCTGGGCTCAGCGGTTTCTATCCTTTGCAGGGAGGCTTCAATTGATAAGGTCGGTATTACACTCGATACAAGCTTTATGGAGTAGTGTCCTCACTCTTCCCTCCTCGGTTCTATCTAGTATTGAGCACATTTTAAGACATTTTTTTTTATGGAATGGCACTACCCTCCCTCGGCCAAGGTGGGGCCAAAGTTTCTTGGGATGACGTCTGTCTCCCGAAGGAAGAGGGTGGTCTAGCCATTCGGAAACTAAAGGATTGCAACAAAGCCTCTATGCTTAAATATTTATGGATACTTTTCACCGATAAAGAATCTTTGTGATGTCGGTGGGTTCACACAAACTTCTTAAGGAAGAAGAAATTTGGATTTCCTCCCAACCTGCTTTATGCTCATGGGCATGGAAAAAAATCCTTCAACTCAAAAGTACTTTCGGTTGTCTTTCTTGTGGAAGATTGGAAACGGGCTATCGATTTCTCTTTGGCATGATCATTGGCTCTCTTGTGGCCCGTTGGATTCCTTTGTTCCACTCTCTTTTAGGGAAAGCTTACATCTTCCCGACTATGCTGTTGTGACGGACTTGTTTACCTCTGTGGGTTGTTTGTGCAAATCTTTCTTGGAAAGTTGGGGTCTCTCTCTTCCGATCCTGTCTTTGGCTTATGGTCATTTTTCTTGGCGATGTGATGCTTCAAGTTCCTTCTTTGTAGCTTCTGCCTAGAACTCCATTAGAGCCAAGAAAGACCGTGTTGCTTGGGCACCTCTTATATGGGATAATGCAATAGACTCTCGGTTCTAATTCAATCTATGGCTTATTACGAAGAATTGCCTCCCCACTCAGACGCTGCTTCTTTCGCATGGAAGGATTGATTATACTATCTGTGCCTTCTGCAATGCTTTACCGGATTCTATCGAACATTTGTTTTTTGATTGTGACACCTCTGCTTCTCTGGCCTTCTTTTGGGCCGCCAAGTGTAACTTCCCTTGGCGGATTAGATCTTGGAAAGACATTCTCTCTTGGGCCTTGAAGTTCTTATCCGGTAAGGATTTCTTTCATAGTATTGCGTGGTTCTCTTTTGGAGCTATGTGCCATTTGATTTGGAAAAAGAGGAATAGCATCATTTTTCGTGGTGAATCCTTAGTGGTTTCAGCTTTAAAAAGTCACCTTATCAAAGTTGTCAAAGACAAAGCTATTACTTTAAAAAATGTTCCTCTTACCCCAAGGAACAAGAGACTTCAGAGAGGATGGGGCTTTGACCCTTCGGTGTTTTCTCGCTCGCTCATTTCTCCTTAGTAGCTGCTCATGTGCTTTGCCTCGCTTCTTAGCCAGCTATAGGCTCTCCGTTCTTCGTCCCGCTTACTGTCGAGTGGCCAAGGGTTTGTGTGCCTTGTAGTTTTGCTTTGTTGTATTTGTTGTTGCTGTCTAGCTTGTTGCTTTGTTGTTGCCCTTGCGGCTTTTACATCGGCTCCCTTTCACTTTCTCTCTTGTTTGATGTTTGAGTGTAAGTTTTTGGCGCCGATCTTTTGTATATTTGTCCAAAGCTCAATATATATTCTTACCTTTTACCAAAAAAAAAAAAAAAACAGTAACATCCATCATACTATTATCTTTAATAGTCTGAAAGCAGCTATCCTCTACAATTATGTCGATCTTAAGAAACTTTAATGTATGTGATTTCATAATTCTTGTACCTTCTTTAGGGTCATAAAATTGATTCCCCTTTTAACAATCTAGGTAAGATACAAAATAATTCCGAGCGGATCTAAATTCCAATGCACTTAATATTTTGATTAGATAACCTCAATTATGCATGACACCTCTAAATTTAATATGATTCAAGTGATTTATGTTTAATCTATAACTCAAAAGAAGTTAATAAAATAACTTTGATAAAAAACACATTTTGTATGTGAAAATGTTACTTTCATAATATCAGTCCACAGAAAACTGGATAAATTAGTCTTATTGATTATGCTCATCACCATGTTCATTATGGTGCTTTATACCTTTTGGCAAAATCTTTTTGTCAGGATTTTCAAACATAGTAATTAAATTATCATCCCAGAATTTATCAAGTATTTGACAAATGACTATTTAAGCTATTCTGCATTGTCATACTTGCCAAAATACTCACTGTCACTATTAAACCTGACAACCTTTAAGACTAATTCTAATCAATTTATTCTTTATCTCGGTCATTTTACTTCCACAATAATCAATAGAAGTCTTTAAATAACCATTAAGAGTAGATAGAATATCAACATTACCACATTTTCTACTCTTTCTTTAGACATGCGTGAGATTATTCCTTAAACATAAAACTTTTGGAAACAACTTTTCAACCTTATATGAGACGCATATACCATTAGGACTTAAACACAATCTTTGTAGATGTGTCATAATTATATAACTTCAAGTCATTAAGACTTCCATCATCTTTTAGTAGTGCAGTTTGCAAGCAAATTACTTTTCAAGTGTTCCTGAATGGAACGCTTCATGGACAATAAGCAAATTCGATTGTTATTTTCCCAAGCAGCAAATCATATGTCCATAACTTAAAATTTGTAGCAGTAAAAATCTCAATAATAGTTGAGTTATTAATTACAAAAAATATGACTGAAAAACAAGCAACGTATAAAATTAGCATCATGTAAGCACTGTGTAACTTGAAGTACAAGTATACATCCAAAGAGTTACATGCAAAATCATATAATCACTTTTGGGCATAATACATGACGTGTAGTTGTACACTCCCAACATGATAGCGGTTATGAGAATATATTCCAATCTTCGTGAATTCATCACCTTTGGGCATATGAACCACTAGGATCAATCACTCCTTCATCACATCATCATGTATGCCTCTATAAACTAATACACAATCACCTCATTTGGGAGTATGACTACGCATTAGACCAAGAGATATCCCAATCATCATACGAGACTGAAATTTCTCAAACCCAATTAAGCGTGCCACTTTGGCGGTCACTACTCAATTGAATCCTTGAAACTCTCTCATACCAGGGATATAAACTTTACTTCTCACATACACCATATACATGTGATTTTAATTTTAGTGATAGGGACAGTAAATCACTAAAATCACATATCATGCTAATTACATTGCTTTATTCACTAATAAAAATTAATCATATATTTATAGAACCTGGAAGAAAGATTTCAATGAGATCACCGATCACAGCAACACAAGAAATTTCTCATAACATAGAAGCAGGCGTCTCTTATGTACCATGATTACTGATTACTAGAATAACATAAAAGGAATGCCGATCCTAATAATCCCTCACAAGTTAACATCAATAGCAATACATGGTACTCCAGATTGACAAGCTTGATAGCTAATCAACTATTGCTTATGAGTTTTATAAGGTAAAACATGACTCCAAAGCCAATAGCTAATTTATTAGTCAATTTTAAGTAACAAATATCATTGCATCAACTAGTGACCTATAAATTGAGTCAAATCACATAACCAAATATCTAAACTATAACAGTAGATATTATTGCTCTGCGTAAATGTTGTCATACTCCTTAACTATAAAAAATGTTCAACTTGATGAACATTAACTAGTGATTAAATGGATTTAGGTACACTATGTAATAACTTAACTGACATACATTATCCACACTCAATAGATGTGTTAATTAAGTATAATCAATTTGGTCACAAGTTTTTAAGACGTCCATTATTTAAAGGTTACCAGCATGTGAAAGGAGTATGCTTGAGCAACAAAAGTTTTATAACTTTTACCGTTTCTCATCATCTCAATACATAGTTCAATTACTATCCCATAATGATTGTCTCTCATTAAGCTGACTTCAATTCACAATAAAATTTGTTTTTATTAATGACTCACACCTTATAATATTTATGTGATAACATACTAGTAACCCAACATCTATATTTCCAAAATCACATAATATCACAAGAAAATACGCAAAAATATACTAAAAATACGCGTATTTAAGGTTATGTCTGTATTTTCACATCCATAAAATCATCAAACATGTAAAATAAATAGACTATAAGATAGAGGATGATCATACGAACTTAACGCCGTCAGCCACGAGCCAATTGAACACTCCACATGGTTGCACGAATTGCCAAAGTGCGTGGCATACCTTGACCGGACAAAACCGGTCTGATTAGTAGCAGTTTGATCGATTCCCGATCCGACTAGCTGACTGGTCTAGTCAACGGTTGACCAGGTCGGGTCAGGTTAACGAGTCAGGTCGGGTCAACAAGTCGGATCATGTCGAGTCGGCCGCAATCGGGTCTGTCGCTGACGTCATAGTGATGTCAACCATCACACATGCGATGCACGTGCGAGCCGCGCCCGGCATGTGGGGGCGCGTGTGAGCGCGTGACCGCGTGTGGGCACGTCTTTGACGCCTAGGCAGCGCGTGGGGGCGTGTGCAACCTCCTCCGGCGACACGCCACCCACGGTTCTGCTTGTCTCGACGAGCGCAGTTCGAATATATACAAATATTAATACATATATCAAAAAGAAAATTAGAGGGTTTAAATTGATCCTTTCCGGAGAATTAGATGGTCTTCCTTAACAAAAATTTTATTTGGTAGGTAACATCGATGAAGCTACTGCGAAGGCTACGAACTTAGAAATGGAGAGTAAATTGAAGAAATGACCTTAAATCTCTGTGTACTAACCCCTAATCGAATTCTTTGGGATTCAGAAGTGAAAGAAATCATTTTATCTACCAATACTGGACAAATTGGCGTATTACCAAATCATGCGCCTATTGCCACAGCTGTAGATATAGGTATTTTGAGAATACGCCTTAACGAATAATAGTTAACAATGGCTCTGATGGGTGGTTTTTCTAGAATAGGCAATAATGAGATCACTATTTTAGTAAATGACGCGGAAAAGGGTAGTGATATTGATCCACAAGAAGCTCAAGAAACTCTTGAACTAGCGGAAGCTAACTTAAGAAAAGCTGAAGGTAAGAGACAAACAATTGAGTGAAATCTAGGACACGAGTCGAGGCTATCAATGCAATTTCATAATTAGTTGGTGCATACGAACAATCAAAGGAACTTCGATAGAAACAGAGGTTCTGTTTCTACACCCCCTTTTTTTTTTCTATCGATTGAATACAATATTCAATACAATTCAAAAAAATCAAGTGGAATCGGATGGATTCTTATGCAATGAAAAAATATTCAATTCAAAAATGAATTGAATATAGAATAGGATGGAAAAGATACAAAATCAATAAGAGAAGGTGGTCAGAAAAACTTATTAGATTTTTTATTGAACGAAAAATTTCAAAAATCTCAAATTATGGCAAAATCCAATGCGTTCGAGTTATAGGGTTATGGAGGCTCTTATCCCACATGTTGGATGCAAATTGCGCAATCCCAAGATTGCGCTGACGTCATAGTGATGTCAACCATCACACGTGCGATGCACGTGCGAGCCACGCCCGGCACGTGGGGGCGCGTGTGAGCGCGTGATCGCGCGTGGGGCACGTGTTCGACGCTCAGGTGGCGAATGGCCACGCGTGGGGGCGTGTGCAACCTCCTCCGGTGACACGCCACCCACGGTTCTGCTTGTGTCGATGAGCCCAATTCGAATAAATAAAAATATTAATAAATATATCAAAAAGAAAATTAGAGGGTTTAAATTGATCCTTTCCGGAGAATTAGATGGTCTTCCTGAACAAGCCTTTTATTTGGTAGGTAACATTGATGAAGCTACTGGGAAGGCTACGAACTTAGAAATGGAGAGTAAATTGAAGAAATGACTTAAATCTTTGTGGACTAACCCCTAATCGAATTCTTTGGGATTAAGAAGTGAAAGAAATCATTTTATCTACTAATACTAGACAAATTGGCATATTACCAAATCATGCCCCTATTGCCACAGCTGTAGATAAAGGTATTTTGAGAATACGCCTTAAGGACCAATAGTTAACAATTGCTGTGATGGGTGGTTTTTTTAGAATAGGCAATAATGAGATCACTATTTTAGTAAATGACGCGGAAAAGGGTAGTGATGTTGATCCACAAGAAGCTCAGGAAACTCTTGAACTAGCGGAAGCTAACTTAAGAAAAGCTGAAGGTAAGAGACAAACAATTGAGTCAAATCTAGGACACGAGTCGAGGCTATCAATGCAATTTCATAATTAGTTGGTGCATACGAACAATCAAATGAACTTCGATAGAAACAGAACCTCTGTTTCTACACCCCCATTTTTTTCTGTCGATTGAATACAATATTCAATACAATTCAAAAAAATCAAGTGGAATCGGATGGATTCTTATGCAATGAAAAAATATTCAATTCAAAAATGAATTGAATATAGAATAGGATGGAAAAGATACAAAATCAATAAGAGAAGGTGGTAAGAAAAACTTATTAGATTTTTTATTGAACGAAAAATTTCAAAAATCTCAAATTATGGCAAAATTCAATGCGCTCGAGTTCTAGGGTTATGGAGGTTCTTATCTCACATGTTGGATGCAAATTGCGCAATCCCAAGAAAGCAATGACCTACATGAGGATCTTTAAGCTAGACAAGAGGATGCCGCTCAAGGTTGAAAGAGTATTTCCAACCTTTTTCCTTCACTATCTTCTTTCGGAATGTATGAGTGCATCATTAAAGTGGTACAAAAAATAGAGGAAGAAGGGTTTTCTTCCTTTACTCTAAAGACAAGATAGATGTAACATTTTGGTGGAACTTCTCATAGTTATCACCTAGGTACCTAAAAGAAGCTTAAATAACTTTGAGCAAGGAATTTGCCTTGGCACATGGACGTAAAAAGTTGTTATCCAGTAAAACAAAAAGAGCATCCTCTACTCCCAGAAGAGTCAAATCAAGAGCATGATCCTTGGGGAAAAGTTACTACAATAGGATTGAAAGTCCGGGGAGCTCTAGTAATTTGCAATTGGACTATCAAAGTAGTGAGCAAACAAGGGTCTGAAGAGCCATTGTTGACTTTAATTGCATAGAAAATTAGGAATTAATTTTCAAGCCCTAAAATATATATATTAATTGTATAGAATATAATTTTAGGTGCACTTATTTATTTATTATTATTGCATTTGCCGGATGGATTTGACTTGATAGTTCGGAGCTTGTTATTTTTTGATGACCAAAAATTAACTTATAAGAATTGGCGATTGGATATTTTTGGTGATATGGCGGAGGATTTTTTGTATATTCATGCAATATATTCATATATCATCAGAAAGAGCAAATGTGACAATGAGATATTACGAGCTTTTACAAGATTTAAAATTTGAGAAAATCCTATTACAATCTTGAATTTTTTGCAATATGTGATAAAAATTGGTGGAAAATATTCATTTTTTTTTTTTTTGCATAGTCCAACGTGGAAAGATACAAACGAAATTGAATAAGGCTAGAAGAGATGTCGAAAATAATAAAAAAAAAAATATTGCATGAGGTTATAGGCAAGCAAAGAGGATCTTCTTGCATGGAAGTGTGAATCTAAAAAAAGAAATAAAATATTCTACAAAGGCCTTAGTCCTTCGCCTATAAAAACTGCTCGCATACGGACGAACGGAGGGAGGTTTTTTTTTTTTTTTAAAAAGGCCAATAGTCAACAAAAATGGGGAAGGAGGGGGCGGAGACTAGATTGAAAGAGACTTTTCTTTTTCTCTTTTTCAACAGGTCAACAAAAGCAAATTTTCCATTTATATCACAGATATAAAAAATCTTATTTACCTTTATCACACATTTATTTTAGGATATTTTAATCTAAATTATATCTATCTATATTCAACTTTATTCTATTTTAGACCAGAACTAAACATGAGATAAGATAAATTTTATCTTATCACGATTTTTATCCTAACAAATGAACATAGCCTAAGGGTTTGTTTGTTTCACTTAAAAAAATGTTTGGAAAATTATTTTCCTTATTTGAGGCCTTTGGTTCGCTTAGAAAAATGAGCTAATGGAAATTTTTTTTCTAATTACTAGAAAATGTTTATTTTTCTACTGAGGCTTAAATTCAGGAAAACAATTTTCTTTTTAAAAAACTGGAAAACGTTTTTCAAAATATTTTCCTAGTATTAGCTATTAGGAGGGTCTTTGATTACTAAAAAGTTTATTCTTATAAACAAAAAAATTTTATAACAAAAAATTGAATGTTTAATTACTTTTTTTGTATTTAACAATTTTTTGAATTTTATTATTATTATTATTGTTATTTTCTTTTTCTTTTCTTTCTATCCCTTTCTCCTTCTTCCTTCGCTTCGCTAATGGCGTGTCTCGGCTGATCTAGGCGAGCTCGAGCTCAGCCGAGCCTCGAGCCGAGCCTTGAGCTTGCCCAGGTTGCCAAGCTTGGGGCTTGCCAAATGCTAGTGGGCTCATGGCTCAATCAAGGCCAACGAGATCATACCTTGCCAGATCCGACGGAAACGATGACGTCATCACTCACCGTTTCGTCACTCCTCGCGACATCGCTCCCTCATCCTGTCCCCATGCTCCTCCCTCTTAAATAGCTTCGTGATTGGAGGCCATTCTCGTTCACATTTGCATCGACACCGACACCGACGCCGACACCACACGAACATAGGCATCTCGCAGACTTCCTCTGCAGGAACTACGTACTCTGATGGCTGCTCCGTAAGGATCTCTCGCGATCTCGCGCTTTCGCTCTCTTTCCTGCGAAATGCGTGCCATTTTTGACGATCCCTTGGTTGGTTTTTCGTTTCGATTCTGTTGCAGCGCCGCGGTAGAGAACTTGCCTCCTCCGTTGAACTCCAGCGCCGAGCAACCTCCTCTTTTCGATGGAACAACGAAGTTCGATTCTCTCTTCTTTCCTTTTTTTTTCTTTTTTTTTTTGGGTCCTGGAGCGTCGTTCGAGTGGATTCAGTGTGATTTCTGATTGTCACATTGTCTGATTTCGTTTGTATTCTCCGAATTGTCTGAAGGTTGTACACCTGTTACACATGCCCATTTGCTCAGCGCGTCTGGATCACGAGGAACTATAAGGTGAGTTCATTCTCTGTGATCGTGTGAAATTTAACAAAACTCAACCGTCCTTGAGGTCTTTTTGATTGGGTCCGTGATTAGTTTCTGAAATGGGATTGTATTTCCGAGATGCAGGGACTGCAGGACAAGATTAAATTAGTTCCACTCAATCTTCAGGACAGGCCTGCTTGGTACAAGGAGAAAGTCTACCCCATGAATAAGGTGATTCTTCTTTTGCTTGTCTTTTGCCTGCCGCTTCTTTCTGTGCATTTCAAGTTAGCAGCCCAGATTGTCCGCTGGACACTGATTGTCAAAGCCCAAATTGGAGTAATTTAGGATTCCAACCGATTGCCTCTGGATTTTGGATTTTAAAGATCGGCTCCTTGTTTCACTAGTATTCTTGTATTCCAAAACCAAGCGTGGCTCAATTGTGATTTTTATTGTCGGAAGTTTTGACTCTTAAGGGTAGCTGAGTTTAGTTTATAGGAACTAAATTGGCCCTTTTCACCTATAAAATGAAAAGGATAAGTTTTAGCAATTATTGATTTGATGGGTACATTTTGCTTTTCTCCTGCTGTAACTTACTCTTAGGTTCCGGCATTGGAGCACAACGGGAAAATCACTGGAGAGAGCCTAGACCTCGTCAAATATGTGGACAGCAACTTTGAAGGGCCTTCTCTTTTCCCTGAGGTGAGCACTGGATAGCAAATTTGCATTTCTTTTCTTGCACATAACAACATAACTAATTGGCTGCTCTTTGTAACTTAGGATCCTGAGAAGAAGAAGTTTGGTAAAGAACTGTGGTCTTATGTTGATGAATTCATCAAGATAGTCTTCACTTCATTCAAGGGAGAAGGACCAAAAGAATGTGGTAAGTCCTCTAAGCACTTTCTTTGATGAGAGGTATCTCCGTTGCCATTATTTAACTTCATCTTCTGCATAAGGTCCTGCTTTCGATCATTTGGAGAGTGCTCTTTGCAAATTTGAGGATGGACCATTCTTTCTCGGCCAATTCAGTGGGGTATGTTGGCATTCTTGCATTTGAGAAGGGGCTCTTCAGTGGTTCTTCTTTTTCTAGATAGATTAAACAAGAGATCTGTTGATCCATGCAATTCATATGATGTGCGAACCAATCTTGGAGAAAGAAATTTGGCTATCAACATGTAATTTTTTTTTTTTTTGGGTGATTGACTATTATTTAGGGTCTAATTTTGTGATTACAGGTGGACATTGCCTACATTCCATTTGTCGAAAGATTCCAAATCTTCTTATCTGAAGCATTTAAGTATGACATCACTGCTGGCAGACCTAAGCTAGCAGCATGGATTGAGGTATAGGAAGGAATCTTGTCTCTGGCCAATGCTTGTTTAAGTTTCATTTCTTTTCCATTTTGGACAGAAATTCTTTTTCCCATGAACAACAGAAAGCTAAATTACAAGATTGATTCTGAGTAAAATGGTGAATTAGTGACAATAGTTTCAGGATAGTGTCTAGAGCTTAACTTTGGCCTTGTTGAACCATTGTAACATGGGAGCATGTCTCTGGGGAGATTATAACATGCAGTGAGCCAATTGTTATGTGAAGTCATCAAATATGCTTAGTGGGATTTTCATTAACAGTCTAAATAGTTTTCTTGTAGAGCCATGTATAGAATGAGAGAGTCATCATTCTCCACTGACCTTCAAATCATTTTCTGGTTGTGGGGATTATATTTTCTATGTAAATGCATCCTCTCTTGAGAGGAAAACATGATTAAGTTACCTTTAGAGACCAATTAGTTTTACAGACAACCTTGGAATCTAGTGTGCTTATACTACTTGGACAATGGAAGGTCATATTGTTACTAGATGCAGATCAAGCAGCTCTGCTCGATTTCATCTTTCTCTAAAGAGTATTATGTATTGATATTTCCTCTTACATCATCCCATGCAGGAAATGAACAAGATCAACGCTTACAAGCAAACAAAGACTGATCCTAAAGAACTTGTTGAATTCTACAAGAAGCGCTTCACTGTAATGCTTCTTACCCAGATTCAATTTCATCTCACGAATTTTTCTGAACAAATTTCTTTCCTCTCTCAACTCTGGCGAGATTGTTTCTATTCGCTAATCAGTTTTTTATTCAATTGCAGGCTCAGCAGTAAATGGAGTCATGACCATGCTAGTCTATGTGTCAAGGGAATAAGGGGAGTAAGAAAGATTTGTGATGCAAGCCTAGGGGAGGCTTTCTCAAACAATAGGATCGGGAGAGTGACTCGCGCACAAGAAACGGGACGAACAGTAATTTCAGCACTGCGCAAGCTCAGGAGAACAGTCATATCTTTGTCGATACAGATCGGATCGACCTGATTCCAAAGCCAAATGAACAAAGACTTCTGGATCTACAATTTCTGTGTTTTGGGTTTTCTGAAATAAGCACTGTAGGATAGTCGAAATTGGGTTGGAAGTAACGAACAGAACAGGAAAAGATAGGAACTTCGTTGGTTGCTCTTCTAGGCCTCCAAGGAAGTTGAGGGGGACACCGATTCTTCTAGATCGATGACTGCAACTCTTCAAGGATGCAGATTTCGAAAGCTCCGACTCTTCAAGGACGGAGTGAAAACTCTTCTAGGTTTTCAAGGGTTGAACTCTTCAAGGTTCATGATACTTGCTTTAAGCAAAGCTTTTCATTAATAAAAAATTCATCAAAAGTTATCTGTCTTCTACAAGGGATTGGCTTATATCATCAAAGAAATAAAAACAGAACGTTGAGACTAGGAGAAATAAAGACAAAGCGTTGAAAACTAGGAGAAATAAAAACGGAGCATTGAAAATAGGAGAAATAGTAAAGAGCATGGAAACTATAAACTAATAAAAGCGTCACGCGAGCTTCCAAGTGTCTTTCAAGCTTCCGGGATGGACTCAAGATATCGTTGTAGCTTCTCGGTTTCGTCGAGCTTTAATGCGGGCCGATCTTCTTGGTCGAGGAGCCGGTCTTCAATGTGGGCTACATCATCCTCCCCATCTTTAAAAGAATTCGTCCTCGAATTCTTGCTGTCATCATCAGAAGAATCTCCCACCCTACTAGGTGCCAATGTAATCTTCTTGCCTCCAAATTCAAAAGAATATGTATTTCGATAACCATCATGCATAGTCCTCTTATCGAATTGCCATGGTCGACCAAGAATAATGTGACTAGCATCCATCGGCAGAACATCACACCATATTTTGTCACTATAAACAGAACCAATGGACAAATTAACAAGGCATCGTTTTGAAATAGTTACCTCAGTGCCTTTCTTCAACCACGACATTTTATAAGGCGTATGGTGCGTTTTTAATTCCAACTTCAGCTTGTTTGCCGCTACTTCAGAAATTATATTCTCACAACAACCATAGTCGATAATTAATTGACACACCTTTCCCATGATTGTGCAAGCATAATGAAAAATATTGGTACGCAACCACCTATCTCCAGTGTCATCTCGAGGAGTAAGAAAATTTTTCCTCACCATAAGAAGTTCGCCAGTGTCAGCATGCACTATTTGTTCATCATCCGCAGCTTCTTCATCATTTTTCAATTCCTCTTCAAGTGGATTCTCATCATTCTCATCAAAATCACCATCCACCAAAAAGGCTTTACCAGCTGGTCGATTCTTATTGATTCGACAATTGCTAGCACGATGACCCAACTCCCCACAAGAATAGCAACGTATTTCGGATGTAGCAGGTTGATTCGAAACATGGGGTTGAGTAGAAGGCTTACTAGCAGTTTGCTGTCTTCGAGAATGAGAGCGCTCCATTTTGAGTGCCCGTTGGTGTGCATCTCCTAAGTCCCAAATGTCGAGGACTTCCAAGGCGTCTTGAATGTAAAATTGAAGACCGTTCAAGTATTTGTTCACAAGCACATCCTCTGGGTCCTGGATATTGTTACGAATCACCAACTCATTGAATTCATTGGTGTATTGGTCCACCGTTCGCGTACCTTGGTTTAGATTTTGGTACCGTTGGTAGAGCTCTCTCTTATATCCTTTGGGAAGAAAATATTTTTGAATCTTGCCCTCCCATCTTTCTCCATGAAGTGATTGGTGCTTTGCCAACGGATTGGCGAGTTTGTTTTTCACGTCTCCACCAAGCAATCGCCTTGCCTCAGAATCGCATAGCAATGATCCCAACGTGACGATTCTCCGGAACATTCCGATGCTCAAACACCTCATTCACAAGTATTAGCCAATCAACAATTTCATCAGGAGACTCAGTACCTGTAAATTCTAGAACATCTTTCTTGACTTACTTTTCCCAATCGGGCTCACGAATATGTTGTAAACGATGTCGAACATGCCTCTGACCGTGAATAGATTGAACACTCTCCGAAGAGGAAGAGTCACCACGGGAATTTTCAGTCCTGGAACGGGGTGGAGAATTATTTGCTTCAGCCCTCAATCGCTGAACTTCTTGCGTCAGTTCGTCATTTTGTTGCATATTCTCAGCGAGTGTGTGCAATTCATTGAGGGGAACGGTTCTGCCGCCACGACGCCTAGCTTGTCTTGGAGGCATTGTCCTCTCCTCCAAAGCTCTGATACCAAATGATGCAAGCCTAGGGGAGGCTTTCTCAAACAATAGGATCGGGAGAGTGACTCGCGCACAAGAAACGGGACGAACAGTAATTTCAGCACTGTGCAAGCTCAGGAGAACAGTCATATCTTTGTCGATACAGATCGGATCGACCTGATTCCAAAGCCAAATGAACAAAGACTTCTGGATCTACAATTTCTGTGTTTTGGGTTTTCTGAAATAAGCACTGTAGGATAGTCGAAATTGGGTTGGAAGTAACGAACAGAACAAGAAAAGATAGGAACTTCGTTGGTTGCTCTTCTAGGCCTCCAAGGAAGTTGAGGGTGGGTACCGATTCTTCTAGATCGATGACTGCAACTCTTCAAGGATGCAGATTTCGAAAGCTCCGACTCTTCAAGGACGGAGTGAAAACTCTTCTAGGTTTTCAAGGGTTGAACTCTTCAAGGTTCATGATACTTGCTTCAAGCAAAGCTTTTCATTAATAAAAAATTCATCAAAAGTTATCTGTCTTCTACAAGGGATTGGCTTATATCATCAAAGAAATAAAAACAGAACGTTGAGACTAGGAGAAATAAAGACAAAGCGTTGAAAACTAGGAGAAATAAAAACGGAGCATTGAAAATAGGAGAAATAGTAAAGAGCATGGAAACTATAAACTAATAAAAGCGTCACGCGAGCTTCCAAGTGTCTTTCAAGCTTCCGGGATGGACTCAAGATATCGTTGTAGCTTCTCGGTTTCGTCGAGCTTTAATGCGGGCCGATCTTCTTGGTCGAGGGAGCCGGTCTTCAATGTGGGCTACATCAATTTGAATGGCTTGATAGTTGATATACCTTCTTTTGATGTTTCTCAGAGGCTAGTTGTGTTGTTATCTGCTCTAGATGCAGCAGTGCCTCTTTTGCAGTTTGCAAAATGTTATCGGGCCTATTCCTCATGTTGGTGCATCTTGAGGCTTATTCCTCAACTTGAAATTTCACAAATAAAACATTTCATTTTTGAATGCTTTGTGTTGAGGTCTGTCTTCATATTGATGTTTCTTTGGTTTTTCCCGGGCTTCCTCCCATCAAAGCTGCTAGAATATCCTGGCTAATCCTCATGTTTGCGCATCATGATAGAAGAAGCTGTTCATTGAAGAAAAAAGAAGACGAAGCTGTTGTTACAATAGAACTCTTAAAAGTACTGAAATATGAAAGTATTTAATTTGGGTTGCGGCATTTTTCTGAGAGAAGCGGTGCTTAGAGCAACTATTATTATTGCCCTCTAAATGAGATTATAGTTCATTCTTGTTGGTTTTAGCTTTTCTTAATACCGCACACGTGGCATTTACCATTACTCTGAATATTCAATTCAAGAATTTAGAATTGGACAAATGATCCAAGATAACATCAATATTTTTTACTACAATGACAGACAATGACGAATGCCAATGCGTAAAAACATCACTTTTTAGGCGAAGGAAATTTCTTGAGCAGATTAGCGTGCTGTATTTTTGCCGCGAAATAGGTGGATTGTTAGATGGTAAGTGGAGAGAGATAAGTGGAGAACATATTCACAATATCAACTCATCCTATTGAGCTAACAATGTAACTCATGACATCATACTATAAGAAAGAGAGGGAAGTGTTTACAAAGCCATGGAGAGTATATATGATCTTGAGATTTTCTTATCTGATCTTATTCAACTTCTTGGAGAAGTACCCTTATATGGACGGAGCCAAGGTTATTACAAACTTTTGTTGCACATAAGCATCTAAAAGATAGTTTTCAGGATAATAATAGTACTGTAGTAAAATATGACCACACAGGCATCTGCAAGTAGCTTTTACATAACTGAAAGAATAGAGTGTTTTGGCAAAAAGCAATGACCCTTATATGATACGGTGTAGTAATACGGCTAGCAGTGTTTAAGACAGGTCCGTGTTGAAAGGTTCGCGACGAGAACGAAGGATGGGTCCTCGATCTCCATAGTCGGAGCTGGAATCGTCACAGGGTTTTGGACTAGTGTAGCCCAATTGTAGAGACAATTCTACGTATGCCATCTGTCCTACTACATTTCCAGCTTTGCCCTATCTGGTCCTGTAACATTCCTATTGCCGCTGTGTTGCCTGCCGATTGCAGGACTTGGGTCTACTGCTACTAGCACCTAATTCTCTGTAAGGATTGATTCTTGATTGTGGCTAGTTATTCAAATTCAGAAGCCCGAAATTATGACCATAATTCCAGGGGTTTTAGGAAAGTGGTCTTCCGTTGAGATCTTGAGAGGATTTCATGGAATGAGATGGTCAACTTTGTTGTAAAAGCTAAGTCCTCTTAAGGTTCACAATATACTAATCCTTTAACACTACAAGAGTAAATGAAGAATTTAGAGAAAAGAATTGTGATAATTCTCTATATTTTTGTACTAGGATTACAAAGCTATTTATAGGACTTCTACAAGTACTAACTAGGAAAAAAAAAACAGATCTGAATAATACAGCTATAATCCCACAAATCAAGGGATACTAACAAATCATTTCCTAACTAATTATTTACAGCTATTTCCTAACAATTATGACCCATAAAATCAGGATTGAATATTCCTAATAATCAGCTCCTAGAAATCAGGATAGTTCAACACTCCCCCTCAAGCCGAGGAATAGATGTCTTCCATTCCCAGCTTGGAGATAATTTTGTGAAAGATCCCACCATTAAGTCCTTTGGTTAGCACATCAGCTAGTTGATCTCCAGAAGATATGTAGGACATGCAGATCAACCCATCTTCTATCTTTTCTTTGATGAAATGCCTGTCAATTTCAATATGCTTCGTCCTATCATGCTGTACGGGATTATGAGCAATATTAATTGCTGATTTATTGTCACAATATAGCTTCATGGGACCCTTCCACTTGATTTTCAAGTCTTTTAGGATGATTTAAAGCCATAATAGCTCACATATTCCTTGGGCTGTTGCTTGAAATTCTGATTCAGCACTTGATCTTGCAACTTCATTATGCTTTTTACTCTGCCAAGTCACTAAATTTCTGCCAATAAATGTGCAATAACTAGATGTTGACCTTCTATCCACAATGGATCCTGCATAGTCAGCATCGGTAAAAGCTTGCAGCACCAGTTTTTGATTTCTTCTGAATATGACTCCTTTTCCAGGACTTCCTTTTAAATAATGTAGCACTTGATGGATGGCTTGTAAGTGTAATTCTCTTGGGTCATGCATAAATTGACTAATCACACTTACTGAATAGGCAATATGAGGTCTAGTACGTACCGAATAGATGAGTTTCCTGACCAATTTTTGATACATTTCTCGATCTATAGCAGGTTCTTCCTTTGCATCCCCAAGCCTTTTCTTAGGCTCAATAGGTGTAGCTACTGGTTTACAACCAAGTTTTCCAGTTTCCTTCTAGACATCAGTCACATACTTCTGTTGTGAGACAAAAATTCATTGTCTAGAGTAAGAAACTTCAATGCCAAGAAAGTATTTGAGTTTTCCTAGCTCTTTTATTTCAAACTCTTTAATCAAACATCGCTCTAACTGCTATTTCTCCTCATCATCGTCACTAGTGACAATAATATTATCGATGTACACTAGAAGTGCTGTCACTCTCCCTCTTGCTGAATGCTTAATGAAGAGAGTATGATCACCTTGGTTTTGTTTGTAGCCTGAAGCTTTCATAACTCTGGAAAATCTCCCAAACCAGGCTCTAGGTGATTGCTTGAGCCCATATAGTGCTTTCCGTAAACTACATGCTTTGTTTGTTGTCTTTTCTCCTTCAAATCCCGATGGAATACTCATGTAGATCTCCTCTTCTAGGTCTCGATGTAAGAATGCATTCTTCACATCATATTGTTGAAGTTGCTAATTAAAGTGAGCCACCAAAGAGAGTAGAATTCTCATAGTGTTCATCTTTGCCACCGGAGCGAATGTCTCCTGATAATCTACTCCATAGGTCTAAGTATAACCCTTTGCCACCAATCGTGCTTTATATCTCTCAAGAGAATCATCAGCTTTGTATTTCAAGGTAAAAACCCATTTGCAGCCCACAAGATTCTTTCCCTTGGGTTTTTCAACTATCTCCCAAGTCTAGAGAAGCTCTGGCAACTGCCCAGACTCAGCTCCAAGCGAATCCGGCCAGCTCTACTCTTACTCAAGAAGAAAGGGAGTGTCGCCGTGTATTTGTTGAGTTGAGATCCCATGAGGAATCGTTCTATAGGCAGAAGTCTAGAGTTAAATGGCTAAAAGAGGGTGATAGGAACACCAAGTTCTTTCATCAATCTATGAAGAGAAGACACCTATTAAATCGAATCCTTTCGGTTAAAGATCCTTACCGGAAGTGTCACTCTTGATCCGCTCTTGGTTCCCAGTGTGTTTGTCGACTATTTTTCTGACCTTTTATCGCCGAAGGAAGGTCTCGTTAGGCCATCCCTTGAGGAGATGCGACGTTATGTCCACAAGCCTTTGTCTCAAGACCAAGCTGGTATCCTCGCTCTTCCGGTTTCTGACTCTGAAATCAAGAACACGTTATTTCGCTAGCAAAAGGTAAGGCCCCCGGGCCTGATGGCTTCTCTGTTGAATTTTATAAATCTTGCTGGGATTCCGTCGGTTCTTCTATGCTTGAATTAGTTCATGACTTCTTTCAAAATGGTCGGCTTCTAAAAGAGGTAAATGCCACCATTTTGGCACTTGTTCCGAAGGTCTCCAATGCTAATGCAGTAATGGATTACGAGACCAATTTCATCTTTGTAACACGATTTATAAGGTGATCACTAAGATTCTAGCCAATAGAATTGCTTTGGGGCTTTAGGAGACCGATTAATCATTCCCGAACGCCTTTGTTAAGGGCCGGAGAATGAGAGATAACATTCTCTTGGCTCGGGAATTGTTTGCAGGATTCCACCTCTCTCCCTACCTGCCTAAGTGCACAATCAAGGTGGATTTTCATAAGGCCTACGACACCGTTGATCGGGAGTTTTTAGAGCTTGTTTTGCAGGCTTTTTGGTTCCCCCCCCCCAAATTTTATAAAGCTGATCATGGCTTGTGTGCGATCTCCGAGTTTCTCTATATCTATCAATGGGGATCTTCATGGTTTCTTTCCGGGGTAGAGGCACGAGGCAAGGTGATCCGATGTCCCCATACCTCTTCACCTTGGTGATGGAAGTTTTCTCTGGTATATTGATGTCTCAAATCTCCAATCCGGACTTCAAATTCTTTTGGAGGTGCAAGCCAATTCAGCTTTCCCATTTGTTTTTTGCTGATGACGTGTTCTTGTTTTGTCAAGCGGATTGGCGTTCGGTTGTTATGCTAAAAAAGGGCTTCATTTGTTCTCCACTTGGAGCGGCTTATTCCCTAACAAGCACAAAAGTGAAATCTTCTTGGGCTGGTGGCGAAGCTTCTATGAGGAACAAAATCCTTTGGGCGTTTGGCTTCCAGGAGGGGAAATTACCGGTCCGTTACCTTGGTGTCCCCATCATTTCTTCCAGATTGAATAGAGCGGACTGCATTGCACTGACGGATCGCATTACCTCCAGAATCCAATCTTGGACGCATAGATTTTTATCTTTCGCAGGTAGATTGCAGCTCATAAGATCTGTCCTTCACTCCATCCAAGCCTTTTGGACGAGTGTCTTTACTCTTCCATCTTCGGTCCTGGAGGATGTTGAGCGGATAATGAGACAATTCCTGTGGAAAGGAACATCTCTCGGTCGAGGAGGCGCCAAGGTCGCCTGGGAAAATGTTTGTTGCCCGAAAGCTGAAGGGGGCCTCGGCATCCGGAATATTAAGCAGGGTAATAGGGCTTCCATGGTCAAATACATATGGATTATGTTTTCTGATAAACAATCCTTATGGTGCCGTTGGATACATTCCATTTTTCTGAAGAAGAAGAATTTATGGATTGCCGACAGGCCAAGGACATGCTCTTGGATGTGGAAGAAGATTTTGCAGCTCAGACACTACTTCCGTTCTTCGTTCAGGTGGGTCGTTGGCAATGGGCATTCCATTTCACTATGGCATGACTATTGGTTACCGTGTGGCCCTCTGGATGGTTTTGTTCCCTCATCGTTTAGGGATTCTATAGGCCTTCCGGACTTTGCAGTAGTTGCTGATCTTTATACTCCAATTGGTGCAGCACTTAGGTCTCTTCTGGATAGCTGGTCAATTGTTTTGCCGTTATTATCATCTATGCAGGACAAATTCATTTGGTGCTGTGACTCCTCGGGTCTTTACTCGGTTGCCTCGGCTTGGGAATCCATCAAGACTAAGAGGAATCCGGTCCAATGGGCCTCCCTAGTTTGGGATAATGCCCTTGCGCCTCGCTATCAATTTATTTTGTGGCTTATATCTAAAGGCCGCCTCCCCACTCAGTCGATGCTCCTATCCTATGGCAGGATTGATTATTGTGTTTGCATCTTCTGCAGTGAAGTCCCGGATTCTGTAGACCATCTCTTCTTTGGGTGTCGCACCTTGGCTTCTCTGTCCTTCTTTTGGGCTGCCAGGTGCAACATCCCATGGAAGATCAGAACCTGGAAGGAACTGCTTACCTGGTCTACGAAGTTTTTTAGTGGTAAGGACTTCTATCACAGAATGGTTCGGTTCTCCTTTGGGGCCTTATGTCATCTCATCTGGAAGATGAGGAATGCTGCCATCTTTCGGGGTGAGGCGATAGCTATCCCTGCCCTTAAAAATCATCTTATTAAGGTGGTCAGGGACAAGGCTATCTCCTTCTCCAAGGTCCCACCTTCTCCGACGAATCAAAGGCTCCAAAGGTGTTGGGGATTTGATCCGGTGGTATTCTCTACTCACTGATCGTCCAACCGTTCGCTTTGCCTTTCGTTCTCCGTTCCTTGCCTTTTTGCTGAATTCGGAGGGTCGCCGTTGCTGTATGGTGTCCCGCCGGGTGCTGGTTGTTTGTTTCCTTGTTTCTTCTTGTCCTCTTTTACATCGGATCCCCTTCACTCTTCGTTAGAGTGTAGGTTATGGTTCCGATCTTTTGTAACTGGCCTTTCTCTTCTATCTAATTACCTTTTACCAAAAAAAAAAAAAAAAACTATCTCCCAAGTCTGGTTTTTTTCTAGTGCATCCATTTCTTCTCTCATTGCATTCCTCCATTCTTCTTTAGACAATGCCTCAAAAAGTATTTGGAATAGAAATGGTGTTTAGACTCACAATAAAAATTTTATGAGATGGTGATAGGTGATCAAGTGACACATAATGAGATAATGGATATAAGGGTTGCTTTGTGCACTCCCTAGTACATTTTCTAACAGCAATGGGAAGATGTGAATCATTTTCTAGCCTATCAATTGACTGTTTATGCAATGGAGAGTTGGAACTTACTAGAAATTCATTTGCAAAACTCGGATGGGAATCTTGAACTTGTGTTTGGTCTAAAACAACCGTCTTTCTTGAGTATTCCTGAGGAAATCTCATAGAATCACAAATATAGGGAGATATGGGAGTGGACTCTTGTTCCGAAATAGGTTCAATCGTAGAGAGTGAGTTTGGAATTGAAGTAGCACGGACTGATTCATCATAAACTGATTCATGAGGAGCCTGTTGATCATAGTTGGAGGCTGATTGGTCAGGAGTTGATTGATTAGGGATTGGTTGATTAGAAGTGGGAGCTTGGATTGGAAGATTATTATGAGGTAAGTCAAGATTAAGACCGTCAAAGTCTTTATCTTCAACTAATGACTTCTCCCCCTGAAGATAAGACTGTGCAAAGTAAGGTTTGCTTTCTACAAATGTAACATCAATTGATATATAGGTCCTTCAAGAAGGAGGATGATAACATTTATACCCATTTTGTGTAGATGAGTAACCAAGAAAGACACACTTGATTGCTCTAGGATCTAGTTTTCCCCTTTGCAGATTATGAACATGTACAAATGAGGTGCAACCAAAGACTCTAGGTGTGAGATTATTTGTTGTCCTGAAATGGGGATAAAAGCTAGAAAGAATTGCCATAGGACTTTTGAAATCTAATACTCATGATGGCAATCTATTAATCATGTATGTAGATGTAAGGATGGCTTCCCCCCAATAAGACTTAGGGACATTTCCATGAAACAACAATGCTCGAGTAGTGTTGAGCAAATGACCATTTTTCCTTTTAGCCACCCCATTTTGTTGTGGTGTGTTTACACAAGATGACTCATGGATGATCCCTTCATTTTGGAAATAGTCTATAGCATTATCTGATCTAAAGCTCTTAATTTTAACTCCAAATTGATTTTGAACCATAGAATTAAAATTAGGAGCAATGCTACTTACATTAGATTTGTGTTTGAGCAAGAATATCCATGTGACTCTAGTGCAATCATCGATTAGAGAAACGAACCATCGAGCCCTTGAGATATTTGGAATTGTGGAAAGTCCGCAAATGTTACCGTGAATCAATCAAAAGGATGAGAATTTCTTTTGTTGTTTATAGGAAAAGATACACGGTTGTGCTTAGCAAATTCACAAGTATCACATTGGAATTGACTCATATCTAATCCTTTAAACAAGGAAGGAAACCTAATATTTAAGACACGAAAAGATGGATGACCAAAATGAAAATGGTAAAGCCAAATGACATCCTTATTTGAAACTAAGAAATGACTTGGAAGAATTGTTTATGACTTTCTTCGAAATCCTTGGTGTCTCAAGATAGTACAACCCATTCTTTTCCTTAGCAAGTCCAATCTTCCTCTTTGAATCCTGTTCTTGAAAAAACACAGTAGGTAGGGTAAAAAATTGTATAACATTTGAGGTCATTAGTGAGCCTTTGTTTGGAGACAAGGTTGGCCGATAGTTTTGGCACATGGAGGACATCTTTTAGAGTGAGAACAAGTGTAATATAGATATCACCAACTCCTACAACAGTGGCCAAAGAACCATCTGCTACCACTATTTTCCTATTGCTTGGACATGGGGTGTAGGTACTAAAAAAAATGTGAAGTGTGAGTCATGTGATCAGTAGCACCTGAGTCTATTATCCAAGCTTCACTTAAAAGTTTTTCTAAGGTATTTAGACAAAAAAAGAATGGAGACTTACCTGAGAGTGCTAAGGAACATGCATTGGAGGGTTTATCAAGAGATCCTAAAAGCCCTTTAATTCTTTCTATTTCCTCACTGTCGAAGGATTCTTTCACATGTCCTTCATTGTGACTGATTTGCTAGTTGATCTATTCAATTAGATGAGCTTGGGGCCTTGTCTGTCCTCCTTTGTTTCCCCACTCTCGGCTTGAGGTTGTTGGTTTGCTATTCAATTTCCAGCAACGTTCCTTTGTTTGCCTTGGTTTCTTGCAATAGGTACACCACAAACTGTCTCGATTATCCCTCCATGTAGGCCTCGAAGCATCCACCTTTCCTCTTTCTTGTGTTGATGCATTGTGAGTTACTAATGTTGAGCCTTCCATAGCAGCTTGAGGTTCTAGCATTATTCCCCTTCAACTTTCTTTTGTTCAGATTAAAGAGATCGTCTCTTCCAAAGAAGGGATTTCTTCCTTTCCAAGTATCTGAATCCTGACTTGGTCAAATTCAGAATTAACACCTGCCAGGAAATCATATACACAATCCTTTTCGATGAAAGTTTTTAGAGTTGCAGCATCTTCTGCACACTTCATCTCAAATACTTGATAATGATCGAGTTCTTGCCATAGATTTTGAAGGGAATTGGCATATTCCGTCACCGTTTTGCTCCCTTTTTTTGTTGCACTTGTCATTACCTTGATTTCATATACTTGTGCTGCAGCTTGAGCCTTTGAATAAGTCCTGCGAATAGAATCCCAAATCTCCTTTGCAGTTTTGAGAAACATACATGTATCACTTATGGCCTGACCCGTTGAATCCCAAAGCCATGACATGATCATTGAATCTGCCTCATCCCATGTGTTGAATGTTGGATCTTTTGGTGTTGGACTTGTTCCAAGAAGATGGCTGAGTCTTCCTTTACCCTTCAAATAGATCTTGACAAATTGTGACCATTAGAGATAATTCTTTTCATTCGGCCTATAAGTTGCTCTCACATTTTTTAGATCTCCGGTCATATGGTTGGTGTTGGCCTCCTCATTTTGACCCAAAGTATCTCCAATCAATTTTGTCTCCGAAATGGACAATTCCAGCCACAAAGAAAGTACTTGGAAAGGAAGAGCAAAAGAAAACAGAAGCAGTAAAGGCTGCAAATGAATGAGGTTTTAGGGCAAAAGAAAAAATTGGGACAAGTTTAGAAGTGAAGAGGGAAAAATATAGCTAAAAGGGATCACAACAATGACAGTTGTGATCAGATTGTTAAGGACAAAGACAAATCTAGCAATGAAGGCTGTGATTGGAAGATTATTGCATCAATGAAGGATGCACTGCAACACTATCCTAGAAAAAAAATGAGCCTAATGCTCTGATACCATGATTTCTCTATATTTTTGTACCAGGATTACAAAGCTATTTATAGGACTTCTACAAGTACTGACTAGGAAAAAAAATAGATATGAATAATACAGCTATAATCCCACAAATCAAGGGATACTAATAAATCATTTCCTAACTAATTATTTACAGCTATTTCCTAATAATTAGGACCCAAAAAAAAAAAATAAGGATTGAATATTCCTAATAATCAACTCCTAAAAATCAGGATGATTCAACATTAAATGTAACCCCACAACGTGAAAATAAATAGACAAGTTCGAAGAGAAGAAAGAAAAGAAATCTATATTAGGAATATGTGCACTAGAAGTTTTAAATATTTCACGAAAGTACAATTTAGTCTTAAAACTTACAAAAAGTACAATCAAATTTTAAAACTTGTCAAATTGATACAATCTAGTCCTTCCATTAATTCTAAGGGTGAGTATGGTTCCGGGGTAAACCAAGAACCTAAGAATTGGACTAGTGGGACCTGTCCGGTTCTAAGTTCCAAATATTGGGAAACTTGTTTCAACGGATAGGTTCTAGGTTTTAGGTTGGTGAAACTTGGAACCTAGAGCCTATAACCTATAATAAGCTTTTTGTGTTTTCTTTTGGTTTATGTTTTTGTGCAATCCTGCAGTATTTTATGATGTTCAATGAGGAGTGTATAATTTGAAAACATTAGTTTGAGCTTCCATTTTATGATTAAGATTTTTTACATTTTTTTGTGTATCTAAGTATAAGTTATGGTCAATGAATTGTAATAACAAATGGTAGTTATTAAAGGTGATAATAAAAGTGCAACATGAGTAGACCCTGGAACTAACCCTACAACAGAGTAGTTGTAGGTTCTAGAAAATAAGGAACCTCTTCCAACGAATAGATTTTAGGTTCAAACTAGAACTTGCCCGGAATTTAAAATCGCTCACCCCTCTTTAATTCTGTCCATTTAGAAAATGGAAAGTACTGACATTGCTTTATATATATATATAATCTCTAAAATATGGAAACTAGGCTAAAACAATATTGTTTAAGATTTAACTTTAAATTTTTAACCATAATCTTAATTAAATAAAATATAAAAATATTTTCAAAAAAAAACACAAAAAGTAGCAAAGGCAAGGGTGGAGGCCCTTGCTGCTGCCCACCTCATCGCCAAAAATGGTCGGTGAGGGCTTGGCTAGGGCCAGCCGAGGTCGTAAGTGAGGGTCTAGTGACCCTCTCCTAGCTATAATAGCCCTTAATGAGGGTCGCCAACCCTTAGAGAGGATTGTTAGCCCTTGTTATGGTCTATCGACCCTTGGCAAGGACCACCACAACTGGGTGAGGGTTGATGACCCTCGCCCAAATATGGGTGGAGGGTTGCGACTTGGGTGAGGGTCATAGGCCTTGGCTGAGGCCTTGGTGACCCATCGTCGGCCCTTTTCAGCTATGGGGTATTTTGGTTAAATAAATTAGAATTTAAGCCATACCATCGCTATATTAAGAGAAAAATATTTTAAAAGCCATAATAGCATTTTGTATTAGTCTAAATGAACATAGTTAGACATGATTCGATTATATAAATTTGACAAGTTTAAGAACTTAATTGTACTTTTTTTATTTGTAAATTTTAGTACTTAATTACATTTCGTTAAAATTTTTAGGCTTCTACTGAATATATTTTTATATATTATATAAACATATAATCTCTCAAAAACTCTATACTAAAATGTGATTAAAAATGAATATCATTTGACATATTCCCAAGTTCCTCTCGGATTTGGAATGGATTCTATAGGGTCTAGATGCTGAGGTTCTAACTCTCTTGAGCAACTAGACAAGGCTGCCCACCATCTCTCCTCCAATGCTCAAGTTAGCTTACGATAATGGAAACTAGTAAAATTTAGGCTTTTTCACCAAAGTTGAAGGACATTTATTAATGAACAGAGTTCTTCTATTTATACTTGTCCTTTGAAGTGCTGCTCAAATTACAATCTCTGGTATTTTAGGCGCATCAAGCTTAGCCAGACCGGACCATTGCATTCGATTGTGGATGTTCAAGTAGTTCGGACATCATCCGACATTTCCAGGGGTGACGTTCGGACGAGGGTGAACATTGTAATTGTTTCTCGGCTTTTGGTTTGGGCGGTCTTCTGGATGGGCTTGGGCCTTGATGGATCATTATATTTAACTTATTGGTCATGTATTAATACATAGTTTTAAGCCATATTCCTATCAATTTGCACTAAAATGCAAAAGTAGATAATATATATACGTGAAAATTATTCACTTAAGCATTTGATTAAATATTTAATTAATGAGTAGTGGCTACTATAAATCGAGTTGATGCAATGTTCAAATTACGTTTAGTCCCTAGGACAGTTTTGATTGCTCTAGAGTAACAACAAGATATCTCTCTCTCTCGACCCTCACTACCTTATGCCCCCAAATCAGTTCCTGCCTCCCCACACTAATGCCACCACCTACCTTCGTCATCGATCATTACTTTGCATCTATATATATATATCTCTCTCTCTCTCTCTCTCTCTCTATATATATATATATACACACACACACAAAAAAAAAGTATCGATACTTTCTAAGAGCTTTCATGTCATGTTGGACACTCTGACACATGTCTCACATTCTCCGACACTCTGTCAACAGGTGTCGAAAACTCCCCCGACACTCTCTCACATGCAAGTTTGGAGTACCAATATGCAAGTTCAGAATTTTGACATGTGTTGGAATCAATTTTAAAAAATTTCAATAAATGAGAGATCAGAATATAAATAAATAAATAAATTAAATAATAATAAAAATAATAAAGGGGAAAAGAAGAAAAACCTAGCCATCTTTTATCTTTTGACTTTCATTTTCCGTAACACACAATTCACTTCCCAATTTTTTTTTTTTTTTATCTTCTCTTCCGACATGCTCTGACACGGCAATCCAAAATGTGGATTGCTATTTTTTTTCCTCCACCTTCATCATGGGATATTTTAATCTAGATTATATCCATTTATATCCAACTTTATTCTATTTTAGACAAGAACCAAACATAAGATAAGATAACTTTTATCTTATCATGACTTTTATCCTAACAAATGAACATAGCCTAAGGGTTTGTTTGTTTCACTTTAAAAAAGTTTTGGAAAATTATTTTCCTTATTTGAGGCCTTTGGTTCACTTGGAAAAATGAGTTAACAGAAAATGTTTTTCTAATCACTAGAAAATGTTTATTTTCCTACCAAAGCCTAAATTTAGGAAAATAATTTCCTTTTTAAAAAAACTGGAAAACGTTTTTTCAAAAGATTTTCCTAGTATTAGCTATTAGGTAGGGTCTTTGATTAATAAAAAGTTTATTCTTATAAAAAAAAAAAAATATAAAAAAAATATGAATGTTTAATTACTTTTCTATATTTAACAATTTTTTGAATTTTATTATTATTATTATTATTATTATTATTATTATTATTATTATTATTATTATTATTATTATTATTATTATTATTATCTCTTTCCTCTTTTCTTTCTTTTCCTTTCTCCTTCTTCCTTTGCTAGTGGTGTGCCTTGGCGACCGGTCATGATGTGAGCCAACAAGCTTGAGGCTTGAGGCTCGAGGCTTAGCTGATCTAGGCGCGCTCAAGCTCAGTCGAGCCTTGAGCTTGCCTAGGTTGCCGAGCTTGGGGCTTGCCAAATGCTAGTGAGCTCAAGGCTCAACCAAGGCCAACGAGCTCATAGCTTTCCAGATCTAGGCAAGCTTGAGGCCCGCTAATCTTGGTGAGCTCAAGCTTGCCTGTGACCATTGTTGGCTAGTCAAAGTGAAGGGAAGGGAAAAAGAAAAGGAAAAAAAAGAAAAAAATAATTAAAAATTTGAATTTTTTTAAAGTCATGAGATTGAAGTTTTTCAATGAGATCCAAATATCAGAATATATTTTCGATCATATATTACTAAAAAAAGGAAAGTTAATCATATTACTACAAAATACTTTCCTAAAAAACATTTTCTTTATTATTGAGTTTTTTTGTTGAAATAAAAGTACCCTAACACTTTTAGATCTTGAGTTGTCAAGGACCTATCCAGCCTTTGATAATTCCAACTTAGGACTTCATTTTGTCATCCGATGACGTCCTAGGATAAGCCATCGTCACCCATTCAGCAAGACCATACTTCCGGAGAAATTCCATCTCGGACGAACCGGCTAGCACTTCAATGGAACATACAAATCTGACGGAAACGATGACGTCAACACTCACCGTTTCGTCACTGCTCGCGACATCACTCCCTCATCCTGTCCCTATGCTCCTCCCTCTTAAATAGCTTCGTGATTGGAGGCCATTCTCGTTACCATTAGCATCGACACCGACACCGACCCGCACGAACATAGACAACTCTCAGATTTCCCCTGCGGGAACTACGTAGTCAAATGGCTTCTGCGTACCGACCAAACAAAAAAAGAAAGATGGCTTCTCCGTAAGGATCCCTCGCGATCTTGCGCTTTCGCTCCCTTTCCTGCAAAATTCGAGTCATTGTTTCTATTTTTTTGACGATCCCTTGCTTGGTCTTTCGTTTCGATTCTGTCGCAGCGCCGCGGTAGAGAACTTGCCTCCTCCGTTGAACTCCAGCGCCGAGCAACCTCCTCTTTTCGATGGAACAACGAAGTTCGATTCTCTCTTCTTCTTTTTTTCTTCTTTTTTTGGGTCCTTGAGCATCATTTGAATGGATTCAGTGTGATTACTGATTGTCGCATTGTCTGATTTCGTTTGTATTCTCCGAATTGTCTGAAGGTTGTACACCTGTTACACATGCCCATTTGCTCAGCGCGTCTGGATCACGAGGAACTATAAGGTGAGTTCATTCTCTGTGATCGTGTGAAATTTAACAAAAATCAACTGTCCTTTAGGTCTTTTTGATTGGGTCCGTGATTAGTTTCTGAAATGGAATTGTATTTCCGAGATGCAGGGACTGCAGGACAAGATTAAATTAGTTCCTCTCTATCTTCAAGACTGGCCTGCTTGGTACAAGGAGAAAGTCTACCCCATGAATAAGGTGATTCTTCTTTTGCTTGTCTTTTGCCTGCCGCTGGCTGTTTTAATTCTTTCTGTGCGTTTCAAGTTAGCAGCGCAGATTCTCTGCTGGACACTGATTGTCAGAGCCCGAATTGGAGTAATTTAGGATTCCAAGCGATTGCCGCTGGATTCTGGATATTAAAGATCGGCTCCTTGTGTTACTAGTTTTCATGTATTCCAAAACCAAGCGTGGCTCAATTGTGATTTTTATTGTCGGAAGTTTTGACTCTTAAGGGTAGCTGAGTTTAGTTTATAGGAACTAAATTGGCCCTTTTCACCTATAAAATGAAAAGGATAAGTTTTAGCAATTATTGATTTGATGGGTACATTTTGCTTTTCTCCTGCTGTAACTTACTCTTAGGTCCCGGCATTGGAGCACAACGGGAAAATCACTGGAGAGAGCCTAGACCTCGTCAAATATGTGGACAGCAACTTTGAAGGGCCTTCTCTTTTCCCTGAGGTGAGCACTGGATAGCAAATTTGCATTTCTTTTCTTGCACATAACAACATAACTAATTGGCTGCTCTTTGTAACTTAGGATCCTGAGAAGAAGAAGTTTGGTAAAGAACTGTGGTCTTATGTTGATGAATTCATCAAGATAGTCTTCACTTCATTCAAGGGAGAAGGACCAAAAGAATGTGGTAAGTCCTCTAAGCACTTTCTTTGATGAGAGGTATCTCCGTTGCCATTATTTAACTTCATCTTCTGCATAAGGTCCTGCTTTCGATCATTTGGAGAGTGCTCTTTGCAAATTTGAGGATGGACCATTCTTTCTCGGCCAATTCAGTGGGGTATGTTGGCATTCTTGCATTTGAGAAGGGGCTCTTCAGTGGTTCTTCTTTTTCTAGATAGATTAAACAAGAGATCTGTTGATCCATGCAATTCATATGATGTGCGAACCAATCTTGGAGAAAGAAATTTGGCTATCAACATGTAAATTTTTTTTTTTTTTTGGGTGATTGACTATTATTTAGGGTCTAATTTTGTGATTACAGGTGGACATTGCCTACATTCCATTTGTCGAAAGATTCCAAATCTTCTTAGCTGAAGCATTTAAGTATGACATCACTGCTGGCAGACCTAAGCTAGCAGCATGGATTGAGGTATGGGAAGGAATCTTGTCTCTGGCCAATGCTTGTTTAAGTTTCATTTCTTTTCCATTTTGGACAGAAATTCTTTTTTCCCATGAACAACAGAAAGCTAAATTACAAGATTGATTCTGAGTAAAATGGTGAATTAGTGACAATAGTTTCAGGATAGTGTCTAGAGCTTAACTTTGGCCTTGTTGAACCATTGTAACATGGGAGCATGTCTCTGGGGAGATTATAACATGCAGTGAGCCAATTGTTATGTGAAGTCATCAAATATGCTTAGTGGGATTTTCATTAACAGTCTAGATAGTTTTCTTGTAGAGCCATGTATAGAATGAGAGAGTCTTCATTCTCCACTGACCTTCAAATCATTTTCTGGTTGTGGGGATTATATTTTCTATGTAAATGCATCCTCTCTTGAGAGGAAAACATGAATAAGTTACCTTTAGAGACCAATTAGTTTTACAGACAACCTTGGAATCTAGTGTGCTTATACTACTTGGACAATGGAAGGTCATATTGTTACTAGATGCAGATCAAGCAGCTCTGCTCGATTTCATCTTTCTCTAAAGAGTATTATGTATTGATATTTCCTCTTACATCATCCCATGCAGGAAATGAACAAGATCAACGCTTACAAGCAGACAAAGACTGATCCTAAAGAACTTGTTGAATTCTACAAGAAGCGCTTCACTGTAATGCTTCTTACCCAGATTCAATTTCATCTCACGAATTTTTCTGAACAAATTTCTTTCCTCTCTCAACTCTGGCGAGATTGTTTCTATTCACTAATCAGTTTTTTATTCAATTGCAGGCTCAGCAGTAAATGGAGTCATGACCATGCTAGTCTATGTGTCAAGGGAATAAGGGGAGTAAGAAAGATTTGAATGGCTTGATAGTTGATATACCTTCTTTTGATGTTTCTCAGAGGCTAGTTGTGTTGTTATCTGCTCTAGATGCAGCAGTGCCTCTTTTGCAGTTTGCAAAATGTTATCGGGCCTATTCCTCATGTTGGTGCATCTTGAGGCTTATTCCTCAACTTGAAATTTCACAAATAAAACATTTCATTTTTGAATGCTTTGTGTTGAGGTCTGTCTTCATATTGATGTTTCTTTGGTTTTTCCCGGGCTTCCTCCCATCAAAGCTGCTAGAATATCCTGGCTAATCCTCATGTTTGCGCATCTTGAGGCTTATTGACTTAGATAGAAGAAGCTGTTCATTGAAGAAAAAAGAAGACGAAGCTGTTGTTACAATAGAACTCTTAAAAGTACTGAAATATGAAAGTATTTAATTTGGGTTGCGGCATTTTTCTGAGAGAAGCGGTGCTTAGAGCAACTATTATTATTGCCCTCTAAATGAGATTATAGTTCATTCTTGTTGGTTTTAGCTTTTCTTAATACCGCACACGTGGCATTTACCATTACTCTGAATATTCAATTCAAGAATTTAGAATTGGACAAATGATCCAAGATAACATCAATATTTTTTACTACAATGACAGACAATGACGAATGCCAATGCATAAAAACATCACTTTCCAGGCGAAGGAAATTTCTTGAGCAGATTAGTGTGTTGTATTTTTGCCGCGAAATAGGTGGATTGTTAGATGGTAAGTGGAGAGAGATAAGTGGAGAGCATATTCACAAAATCAACTCATCCTATTGAGCTAACAATGTAACTCATGACATCATACTATAAGAAAGAGAGGGAAGTGTTTACAAAGCCATAGAGAGTATATATGATCTTGAGATTTTCTTATCCGATCTTATTCAACTTCTTGGAGAAGTACCCTTATAAGTTATATGGACGGAGCCGAGGTTATTACACACTTTTGTTGCACATAAGCATCTAAAAGATAGTTTTCAGGATAATAATAGTACTGTAGTAAAATATGACCACACAGGCATCTGCAAGTAGCTTTTACATAACTGAAAGAATAGAGTCTTTTGGCAAAAAGCAATGACCCTTATATGATACGGTGTAGTAATACGGCTAGCAGTGTTTAAGACAGATCCTTGTTGAAAGGTTCGCGACGAGAACGAAGGTTGGGTCCTCGATCTCCATCGTCGGAGCTGGAATCGTGACAGGGTTTTGGACTAGTGTAGCCCAATTGTAGAGACAATTCTACGTATGCCATCTGTCCTACTACATTTCCAGCTTTGCCCTATCTTCTGGTCCTGTAACATTCCTATTGCCGTCTGTGTTGCCTGCCGATTGCAGGACTTGGGTCTACTGCTACTAGCACCTAATTCTCTGTAAGGACTGATTCTTGATTGTGGCTAGTTATTCAAATTCAGAAGCCCGAAATTATGACCATAATTCCAGGGCTTTTAGGAAAGTGGTCTTCCGTTGAGATCTTGAGAGGATTTCATGGAATATATTGTTGAGATGGTCAACTTTGTTGTAAAAGCTAAGTCCTATTAAGGTTCACAATATACTAATCCTTTAACACTACAAGAGTAAATGAAGAATTTAGAGAAAAGAATTGTGATAATTCTCTATATTTTTGTACCAGGATTACAAAGCTATTTATAGGACTTCCACAAGTTATGACTAGGAAAAAAAACAGATCTGAATAATATAGCTATAATCCCACAAATCAAGGGATACCAATAAATCATTTCCTAACTAATTATTTACAGCTATTTCCTAATAATTAGGACCCAAAAAAATCAGGATTGAATATTCCTAATAATCAGCTCCTAAAAATGAGGATAATTCAACACTCCCCCTCAAGCTGAAGAATAGATGTCTTCCATTCCCAGCTTGGAGATAATTTCGTGAAAGATCCCACCATTAAGTCCTTTGGTTAGCACATCAGCCAGTTGATCTCCGGAAGGTATGTAGGACATGCAAATCAACTCCTCTTCTATCTTTTCTTTGATGAAATGCCTGTCAATTTCAATATGTTTCGTCCTATCATGCTGTACGAGATTATGAGCAATATTAATTGCTGATTTATTGTCACAATACAGCTTCATGGGACCCTCCCACTTAATTTTCAAGTCTTCTAAGATGATTTTAAGCCATAATAGCTCACATATTCCTTGGGTTATTGCTCGAAATTCTGATTCAGCACTTGATCTTGCAACTACATTTTGTTTTTTACTCCGCCAAGTCACTAAATTTCCTGCATAGTCAGCATCGGTAAAAGCTTGCAGCACCAATTTTTGATTTCTTCTGAATATGACTCCTTTTTCGAGACTTCCTTTTAAATAATGTAGCACTCGATGGATGGCTTGTAAGTGTAATTCTCTTGGGTCATGCATAAATTGACTAATCACACTTACTGAATAGGCAATATAAGGTCTAGTATGTGCCAAATAGATGAGTTTCCCGACCAATTTTTGATACATTTCTCGATCTATAGCAAGTTCTTCCTTTGCATCCCCAAGCCTTTTATTAGGCTCAATAGGTGTAGCTACTAGTTTACAACCAAGTTTTCTAGTTTCCTTCTAGAGATCAGTCACATACTTCTGTTGTGAGACAAAAATTCCTTATCTAGAGTAAGAAACTTCAATGCCAAGAAAGAATTTGAGTTTTCCTAGCTCTTTTATTTCAAACTCTTTAATCAAACACCGCTTTAGCTGTTGTTTCTCCTCATCATCGTTACATGTGACAATAATATTATCGATGTACACTAGAAGTGTTGTCACTCTCCCTCTTGTTGAATGCTTAATGAAGAGAGTATGATCACCTTGGTTTTGTTTGTAGCCTGAAGCTTTCATAACTCTGGAAAATCTCCCAAACCAGGCTTTAGGTGATTGCTTGAGCCCATATAGTGCTTTCCGTAATCTACATGCTTTGTTTGTTGTCTTTTTTCCTTCAAATCCCGGTGGAATACTCATGTAGATCTCCTCTTCTAGGTCTTTATGTAAGAATGCATTCTTCACATCATATTATTGAAGTTGCCAATTAAAGTGAGCCGCCAAAGAGAGTAGAATTCTCACAGTGTTCATCTTTGCCACCGGAGCAAATGTCTCATGATAATCTACTCTATAGGTCTGAGTATAACCCTTTGCCACCAATCGTGCTTTATATCTCTCAAGAGAACCATCAGCTTTGTATTTCAAGGTAAAAACCCATTTGCAACCCACAAGATTCTTTCCCTTGGGTTTTTCAACAATCTCCCAAGTCTGGTTTTTTTTTTCTAGTGCATCCATTTCTTCTCTCATTGCATTCCTCCATTCTTCTTTAGACAATGCCTTAGATAAAGTATTTGGAATAGAAATGGTGTTTCAACTCACAATAAAAATTTTATGAGATAGTGATAGGTGATCAAGTGACACATAATGAGATAATGGATATAAGGGTCACTTTGTGCAATCCCTAGTACCTTTTCTAATAGCAATGGGAAGATGCGAGTCATTTTATGGCCTATCAATTGACTGTTTATGCAAAGGAGAGTCGAAACTTACCGAAAATTCATTTGCAAAACTCGAATGGGAATCTTGAACTTGTGTTTGGTCTAGAACAACTGTCTTTCTTGAGTATACCTCGAGGAAATTTCATGAATCATAAATACGGGGAGATACGAGAGTGGACTCTTGTTCCGAAATAGGTTCAATCGTAGAGAGTGAGTTTGGAATTGAAGTAGCACGGACTAATTCATCAGAAACTGATTCATGAGGAGCCTGTTGATCAGAGTTGGAGGCTGATTGGTCAGGAGTTGATTGATTAGGGATTGGTTGATCAGAAGTGGGAGCTTAGATTGGAAGATTATTAGGAGGTAAGTCAAGATTAAGACCGTCAAAGTCTTTATCTTCAACTAATGACTTCTCCCCCTGAAGATAAGATTGTGCAAAGTAAGGTTTGTTTTCTACAAATGTAACATCAACTGATATATAGGTCATTCGAGAAGGAGGATGATAACATTTATATCCCTTTTGTGTTAAGGAGTAACCAAGAAAGACACACTTGATTGCTCTAGGATCTAGTTTTCCCCTTTGCTGATTATGAACATGTACAAATGAGGTGCAACCAAAGACTCTAGGTGTGAGATTATTTGTTGTCCTGAAATGGGGATAAAAGCTAGAAAGAATTGCCATAGGAGTTTTGAAATCTAATACTCTTGATGGTAATCTATCAATCATGTATGTAGATGTAAGGATGGCTTCCCCCCAATAAGACTTAGGGACATTTCCATGAAACAACAATGCTCGAGTAGTGTTGAGCAAATGACCATTTTTCCTTTCAACCACCCCATTTTGTTGTGATGTGTTTACACAAGATGACTCATGGATGATCCCTTCCTTTTGGAAATAGTCTATAGCATTATCTGATCTAAAGCTCTTAACTTTAACTCCAAATTGATTTTGAACCATAGAATTAAAATTAGGAACAATGCTACTTACATCAGATTTGTGTTTGAGTAAGAATATCCATGTGACTCTAGTGCAATCATCGATTAGAGAAACAAACCATCTAGCCCCTGAGATATTTGGAATTGTGGAAGGTCCCCAAATGTCACTGTGAATCAAATCAAAAGGATGAGAACTTTTTTTGTTGTTTATAGGAAAAGATACACGGTGTGCTTAGCAAATTCACAATTATCACATTGGAATTGACTCATATCTAATCCTTTAAACAAGGAAGGAAGCCTAATATTTAAGACACGAAAAGATGGATGACCAAAATGAAAATGGTAAAGCCAAATGACATCCTTATTTGAAGCACTAAGAAATGACTTGGAAGAATTGTTTATGACTTTCTTCGAAATCCTCGGTGTCTCAAGATAGTACAATCCATTCTTTTCCTTAGCAAGCCCAATCTTCCTCTATGGAGACTTGGTAAAAAATTGTTTATGACTTTCTTCGAAAAACACAGTAGGTAGGGTAAAAAATTGCATAACATTTGAGGTCATTAATGAGCCTTTGTATGGAGACTAAGTTGGCTGATAGTTTTAGCACATGGAGGACATCTTTTAGAGTGAGAACAGGTGTAATATAGATATCACCAACTCCTACAACAGTGGCCAAAGAACCATATGCTACCACTATTTTCCTATTGCTTGGACATGGGGTGTAGGTACTAAAAAAATGTGAAGTGTGAGTCATGTGATTAGTAGAACCCGAGTCTATTATCCAAGCTTCACTTGAAAGTTTTTCCGAGGCATTTAGACAAAAATAGAATGGAGACTTACTTGAGAGTGCTAAGGAACATGCACTGGAGGGTTTATCAAGAGATCCTAAAAACCCTTTAATTCTTTCTATTTCCTCATTGCGAAAGGATTCTTTCACATGTCCTTCACTATGATTGATTTGCTAGCTGGTCTGTTCAATTAGATGAGCCTGGGGCCTTGTTTGTCCTCCTTTGTTTCCCCACTCTCGGCTTGAGGTTGTTGGTTTGCCATTCAGTTTCCAGCAACGTTCCTTTGTATGCCTTGGTTTCTTGCAATAGGTACACCACAAACTTTCTCGATTATCCCTCCATGTAGGCCTCGAAGCATCCACCTTTCCTCTTTCTTGTGTTGATGCATTGCGAGTTACTAATGTTGAGCCTTCCACACCAGCTTGAGGTTCTAGCATTATTCCCCTTCAACTTTCTTTTGCTCGGATTAGAGAGATCATCTCTTCCAAAGAAGGGATTTCTTCCTTTCCAAGTATTTGAATCCTACTTGGTTAAATTCAAAATTAAGACCTACCAGGAAATCATATACACAATCCTTTTCGATGAAGGTTTTTAGAGTTGCAGCATCATCTGCACACTTCATCTCAAATACTCGATAATGATCGAGTTCTTGCCATAGATTTTGAAGGGAATTGGCATATTCCGCCACCATTTTGCTCCCTTGTTTTGTTGCACTTGTCTTTACCTTGATTTCATATACTTGTGCTGCAGCTTGAGCCTTTGAATAAGTCCTACGAATAGAATCCCAAATCTCCTTTGTAGTTTTGAGAAACATACATGTATCACTTATGGCCGGATATGTTGAATCCCAAAGCCATGACATGATCATTGAATATGCCTCATCCCATGTGTTGAATGTGGGATCTTCTGGTGTTGGACTTGTTCCGAGAAGATGGCTGAGTCTTCCTTTACCCTTCAAATAGGTCTTGACAAGTTGTGACCATTTGAGATAATTCTTTTCATTCAGCCTATAAGTTGCTCTCACATTTTGTAAATCTTCGGTCATAAGGTTGGTGTTGGCCTCCTCATTTTGACCCAAAGTATCTCCAATCAATTTTGTCTCCGACATGGATAATTCCAGCCACAAAGAAAGTACTTGGAAAGGAAGAGCAAAAGAAAACAGAAGTAGTAAAGGCTGCAAATGAATGAGGTTTTAGGGCAAAAGAAAAAATTGGGACAAGTTTAGAAGCGAAGAGGGGAAAATATAGCTAAAGGGATCACAACAATGACAGTTGCGATCAGATTGTTAAGGACAAAGACAAATCCAACAATGAAGGCTGTGATTGGAAGATTATTGCATCAATGAAGGATGCACTATAACACTATCCTAGAAAAAAAAAATGAGCCTAATGCTTTGATACCATGAAGAATTTAAAGAAAATAATTATGATAATTCTCTATATTTTTGTACCAGGATTACAAAGCTATTTATAGGACTTCTACAAGTACTAACTAGGAAAAAAAACAAATCTGAATAATATAGCTATAATCCCACAAATCAAGGGATACTAATAAATCATTTCCTAACTAATTATTTACAGCTATTTCCTAATAATTAGGACCCAAAAAATAAGGATTGAATATTCCTAATAATCAACTCCTAAAAATCAAGATAATTCAACAGTAAATGTAACCCCACAACGTGAAAATAAATAGACAAGTTTGAAGAGAAGAAAGTAAAGAAATCTATATTAGGAATATGTGCACTAGAAGTTTTAATATGTCACGAAAGTACAATTCAGTTTTAAAACTTACAAAAAGTACAATCAAGTTTTAAAACTTGTCAAATTGATACAATTTAGTCCTCTATTAATTCTAAGGGCGAGTATGGTTCCGGGATAAACCAGGAACCTAAGAATTGGACTAGTGGGACCTGTCCAGTTCTAAGTTCCAAATATTGGGAAACTTGTTTCAACGGATAGGTTCTAGGTTTTAGGTTGGTGAAACTTGGAACCTAGAGCCTAGAACCTAGAATAAGCTTTTTGTGTTTTCTTTTGGTTTGTCTTTGCGCAATCCTGCAGTATTTCATGATGTTCAATGAGGAGTGTATAATTTGAAAACATTAGTTTGAGCTTCCATTTTATGATTAAGATTTTTTACATTTTTTTTGTATATCTAAATATAAGTTATGGTCAATGAATTGTAATAACAAATGGTAGTTATTAAAGGTGATAATAAAAGTGCAACCTGAGTAGACCCCGGAACCGACCCTGTAACAGAGTAGTTGTAGGTTCTAGAAAATAAGGAACCTCTTCCAACGAATAGATTTTAGGTTCAAACTAGAACTTGCTCGGAATTTAAAATCACTCACCCCTCTTTAATTCTGTCCATTTAGAAAATGGAAAGTGATGACATTGCTTTTAAAATATATATTTACTCTCTAAAATATGGAAACTAGGCTAAAACAATATTGTTTTAGATTTAACTTTAAATTTTTAACCCTAATCTTAATTAAATAAAATATAAAAATATTTAAAAAACACAAAAAGTAGCAAAGGCAAGGGTGAAGGCCCTTGTTGCCGCCCACCTCGTCATTGAAAATGGTCGGTGAGGGCTTGGCTAGGGCTAGCCGAGGTCGTAAGTGAGGGCCTAGTGACCCTCTCCTAGCTATAATAGCCCTCAATGAGGGTCGCCAACCCTTAGGGAGGATTGTCAGCCCTTGTTATGGTCTGTCGACCCTTGGCAAGGACCACCACTGCTAGGTGAGGGTTGGTGACCCTCGCCCAAATATGGGTGGAGGGCTGCGACTTGGGTGAGGGTCATAGGCCTTGGCTGAGGCCTTGGTGACCCTCGTCAACCCTTTTCAGCGATGGGGTATTTTGGTTAAATAAATTAGAATTTAAGCCATACCATTGCTATATTAAGAGAAAAATATTTTAAAAAGCCACAATAGCATTTTGTATTAGTTTAAATGAACATAGTTAACGAAATGATTCAATTGTATAAATTTGACAAGTTTAAGAACTTAATTGTAATTTTTTTTGTAAATTTTAGTACTTAATTACATTTCGTTTAAAGTTTTAGGACTTGCTGAATATATATTTAAATATTATATAAACATATAATCTCTCAAAAACTCTATATTAAAATGTGATTAAAAACAAATATCATTTGACATATTCACAAGTTCCTCTCGGATTTGGAATGGATTCTATAGGGTCCATATGCTAAGCTTCTAACTCTCCTGAGCAACTGGACAAGCTTGCCAACCATCTCTCCTCCAATGCTCAAGTTAGCTTACGATAATGGAAGCTAGTAAAATTTAGGCTTTATCACCAAAGTTGAAGGACATTTATTAATGAACATAGTTCTATTTATACTTGTCCTTTGAAGTGCTGCTCAAGTTACAATCTCTAGTATTTTAGGCGCATCGAGCTTAGTCAGACCGGACCATTGCATTCGATTGTGGATGTTCAAGTAGTTCGGATGTCATCCGACGTTTCCAGGGGTGATGTTCGGACAAGGGTGAACGTAGTAATTGTTTCTCGGCTTTTGGTTTGGGCGGTCTTCTGGATGGGCTTGGGCCTTGATGGATCATTATATTTAACTTATTGGTCATGTATTAATACATTGTTTTAAGCCATATTCCTATCAATTTGCACTAAAATGCAAAAGTAGATAATATATATACGTGAAAATTATTCACTTAAGCGTTCGATTAAATATGTAATTAATGAGTAGTGGCTACTATAAATCGAGTTGATGCAATGTTCAAATTACGTTTAGTCCCTAGGATGGTTTTGATTTCTAGAGTAACTGTTGGAATATAATACGCGGAAACAACAGGATCTTATGATTTACGTCAACGCAAAATTGCCATAGAAATAAACGAGAAATAATGAGGACACAAAAAATTTACATGGTTTGGTCCGAATATCGATACCTACGTCCACGAGGAGAATTAGTAGCAAATAATTCATTATAATTGGAGAATCAAAGTTTACAATTGCTTACATGCTCGAGTGTTTCTTACATTTAAATTTAACCCAAAACCCAAAGTGTTTATAAATAAACAACTCACTTGGACATAAACTTACGGCACAAAATTACCGCGTGTTCAAGCTCAACAAACCGCTCTATGTACACCTGGTTCACGTACGTACGTATTTGCATTCTTTTTTTCTTGATCGTGTGGGTGGCTCCTCTTCAGCTTGACATCGTGCAGCTCCTACTTTTTCTCGTAGGGTTTCGGCCGCTACATGCACACTCTAAAGGAAACTTGTATTATGTTCTTATATATGTGCCCAGAGTCAAACTTTGACTCTGGGCCCCACCATTTGATTCCTTCTTCGGTGACATCCGGGACGTTGCAGGTAAGCTGAAGAACCCCTCCTTTTTTTTTCTTCCTTTTTCCTTTAATATATATTAAGTGTGCCCAAAGTCAAAGTTGGGCCCCACGTGGATGACCTAATTCACCTCCTACACATAAAGAAAAAACTTTGCTCCTTTATTTTCTTTATTCTATTATTTCCTCTTTTGTAATCCTTCATGCAATCTCACGATCAAAAAATAAAAAATTTATCTAAGTGAATCGTGATTTGCAAATGCTCAAACTCAAGACATAATTTAACAATTCTCCATATTTGGCTTGATGTTTGAAGTCAAGTTATAATGCTCATCATCCATGCTGCTCTCCCAACGCCTTGACGGGCGCCACTCTCCACAGACGCCAATAGAGCTCAAGCATAGTTTGAGCTTCACTAAAGGAACATACTTAGTCATCATGTCTGCTAGTTTATCTCTGTTGTAGCAATCTTTTTGACAATAACATTATCCTTAACTAAGACATCTTGGATAAAATGGTACTTGATGTTGATATGCTTCATTCGCTCGTGATAAACTAGATTATATGCCAAATATATCACACCTTGATTATCATAGTGTATATATCAACACTTTTTTTGTTCTAACCAAAGTCCGAGAGTAAACTTTGTAACCATATTGCCTCTTTTGCTACAAATGTTAGTGCCATGTACTTTTCCTCAGTCGAAGACAAGGCAATATGATCTCGTAAGGATGCTTTCCAACTAATTGCACCACCCAGTAGTGTAAATACATACCTTGCTAAAGACTTGCGATCATCCACATCACCGACGTGATCCGAATCCACAAAACCAGTAGTCTCACTGCCATTGTTGTCCCTCCGGTACACTATACCCACGCCTGTTGTCCCCTTCAAATATCTGAGGATCCACTTTACAACTTCCCAATGAGCTTTACTAGGACACTTCATATAGCGACTAACCACGCTCACAGCTTGTGAAATATCAAGCCTAGTGCACACCATAGCATACATAATACTACCCACGGCACTAGAATAAGGAACATGGGCCATATGCTCCTCTTCAGTCTGCGGTGATAATTTATTTGAAAATTTAAAGTGCTTTGCTAAATGTGTACTTACAATTTTGTAGTTTGCATATTAAAACATGTCACGATCTTTTCAATATATTTCTTCTAAGATAGACATAAAACTCATGCGGTCCTATCATGCAAATTCTCCACACCCAATATTTTCTTTGCAGCACCTAAATCTTTCATCTCAAAGTCAACATTTAACCACTTCTTCATCACATCAATATCAGACATATTCTTAACTACTATCAATATATCATCAACATATAAGAGTAGATAAATAAAAGAACCATTCTCCAATCTCCTATAGTAAATGCAACTATCATATGACTTTTTGAATAGTTTTGATTAGTCATGAAAGTATCAAAACGTTTATACCACTACTTAGGAGATTTTTTCAGCCCATACAAAGATTTTTTCAACAAGCAAACATGATCTTTCTTATTTGGAATAGCAAATCCCTCTAGTTGCCTCATGTAAATCTGCTCCTCCAACTCATCATGAAGAAACGCAGTTTTCACATCTAACTACTCTAACTTAAGATCTTGCGAAGCAACTAAGGCAAGTAAAACACGAATAGAAGTATGTCTTAGTACATGAGAGAACACCTCATTATAGTCAATGTCCTCACGCTGTGTATATCCCTTCACCATAAGTCTCGCCTTATACCTTGCTGCCTCAACATCGGGAATGCCCTCTTTCCATTTGAAGACCCATTTTCTTCCAACAATCTTTTGGCTCTTGGGTATTTTAACTAGCTCTCATGTCTGATTTTGATGGAGTGATTCCATCTTTTCACTCATAGTCCTTAGCCATTGCGACGACTCCGAACTAGCCATCGTCTTACAATAAGACGAAGTCATCTGTCTCCACCTCATTACCCACAGTCAATGCATAAGCAATATCCGTATAACCATAACGTACCAGTGATTTAATTTGTCTTCTCTGTCTATCTGTGGCTATAATGTGATGCGGTTGTGCTGATTGTCCATTATCACCAACTTTAGGAATTGTGGCTTCATTTGCAGTCTCAAATTTAGTTACCTTCAAGGTCTCTAGAGTCTCCACCTGAAGCTTCACCTCACTAATGACACCATGATCTATCTTCTCTGCTGGTTGTGTCTCAGAACTTCTCTGTTGAAGTATTGCAATCTAGTTGAATATCACATCTTTGCTAATTAGAAAACCGAGTGATCTAGGATCGGTGCACCACAGCCAGTAACCTTTCACCCCATGTGCATAACCTAGAAATATGCACTTCTTCGCCCTCGGCTCAAGCTTACCATCACTTACATGAGCATATATAGGACATCTGAATATACATAATCCAAAGTAATCAATAGTTTCCTCAACCATACTTCCTTAGAAGTCTTCCACTCGATAGCAGATGATGGAGATTGATTAACTAGATAACATGCCATGTTTACTGCTTCGACCCAAAATTCCTTGCTAAGTCCTGCATGCGAAAGCATGTATCGAGCTCGCTCAAGCAAAGTTCTGTTTTTCTGTTTTGCCACACCATTCTGCTGTGGCGTCCCAGGTACTGTGCTGTGTCTTACAATACCTTCTTTCTCGTAGAACTCTGCAAAATCTTTACCATAGAACTTCATACCATTATCAATTCTCAAGCACTTAATTTGTTTATCTAACTACTTCTCAATCAATGTCTTAAATTTCTTGAATCGATCAAACACATTATATTTGTGCTTCAAAAAGTATACCATACCTTCCTTGAATAATTGTCGATAAATGTTAGCATATATCGAGTACCTCCTTTCAAAGGAACCGAAGATGGGCCCCAAACATTCTGAATGAATATATTCAACTGGTCATTTGGTTGAATGAATAGCTATAGTAAACTTAACTCGGTGCTGCTTCCCAAAGATGCAATGCTCACATAAGTCCAGCTTCCCTATCTTTTGACCCTTCAACAACCCCATTTCACTTAGTATCGTCATACTTGTCTTACTCATGTGCCCTAAATGCATATACCATAATTGAGTCAAGTTAGAGTCTGACTCACCTAATAAAATTGCAGCGGTTCCAATCATGATCTCTCCTAGTAGATGATAGAGAGTATTCACTTTCTTCCCTTTCATCACTGTTATGGCATCTCAAGAGATCTTCAGTACTCCACCTTCAGCAGTATACCTACACTCGACGTCATCAAGTGTCTCTAGAGAAATAAGATTCTTCTTGAGCTCCGATACATGCCTCACATCTGTCAATGTGCGCACCACCCCATCGTGCATCCGAATTTGAATTGTCTATCCCCACAGCCTTACAAACTGCATTATTCCCAAAAAAAAACCCTACCACCATCTGTAATCTGGTAAGTAATAAACAAGTTCTTATGAGGTGTCATATGATAAAAATACCTTGAATCAGGCACCCATTCGTCTCCTGACGAAGTATTATCACTATAGTTCCCCTCGGCAATGTTTGCCGCATTGCTTGTGGCATTCTGCCTATCAGCTTTATTCCTCCGCTTTGGACAATCTCTCCTGATGTGTCCCTTCTCGTGACACTTAAAGCACTTCACGTGTCCCTTCGACTTTCTCATGGCATGATTTTGATATGCTTTTACCTCTGCTGCTACTAGGCCCTCGATGTTGTTCTCTACCCTGAATCGTCAGTGCTTGCACTACTCCATGCGCCAGATTGTCATCTTGCAACTTTCTCTACCACTCCTTAGAGAATAAGGCGAACTTTACCTTTTCTAAGGTAATTGTAGTACACCTCTGCAACAGTGAATCAATAAAGTGCTTTCATGACTTTGGTAAATAGGTTAACAACATCATGTCATGTTCTTCATCATCAAGTATTTTATTGACGTTTTTCAGATCCATCATGAGTTTATTAAATTCATCTAGGTGGGTTTTGATAGACGTACCTTTAGTATATCTAAATTGAAACATCTTCTTCAACATGTACAAGCGATTGTTCAAAGGCTTTCATTATAATAGGCAACTTATCTTCGCTATTCAGTGCTTTAGCCAAACTTTGAGTTTGTCAATAACGCCCGCATCTTGATGCTCCATAACACAAAGTTGTTACTCCCGTTAAACTTCTTAATTTTAGATTTCCTCTCAGACATAATTGCAATAAAAGAATTTCCAGATAATAATCAGACAAGCAAAAACTCCAAATCACAATCAAGAAATCCAAACCAAACTCTTATACCAATTGCTGAAATATAATACGTGGAAACAACAAGATCTTACAATTTACGTCAATGCAAAATCGCTAGAGAAATAAACAAGAAATAATGAGGACACCGGAAATTTACGTGATTTGGTCCGAGTATCAATACTTATGTCGAGGGGGAGAGCCAACATCAAATAATCCACTATAATCGGATAATCAGAGTTTACAATTATTCACACGCTTGAGTGTTTTTCACACCTAGATTTAACTCAAAACACAAAATGTTTATAAATAAACAATTCACTTAGACATAAACTCACGATACAAAATTACCGAGCGTTCAAGCTCAAAACAAAACACTCTACGTACACCTGGTTTGCGTACGTACGTATTTGTGTTCTTTTTATCTTGATCACGTGGGTGGCTCCTCTTCAACTTGACATCGTGTGGCTCCTACTTTTTCTCGTAGGGTTTTGGCAGCTACACACACTCTAAAGGAAACTTGTATTATGTTCTTATTTATGTGGCCAGAGTCAAACTTTGACTCTGGGCCTCACCGTTTGATTCCTTCTTTGGTGACCTTTGGGATGCTGCAGGTAAGCTGAAGAACCCTCTTTTTTTTTCTTCATTTTTCATTTAATATATATTAAGTGTGCCCAAAGTCAAGACTTTGACTTTGGGCCCCATATAGATGACCTAATTCACCTCCAGCACATAAAGAAGAAACTTTGCTCCTTTTATTTTCTTTATTCTATTATTTCCTCTTTTGTAATCTTTCATGCAGTCCCACAATTAAATAATAAAAAATTTTATCAAGCGAATCGTATTTTGTAAACACTCAAACTCGAGATATAATTTAATAGTAACAACAAGATATACTCCAAAAAAAAATGTATGATCTAGTCGAACCGAGTTGATACAATGTTTAGCTGGTAAGAGTGCCAATATCAAGATAAAAATATTATAAGTGCCACAATCTTCATGCTATAATTTTTTTTTTTCACAACCATTAAAAGTGTCATAACTTCTATAAAAACGTTCATTTAAATATTATAACTTTCAAAATTATTTAAGTGCCAAAAAATCTTAAGAATGTTCAGCCAACGCCGAAAGCCCACTGTGACAAAAGTTATACGGCAAATTAAAAAAAGAAGATTATGGCACCCCATATGCAAAACGTAGGCTATGACTTAAGCAGCCGAAAAGAATTTATTACATTCGAACGAATGCCGTACAAAACTTACCGATGGTCCTATTGCCACGTCACTACCTCAACTCTTCAAACCCTCCTCCGCACTTCTTGGACGCCATTCTCGTTTACATTGAAATCGACGCCGACGCAGAGAAGCACGAACATCCCGCAGATTTTCTCTCCTGGAACTACCGTACGCCAATGGCTACTCCGTAAGAATCTCTCGCGATCTTGCGTTTTTCTTTCTTTTTTTTTTTTTTTTTTGGACGATCCCTTGCTTGATTTTTTGTTTCGATTCTGTCGCAGTGCCGTGGTTGAGAACTTGCCTGCTCGGTTGGACTCCAGCGCCGAGCAACCTCCTCTTTTCGATGGAACAACGAGGTTCGATTCTTCTTCTTTTTTCCTTCAAGCGTCGTTCGAGTTGAGTCAGCGTGATTACTGATAAGATTGGTAAACAAGAGATTCTCTTATGGGTCTGCTTATGTTTGTATTCTCCAAATTTTCTGAAGGTTGTACACCTCTTACGCATGCCCATTTGCTCATCGTGTCTGGATCACGAGGAACTATAAGGTGAGTTCATTCTCTGTGATCATGTGCAATTTAACGAAAATTATGCCCGATTCGCCCTTCTATAGGTCATTTATTTCATTTTGATTCGGTTCATGATTAGTTTCTGAATTGGGATTACATTCGTGAGTTGCAGGGACTGCAGGACAAGATTAAGTTAGTTCCTCTTAATCTTCTAGACAGGCCTGCTTGGTACAAGGAGAAAGTCTACCCCGTGAATAAGGTGATTCTTCTTTCGCTTGTCTTTTGTGCGCGTTGCCGGTTGCTTAATTCTTTGTTTGTTTTCTCAGATCAGTGGACAAGTGCCCACGGGATTCCGGATTTTAAAAGTCAGCTCTTGTGTTATTAGTTATCATGAATTCCAAAACCATGTGTGGCTCGATTTTTTTATGTTTATTATAGAAAAATTCGACTCTTATGGTAGCTGATGTTAACTTGAGAAAATCAATTGGCTCCCTACTTGGTTTATTTGGCCATTCTGACCTTTTTAATTAAATGAAAAGGGTGAGTTTTAGCCATTGTTTATTTGATGGGCACATTTTGCTTTTCTTCTTTTAACTTATGATTAGGTTCCGGCCTTGGAGCACAACGGGAAAATCATTGGAGAGAGCCTGGACCTTATCAAATACGTGGACAGCAAGTTTGAAGGGCCTTCTCTCTTCCCTGATGTGAGCACTGGATTGCAAATGTATATTTCTTATTTCTGTGGCTTGCTCATAACTTGGTGGCTGCTCTTTGATATGTAGGATCCTAAAAAGAGGAAGCTCGGAGAGGAACTGTGGTCTTATGTTGATGAATTCGTGAGCTTAGTCTTCACTTCATTCAAGGGAGAGGGACCGAAAGAATGTGGTAAGTCCTCTTAGCGCTTTTTAGGGTGACAGGTATCTCTGTTACCAAAAGTGAACTCTGTCTTCTGCATCAGCTTCTGCTTTCGACCACTTGGAGAATGCTTTTGGCAAATTTGAGGATGGACCATTCTTTCTCGGACAATTCAGCGGGGTATGTTGGCATTCTCATATTTGATTAGGGGCTCATCGGTGGTTTTTCTTTTTCTAGATTGGTTAAACAATAGATCCACTGATCGATGAAATCCGTATAATGAGCAAACCTATCTTGCTGCGAGAAATTTCGCCTGATACGTGATTATCGATGTGTACTTCTTTCTGTGGTTGACTATTATTTAGGGTCTGATTTTGTGATTGCAGGTGGACATTGCTTACATCCCCTTTGTTGAAAGATTCCAGAGTTACTTATCTGAGGTGTGGAAATATGACATCACTGCTGGCAGACCAAAATTAGCAGCGTGGATTGAGGTATGGGAAGGAATCTAGTCTCAGGCCAATGCTTAATATAAGCATGATTTCTCTTCCATTTTGGACAAAACTCTTTCTTCCCAACAACAAAAAGACAACTAAATTCCAAGATTGGTTCTGAGTGAAATGGTGAATCAATGATAGACAGTTTCTAGATAGTGTCCAGGCTAAACTTTGGCCTTGGTGAACTACTGTAGCGTTGGAGCATGTCTATGCGGAGATCCTGACATGCCACGAGAGAGTCATATATAGAATGAGTCAGTCTCCACCAACCTTCAGATCATTCACCAGTTGTGGTGACCATATTTTCTGTTTAAATGCATCCTCTCTTGAAAGGAAAACATGATTTACGTGTAGAGCCCAATCAGTTTTACAGACAAATGTTTTGATCGAGTGTGCTTATACTACTTGGGCAATGTCAAGTCATATCTTTATGAGTTACAAATTCAGCAGCTCTGCTCAATTTTTTCCTTGCTTGAGACCATATCATGCATTGATCTTTCCTTCCACTTCATCCCGTGCAGGAAATGGACAAGGTTGATGCTTACAAGCAGACAAAGAATTTGTTGAATACTAAAGAATTTGTTGAATACTGGAAGGCACGCTTCAGGGTAATGCTTCTAACCCAGACTCAAACTTGACGTCACGATCTTTTCTGAGCGAAGTTCTTTCCCCTCTCAGCCCCGTTGAGTTTGTTTCCGGTCACTAATCAGTCTTTTCCTCGAATGCAGGCTCAGCTGTAGATGGGGTCAGGATAATGGTATTGCTCTATACGAAGAGAATAAAGGGGAGTAAAGAAAAGAGTGGAATCGCTTCCTAGTTATTATACCCTTCTTTAGATGTTTCTCTGAGGCTAGTTGTCTTGTGTATCCGCTCTAGATGCAGCGATGCCTCTTTTACAGTTTGAAATTAGTATGGTGATGTTGCTTGAAATTTCATAAATTCACAAAGTTCACTTTCGAATCCTTTGCGTTAAGTTTTGTCTTCATGAAAGCTGCTGGACTATCCTGGTTGCGTCAGTTTTAGTCGTACACAAACACAGAAAGGGACAAAGGCCAATCCATAAAGACATTATTTTCCGTGCATAGGAAACTTTCTGTTGAGCGGGATTAATTGCTCGTTGGGTGATCTATTCTCTTCTGCAAAAGAACCGGATCCAATCGGCGAATTTTGGGTGATCTCGATCCCTAAAATTTAAAATCAGTGAATACTGGTTCACTTCTTAGTTTTAAGTGTGGATCCATTAAGATAGAATCGATTTTTATTTTTATTTTTATTTATTCAAATTTCGAAAACCCTAATTTCTATTCTTTTGTTGCTCAGACACAGTCACGCACACCTTTCACTCTCACTTCCCTCAGTCTTAGTCATGCTGATCTCACGCCTAACTTGTGACTTGACATCTCTCAAACTTAATTTTTAATGATCATTGTAGTTTTGTTCGTGAAGATGGTCACCATGCTTCGCTTTTCACGAGCTTCTTCTATTAACATCATTCAAGTAATAGATTAGACCATACGACAACACTCATATTCTTACCGGGAATAGCAAAAAAAAAAAAAAAGAGCATATACAATCGATTCCTAGGTCGAATCCTAGTTCTACAAACTAGGAATAAGCCATTTTGGTCCAAATCCTAGTTCCAAAGTGGGAACTGTACCCCTATAATCGATTACATCTAGTAGAAAGGTTGACTAACTAATAATAAAGAATACACTTTACATTATTATATAAAGTAAAGAGGCTATTCTACCCATGAAATATCTCAATCATTTGTTTCCCGTAGATATTTTTGATCACTTATTTTGCAAACACCATGTACACGGAAAAATGGGAGAATTACCAAAAAAGTACTAAACCTATTGCAATTGTGTCAATTCAGTTCTAAACTTTTTTTTTTGCCAATTTAGTCATAAACTTTTTACTTTTGTTCCAATTTAGTCCATCCGGCCAAAATTGGTCGGCCGGTGCTGACGTGGTAGTTGGTCGGCGCCGGGTGATTTTTTTAATAATATTTTATTTTCAACATTTTTTATTAAATTTTTTTCCTTTTTTTTTTTTTTGCCTCCTCTTTCTTCCCCATTCCTTGGGCTCCGGTCACCAGCCAGCCTGGCCGGTCACCGGATTGAGGGGATCCGGCGGGGCAAGCCCATGCCAGATTTGGCGAGGAGGCCTTGCCGACGCGACGCGAGCCCCCTCGCCGGATCTAGCGAGGGCTCGCCTCGCCTAGCAACCACGAGTCGAGCCCTCGCTAGATCCGGCGAGGAGGCCTCACTAGACATGATGGCGAGCCTCCCTCGCCGGATCTGGTGAGGGCTCGCCTCGCGTGGCGACCGCGAGGCAAGCTCGCGCCCAGCGATGGCGGGTGAGGCAAGCCATCGCCGGGACGCGACGGCGAGCCCCCTTGCCCCACCGGAGCCAAGGAAGGAGGAAGGAGGAGGGAAAAAAAAGAAAAAAAAGAAAAAATAATAATAATAAATTAATAAAAATAATAAAAATTATTAAGAAAAGCTCGCCGGACCGGTCGGCTGTCACGTCGGCGTCGGCCAACTAATTTTGGCTAGATGGAATGAACTGGAACAAAAGTAAAAAGTTTAGGACTAAATTGGCAAAAAAAAAAAAAGTTTAAAACTGAATTGTCACAATTGCAATAGATTTAAAACTTTTTTGTAATTCTCCCGGAAAATGCGTAAATGCATAATGTAATTTTATCTGTCATGTTTCAAATTTGGATATTTTCTATCACACAAATTTTTTCTTAAGAAATTTTTTAATCTTGAACTCGTTTTCTCTTTTCATGAATGTCTATATAACTTCTTTGTACTGTGTATTTTTGGTACTAATTTTTTTTTTAATTATTCACTACTCAAATATTCATGACAAAATGGATTTTTTAGTATTTTAAATGTCCATTTCTTGTGCACACGAAGACATTTATTAATATTGTTTATGTGAACCAATTTAGAAAATTGACAGCTAAAAATATGTTCAGAATTATCTCCATCTTTGTTTGTTCATGGAGACGTTATAGCTATGACGAGCCCTCTCATCATCAGGGGTCTTTTGGTCGACTCGGTGGCACCATTGCTAGCGGAAACTCAAGAGAGCACGGAATAGGAGAAGATCCGTGTGCGTGTGTGTGTGTGTTTTTTTTTTTTTTTTTTTATTTATTTAGCGTATGTTTTTCTTTAATAGCTTTGAGCCACGTCGACAATGTAGTTGGAATAATAATCTGACGCGGTAACGTGGTCTGTCTTGTCAGCGTCTGTCCATAAATTCCATGGATGAACCATCTAGCCAAAATATATATAGTTTAGAGATTCAATCGCTCAATAAATTTGAAAAGGCCGAATTGAAATTTTGCAATAATTTATGAACTTTTGATGCCTTCATCCCTAATATCAAAATAGGATGCATGACTAATTTTATTTATTGGAATTAAGCAATATCCGGTATCTTTGCTCCGATATTAAAACAAGACGACCGATCCCCTTTATTCGCAAACGCACACAAAAAATGCATATGGAGGACATTTTTGTTTGGGGAGATAATTTCTTTTCAAAAGTAGTCTTTTTTTCTTTTTCTATTTCTATTTCCTATAATAATTTTTGAGTAAAATAACGTGTTTGGTAACTATACATAATATCTATTCTCGGAATAGAAAAAGAATAGGAATGTGTTTGGTACAACTCTTACAATTTTCTTGTAACTTAGAATTTCTTTTAATTTTTTAATGATTTTTTAAAAAATTTTTTTTTCCCTCTCCTCTTCTTCTTCTTGGTCCTTCTCTAGCTAGTGGTGGGCGATGATTGGGCTGCAACTGATGGCCGGTGGAGGGCAGCTAGTAGCAGTAGTGGCAGCTAGGGACTGTTGGCAACTGCCGACGGTGGCGAATAGTAGGGGACATGGAGGAAAAAAAGAAGAAAAAAAAAAAAAAGAAAAGAAAGAAAATGACTTATTTTTAGAAATTGTTCTGGGGAATAAGAAACGACTTTTATTTCTACTTATTATTTCTATTCCAAATCTATTTCTTGACCACTTTTCTATTATGGGGAATAGAAAAATTAATAAATGTTATTAAACGGATTTCTGTTCTTTTTCTATGTCGGGAACACAATAACCAAAAAAAATCAAGGAACATAAATGTTATCATACAAGCCTAATAGGCTTGGTAGGAAATATACCGATTCGAAAACTGTCTTAATAAACATGACATTTCTAAGTCTCTTAAAAACTGAGTGCAAAGTATCATTTTCTACTCATTAAAATTTTTTAAAGAAAAACGAGTCATGAAATGTCGACGGTGTGAAAAAAGGGGGTCATGAAGAGTGCTCAAGATCATACTTCGTGCAATCAAATCCGAATCTCGTTGGGGGCTGGCATCAAGTAGCCGGAAAATGAATCTTTTTTCACCAATTAAGCATGATTTCGACCGTCATAGTGCAAAAAAGGGTAGAAACAGCATTTTTTTTTTCCAAATTGACAGCGCGACTTGATTATGAAAAATTAAAATTTACGTAAGATTGAGTGGAAATTCATTCAAAGCTAAAGTCCCAGAATTGACTCCTCAATCTCGACTTCAACCATGAAAGATCAATCCAATGTTTGATCAATCAGGCTCTATAAACAGAATTGCAGGACATTTATTAAGAATGAACTGAGTTCTATACATACTTGTCCTTTGAAGTGCTACTCAAGTTACACTCTCTGGTGTTTTAGGCACATCGAGCTTGGTCAGATCGGACCATTGTGCTCCATCGTGGATGTTCAAGTAGTTCGGACTTGGTCCGACGTTTCCAGGGGCCACGTTCAGACAAGTGTGAACATTGTAATCGTTTCTCGGCTTTTGGTTGGGGCGGTCTTATGGATGGGCTTGGGCCTTGATGGATCATTGTATTTATCTTATTGGTCATGTATTAACACGTGGTCCCGAGCCCAATTCATATCCGTTTGCACTAAAATGTAAAAGTTGAGAAAATATACACGTAAAAATTATTCTGTTAAGCATTCGATTAATATGTAAATTACTTAGTAGTGCGTACGGTAAATCGAGTTGATACAACATTTAAGTTACATTTAGTTGCTAGGACGGTCTGATTACTCTTGGGTAACAACAGGATATACTCTATAGTAAAGGTTTGATCTAGCCAAATTGACTTGATACAAAGTTCAGCTGCATGAGCTTGACTCAACTGTATACTTGATCTCTATAAAACTCAACTCAAGCATCATTGGAGCTTGACCTAGATAGATTATCTCAATATTCGATCTTGACCCAATCGCTATCAAATTACTTAGTATTGCACACTGTAAATCGAGTTGACATTAACTTATTGATTTTAATAGTCAATTATCATTTCGACTTTGATGGACATAGAAGCTCTGTTTAGACTTGCGGACCCACTGATTTGAATATTAGTGAGCTCGAGCTCAGCTCGTCAAAATGCTTAATTAACTCCACCGTGATTCGGAATCACACAAATTGATCAACATTGGTTATACCTGATCTTATTGCAAATACATACTTTAGCAGGGTCATCGGTTTTCGCTTAGAAATTAGGAACCGGACCAATTTCTGAGTGGACCGATAAAACTAGTGGCATGTTCAAATTTTTTTTTTTTTAATTGTGGTTAATGTTCAAGAAAAAAATGAAGATATTCTTAATAATCAAAACGCTTCTACAATTAGTGAGTTACATCGTAGATCTTACAAAGTCTTTTCTTATTTGTGGTAAATTTTGATTGGACTAGGCAATTACTATTGTGTTTTGATTTGTTCTTGTCATCTCACTCACATGTATAAGTGAAATGGCAGTCGTGTGACTCCCCCATGTCTACATGCATGAGTGAAGTCTAAAAAGGGAAATAAATTATGATTTTTATACAGATTTTAAAGAAATATAAGTACTAATTTTTTTTTTTTAAAAAAAAAATTGATACTATCATGATGGTCGGGTGAGCAATTCCACAGTTATTCGCCCATTTCATTTTTTTGGAATTAGGAACCGAATTAATACCCTGAAATCGTTCAAAATCAACTATTCTAATCCAATTTGATACAAAAGCATTCTCAGTTCAAACGGTTCTTTTTCTCACACCTACAATTAAGCCATACTTTACCTTTTTGGTCAAAACCTTAGCCATACTTTGCTGCAAGCACCGTATCTCTAGACTTCTCCATCCGGGGCGAACTCATTGGAACTTTAGGGCATGTTTGGTAACCGGCCAAACAGTGTCAAATTCTATTATTTTGTTCTCGGGAGTAGTTTTGGAATAGAATTGTATTTGGTAAAATTTTTGTTCCCGGGAACAAATTTCTATTTTTTTATTCCTGGAAGTAGATTTGGAACAGAATCAAGAATTAAAAAAAATCGATTCTTGTTCCCGAGACCAATTCTAGAATCAAGCCCATATTTTCTCTTCTTCTTCTTCAACCACCGCCGTGGTTGCTGTCCGCCGCCCACCGCCACTAGTCGCCGACAACCGGTCTAGCGAGCTCGCCGGAGGCTTGTTAGGCTAGGGAAAGGTTTAGCGAGCTTGCCAGAGGCATGCCCAGCCTCCAACAATGCTCATAGCTCCCGCTTAAATGATGCGATTTCTCCAAATCTCTATCTCCTCTCCCATCCGTGTCATTTCTCGCCTCTTGAATTTCTCTTGCTTTGGGATTTGCAGACGCCATTCAGCTTCGGTCCGAGTCACTTTTCATTGAAGTTGTATAGTGTAATATACTAAATTAAGGATACTACAAATGTTATAACTTTCATACGGTACTCACTTGTGTGTCATAACTTTTTTTTTTCAATCACTTGAATGCCATAATTTTAGTACGGCACTTACTTGTGTGCCGTTACTTTTTTTTCTAATCACTTGAGTACCATATAACTTTTTAATTGATCACTTAAGTGTCATAATTTTTTTAAAACGTTCACCAAGTGTCATGCCATGTCGGATTTTCGACAATTGGGTAAACGTTTTTTAAAAGTTTTGGCAAGTGATCAATTGAAAGTTATGGCACTCAATGTGAATGTTTTTTTATAGAAATAATGATACTTAAGTGTAGAAAAAATAAAAAGTTAGGGCACTCAAGTGAAAACATACAAAAATTACAACACTTGTAATGTTCTTATTTCCAAGTTTGTGAGTTTAGATTCAATCTATCTCACTCGTGTCATTAAATAATACTTAAATTAAAAAAAAAAAACAAAAATTGAAAGCAAAGGTCTTTTCTAAAATCTTATAGATCATTGCCTATTTCCTTAGTAATTCCTACTTCTAAATATTTTCGTGAGTTCAGGTTCAATCTATCTCATTCATGTCATTAATCGGTATGAATAGTACCATTTTGTCTCTCCTCTTTTTACTTATCTTTTCGCCATTCTCATTAAAAAAATCTAGAAATTGTTCTCTCCCCTCTTTAAGTTGGAAGTAATCGTACTCTTTTGCTTGAGTCAAGCTTCAAGTCATTAGTGCATAGACCAATAAAGAAACTTTGAAAGTGTCGAAATAAATGCAAGCATAAATAATGGGTTGAGTCCATAGATACTTCTCAAGTTAGGGCTAAGAATATGTCCACTCAGTCACATAAAGCTTTTTTGTATTTTGTTGACACTTGAACTTTAACTACCCTATTCAACTCTTTGCTGCATTGAAAATAAGATGTTGAACCCAATTCCAAAATAAAAATACTACTTGCATAATTCACATTTACATTTTATTTATGTCATGAGCCATATCCAAGTCACATAGCTCTTAGATGAGGTTATCATGAATGGTTGCATACCTGAACAAAGTGTTATAGCCGGCCATGTGAAAAAGAAAAGAAATATTACTCTTACGGATTGTCCTTAGCCAAATCAATTTAACACCAACATCCAAGTCTTAAACAAGGACCAACTCTTAAACGATAAGAATAGATGAAGACAAACCGCAATAAATTAGTGGGTCAACTTGCTAGTTTTCTTGTTAGATGTAACGTAAAAGTCCCACAAAATTCAATTTTGATCGGCCCGCAATAAAACAGCTTTTATGATAGTTGGCCAAATCAATGTTTGCGCAACTAACCTTGAGAGGTCAATACTTGTCATTAACTCTTCCCTCGATCAATGAAACATTTTCAAGATGAGAACAGTTGATTTCCATTAATGCTTTGACTTACTTGAATAGATATTTCCATTGGCTGCCAGTACAATTGCCAGTCATGACTTTTAACAAAAGAACGGACAACACTGATGAGCCTCAGCCTCCAATTCCACACTATCAAAGTGATAAGCCTCACCAAAAAATTTCCACAAATTCCATTTCCAACAGCAGTCTAATATCTGGATGGGGAGAGACGTCAAGGAAAAAAAATAATTCGAACTCACAGGAAAAAAAAAAGAATGTCAAAATACAGATGGAACTCTAAAAAACCAAGGTCGTCTGAAAATTGACTGCGTTAAATACTCATTAAAAACATGCTTTTAACCAAAAAATGAACCGGCCTCACTACTTCTTATCTTCCTTCTCGGCCTCAGCGGCCTTTTTCATCCTCGCGCCCACCGGACGTTTGTTCAAGGGCACACAATCTGCCACATTGCCAACATGATAATTTCAATCCGGAATAACCATTTTCACAAAAAGAGAAAGAATCACATAATAAGGGAGTAAACCGAACAATATCATGTTGGATGACATCACTTTTAAGTTTTGTCGACCAACAGCTTAAACAAGCCGAAACACGCTGACATCAAATCAGGATATATTCCTAGACTGCTGAAATCCAAGTAAATCTCATTTACAGTACAAGAACCATGTCTGAATTTAGAATTACAATCCCCATTCAGGGCATCGACATTCTTGAGCCTCCACACTCCCACTGCACACTAGACAACAAAATGCTACGTCGCAAACAATCTCGACAAGCAGAACCATCGAAACTCGATTCCTACCTCCTCAGCCCAGAAAAAGGAAACAGCTACTTCCCACAATGCATCGCCAGAAACCTTATCAACCCACATAAACAATAATCCAATCGAGCGAAAACAAAACACAGCATTTACAACACAATACATTCGGCAGGAAAACCAACACCCGCGAATCAACAACAACTAATGGCCCAATTAGATTGGGCGAAGGCCATCAACAGATTGAGCTCGAACTCGGCAAATCTGGAACGAGCGACTGCGAATAACGCCATTACTTATGCATATATGGACAGACATAGGTTAGAATCTTCAGAAGAATTATAATTTGCATGAGCAAGAAAACAGCATCTTCACATTACTATAGCAAATAAGCATAGATCAGAATCATCAGACATGCGGTGTAACTTTTCTCGAAAGCTACTTAAAGACAGAGCATTTGGTATCTAGCTGCATATTTTCTTGTCTGCTAGAGCTTTCCTCACCTTTTTCCATCCTTTTGCCATTTTCTTGGAGTAGTGCAAGAACCACAAACTCTTCTCGTTAATGATCAAGTTCTCCAGCAAAATACCGACCAAAAACCCAACTCCAACGCCAACCAACACGATTCTCCAACCCAAGTCGTATAGACACTCTTCTTCATCATCCACTTTGAAAAATGATGGTGGTGGTGGAGCATTCTCACCATTTGTGCATTTATTTGGCAAGGGACTTCCACATAAACCATCATTCATCGCAAATGAATTGCTCCCGAACGTATCAAATTGCGTTCCATGTGGTATTGGTCCTGATAGATGATTGTGAGAGACATCGAAAATTGAAAGAAATGTGAGGTAGGCTAGTTGTTGAGGAATCTCTCCCACAAGATTGTTCCGGGAAAGATCCAGTGCTTCGAGCACTGTTAGGCTAGCCAAGGAAGGAGGGATGCTACCAATGAAGAGGTTGTTTGAAAGGTTGAGCATTCGAAGTGATTTTAGATCTCCAATGAGTTCAGGAATGAACCCTTCAAACTTGTTGTTGGAGAGGTCAATTGTCACGAGGACATCCGGAATCTTCGCATATTCCCTTTTCGTGCCCTTATTCATCAATTTCATCGCATAAGTCGTACTTGTGCTAATGAAAAGATTAGTCGAATCAAGCCATTCATTAATATTCAAATATGCCAACTTATCTTGACCAATCATGACCTTCATGGCGTGGCAACTCTTCAATAAGTTGGAAGGAAATTCACCATTGAAGCTGTTGTTGGAAATATCCAGGATGTGTAAACTAGTGAAGTTGAGCTGGCTTTGATGAGATTCTATGGGGCCATGGAAATTATTGGACTGCAAGCCAATTACTTTTAGGTAGGCCAATTCTGATAGCCAAAATGGGAATGTATCATTAATTTGGTTGTCATCAAGATTCAAATACTCCAGCATTCCGCAATTTCCTAAAGATCTCGGAACAATCCCACTTAGTTGGTTTTCACTGAGGTCAATCATCTTTAATGCACAACCATATGGGTAAACGCGAGGAATCATGCCATCGAATTTATTTCTCGCGAGGTTATATAAAATCAAAGGACCAATACTTCCCAAACAAGGAGGAAGTGTGCCATTCAGAGCATTATCGGACAAATCGAGCACGGCAAGAGAGCTCACTTCACAAATGGATGTTGGAATATCCCCAAATAGGACATTGTTGGAGATGTTGTATAGCTTAACCAAGGGAGGTGGGACGGGGAGGGTTGTTTCTAGCAAGTTGGAACTAACATCAAAATACACCAAGTTTGGCAAAGGAAGATCATTCCGGTTGTTTTCGAAGCTGGTTAAAAGATTGTGAGAAAGATCTAAATACTGGAGAGATTCTTTACTATTGTTCCACATCCATCTAGGAATGGTCCCTTGGATTCCGTTGTGTGGTAACACTAACCGCACCAATTCGCTTAAGTAGCCTATAAACTGTGGGAACTCGGTCAAGTTGCATGAATCCAAGTATAATTGAGCAAGCTTCGATGTAGTGGCATTGATGAATGACTTGGTGAAAGATATGTTGTTGTTGGACAAATCTAAGATTCTCAAGTTCTTGAGTGTGAATAGATCATTTACATTTACACCATTGAGATTAAGCGACTCCAAGTAAAGCCATTCAAGATCCTTCAAATTCCACAATGCGCCTAGAATATCACCGTGCAAGTCGTTGTGAGAAAGGCCGAGATACGTCAACTGCTTCAGGTTCACAAACGAAGTTGGAAATTCACCACTTAACTGATTACCTACCAAATAGAAAGAAAAAAAGACACAAGACAAAGGAGCGTTAGTTACACCATCAATTTCAATATCCTTTTTCTCTTTGGCTAAATAATCTCCTCGCATGAAATATTAGGTCCAAGCCATTGTGCACTAGCCCACTCAGACAAATGGGCACTAGAGGGGCCCACCTTCAAAAATTGGAAAGTCTCTCTCCTTCTCCTCTTCTTTGCACTGATCTTTCGAGTTCCACCGCATTTGGTCCCTCCCGGACCACCGCCAAAACCCCTGCCGCAACGGCCACGGGAAAAACTAGAGACGGGGATGTCCTCCTCCTCTACCTTGAGGCCTACCTTGACAATGCTCTCAAGATCTCTAGGTACGCCACAAAGATCATTCTATTCTCCTCTCTCTTGCCCAAAACCCTACCCCTCCATTGTTGCCTTAAGAGCTTCGATTCCAGCATCGGCCTAAGCTGAAAGACCTTCCGGCTAGGCTAGTTGTTGAAGATGTGGACACTCTCTGGGCCTCGCACCTTGACTCTAGGCAAGACTTGATCCTCTCCCTCATCACTTATGGCGGTGAGGGGACATACTATGCCATAAAGTAGTTTTTTTGATTGGCAAAATCAGGCTTCATCGATGGCCACCACTCGCGTGTTTGATTAGTGGGTAAGGTCGAGTTCTTCGGGTACCATGGGAGCATCAATCTGAAAATTAGGGATTTGAGGAGGTTGTGGGAGGACGAGATGCACATCGATTTGACCATCAAGATCACGACATCCAAGGGGCTTAATTGAGGAGTTTCTTTTTTCGGTCAAAAAGTTGAGGAAGTTGAAGGAGAAGAAGTTGATGAAGAAGCTGTTTGTGGTTCAGGACCTAGTTGAACTTGTCGAGCTAGAATGCCTTCCGGCTTAGGCCCTTGCTGGACTCGAAGCTCTTGAGGCGGCGACAGTAGTTTTGCTCGTGGTTGTCGTAGTGGGGCTTTTGGTCATGGTTAGGGCAGGAGCAAGCAATAGCGGGTTCCATGGAGTTGTAGATGGAGAAGGAAAGAGATCCATCCAAACTGACAAGGTGAGACTTCTGATGGTTGGCCCTCATAATGCCACTTGTTGTCCACTGAGTGGGCTAGTGCATAGATAACATGACATTACAATTACACCTTATATAACCAAAAAGAAACTATTACCTGAAATGCTCAAGACGGTGAGTTTTGTCAAGTTGACCACCCACTCCAAAGAATCACCACTCAAGTTATTGTAAGAGAGCCATAGCTCTGATAGCTGGGTAAGATTAGCAAAGGAAATAGGGATTTGACCTTGCAAGTTATTTTCGTAAAGGTCTAGTTTAATGAGATGAGAAAGATTACCCATTGAATAGGGAAGCGATCCTGAAAAATAGCAACCCGAGGTTGATAACTCATTCAAGAGACTAAGATTTCCAATTGAAGTGGGTATTTCTCCCGAGAAGTTGGTATTGTAAAGGTATAAGGATTTTAATGGAGAACCCCAATGCGGTTTGGGAAAAAACCCAGAAAGGTTGGAATTGTTAGCAACAGAAAGGACTTCTAAGTTTGGCAACTGAAAAATGCTGACTGGAAACTTTCCACTCAATCCACAAGATGCTAGCTTGAGCAATGTCAAGGAAGAGAAATTCGCTAGCATAGGTGGGATAGGTGATAACAAGCTTACCCAAGAAAGATCAAGTTCTTTCAGCCTAGTCAAGTTATGAATGAAGCCGCCCATGTTGGGCATATGAAGTGCCTTAGACAAAGAAGAGGACAAATAGAGAGAAACTAACTTGGAGAGTTGTGAGATGTCACGAGGGATTTCACCGGAAAAGTCAGAGGAGGAGAGATTGAGGTATTGTAACTTTGAAAGATTGCCAAAGCCGTATGGAATTGAGGAGAAGTTGAAGTTGTTGAAAGCGAGATTGAGCGACTTCATGTGAACGAGTCGAAAGAGAGTGGTGTTGGGACTCATGGTGCCTGAGAGACAACTGCTACTGAGGTCGAGGGCAATCACTCGGCCGGTGACTTCATCACATTCGACGCCATCCCATGAACAACAATCTCCACTTCCATCCAGTGACCAGGAATGGACTTTTGGATAAACGCATTGCCCGTCTGTTGTGTCGGTTTTGAAACTTCTCTTGAATTCCATTAAGGCAGAGCTCTCATCGGCATGACAAAGTACCTCAGCAAACCTAGTACGAAAGAGAGAAAGCAAGAATATCCAAATAAGCAGTGGATATAATGATAAGGCTGCCATAATTTTCTGCTTTTGTTTTTGTTCTTTTGGTTACTGAAGTGAGTTTTCGAGGGAGAGTGCGACGTAGAAGCTTCTTATGGGCAGCAACAATTGATTCTGGCAATGGAATTATCTTGCTGCTTGGCCATTCATAGTGCTTGACCCCAATACTTTAAATTGAATTTAGGTAATGCCTTCTGTATTGGTTTGAAGACTGCAGGATGTTAGACGCATGAACATTTCTTTCATTATATAGGGCATGAGAGCAGCAGGGGCTTGGCATTCTCTTTTTTAATCTATATTTCATACTTTATTAAAAGTATCCATTCGTTTCTTTCAGCGACATATTAGAAATTGGCGATAAGCTCCCATGTAATTGTTCATGTCGTTTGATTTGGCTCATAATTTCAAGTTCAGAAATTGTTCATAGTTGTTTGATCATCCATATGGGTAGCCTGTGCATACTTCCATCAATAAACCCATTTATAGGTGGACTCATGTCTATCTAATTTTTATCTTTGCTTGGATGAGCATTCACTGATAAACTCATCTATCCTCTCCCTACACTTATCACACACAAAAAAAAAAAAAAACGATTTTATTTTGGGATTCATCAATTTTAACACTAATTTTCTCAATCATGGTTTCATTTTTAATTTTTAAGTAGTGATGTTTCTCTCTTAATTATATCATATGTGCTTACACACGTCTAACACAATTTGTGTAAATGCTAAGTAATAAATGTAAATCCATTTAGAATTTTTATAATTTTGCATAATAGCACCATTGGTTCTTAGAAATAACTTGACCGATTTGGTTGCCACATTAGATCAAGCCTATCAAAACTGGTGTCGAAGATCGGACTTAATTAAAAAATTTACGCAAGTTTAACTTGATTGGAAAAAAAAATGTAAATTAAGAGAGGAAAAGTAAAACTTTACCGCCGGCATACGGTGGACCAAAACCACGCTGCGCTGTTCATTCCGGAAGTCCAAGCAAGTTTTCTAATCAAATTTTTTTTTTTTTTTTTGGGTCCTTCTCTTTTTACCTCTTGTACGACGGGAGAAGATAAAGCTTGCTAGACAAAACTTTCTTTTGACTTTTTAAACTGTTTTCCTTTGTGTCTTTTGCACCAGGTGGAGGAAACGCGTTTTAGTATGATATGTAGTTTCACGGGATCAAATAATTACATTCAAACTAAATATCCTATAAGGACGCGCATTTTGGAATTGACTTGTTTGGTCGAACTTTGGCATGGGCTGACAACCACATAAGTTTGAATTTATCAAAACTGGTGTTGGACGCTCAACTTGATTAAATAAATTAGAAGTTCACGGAGTTGATTCAAAAAAGAGAGAGAAAAAATACATAAGTTGAAGGACGAAAAGTAGAATTACCACTTGATGGACAAAAAGAGCACTACTATTTGGCATTCCGGTCAAGTTTTCTGAGCAAGTTCTTTTTCCTTTTCTCCCCTGCACAATAGGAGGGGACAAAAGCTTCATATATAAAATATTTTTTTCGTTTCTTTTAGTTAGTTCCTTTGTGTCTTTTAGAAAAGGTGGAAAATAAGGGTGCATTTTCATTTTTTTGGTACATAGTCATTAGGCAGTAATCGAGCCAGCTGTCGCGCACCTCAATTAATCCTATCTCCCCAAGTGATCTTATGAAGCACTCCCTCATATCGGCCTGGTACATTTATAATATCTCTCTTAAAGTACTCTTAAAGGATTTGAACCCAAAGCCATAACATGAGAAGTAAACTCTCTTGCCATCTAAGTGAACATCTTATCAGTAAGGACACATGTTTGTTTGGCGCTATATATAAATTTCATGGAGATGAAATGACCACACTCAAACTAAATATTTTGTTAGGATGCATGCTTCGTCAGCGAAGTACTTGATTGTAAAAATAGATCCTTTAAAGATATGAAAAGTAAAAAAAAATTACCTTTCAAGGGATTGGGGGACGAAAAATACACTGCTCATTTTATTTTATTTTAAATTTCAGGCACTAATTGACCTTTTTTTCCCCTTTCTTTTCGATTTGCCCCCCTCGGACAATAGGAGAAAGCTTTCTATACAATACTTTCTTTTATCGTCAATTAGTTCCTTTCCATCTCTTGAAGAAGGTGAAAATATAGGAGGGATATTTTGGCACGAGTTCTTGCGTCAGCTAAATAGTTATATATAAACCAAATATCTTTTAATGACACAAATTGCGTGGACTTGGCAAAGACAATTTTTCTTTCCACATCTTGCTATGACGTGATCCAGCAACCACTTCAGTTCAAAATTATCAAAATTGGTATCGAAGATTAAATCTGACGAAATTTTTTTGGAAAGTTCAAGGATCTTATTAGATATATTAAAGTTCAATTGCTCAGCTAAGAGAGTAAGTAAATTCAGGGAAGGAAAGAAGAATTACGTATAAAGGGTACACTGCTCATTTTGAAATGGCAAGCAAGTTTCCTAGCCAACCTTTCTTCTTTCTTGTCTCTCTCTTTTTCCCCATTTACAAGGAGGCGATAAAGCTTCCTAGACAAAACTTTCTTTTAGTTCTTCTAATTAGTTCCATGGACCTTCGTGTCTTTTGAAGGTGGAAAATAAGGATGCGCACTCTGGCACTTTATAAAAGTTTCATGTGGACTGAATTATTAGACTCAAGTATTGTCTGAGGAAAGGCATTTAGGCACTAAATTGTCTTTTGAAGGTGGAAAATAAGGATGCGCACTCTGGCACTTTATAAAAGTTTCATGTGGACTGAATTATTAGACTCAAGTATTGTCTGAGGAAAGGCATTTAGGCACTAAATTGTCTTTTGAAGGTGGAAAATAAGGATGCGCACTCTGGCACTTTATAAAAGTTTCATGTGGACTGAATTATTAGACTCAAGTATTGTCTGAAGAAAGGCATTTAGGCACTAAATTGTCCCCAAGAACAAGTTTTCTTTTCCCACTTCGTACTCTTGAACGGTCCGACGGGCATGTTGGCTCATATTTATTAGAATTGATGGCAGAGGCTGGACTTAATTAGATTAATTGAAAGTTCAGGACCTTAACCCCAAAAAAGCACATAAATTAAGAGACAGAAAGTCGAATTTCCCCCCGAAGATACAGTGGATTCAGTGCTCATCTTAGAATTCCAGGCAAGTTTTCAAATCAATTATTTTTTACTTTCCTTTCTTTTTTCCCTTACAACGTGGAGCCAACGCTTCCTAGACAAAGTTTTGCGTGGATGAAGTAGCCCATAACTTACCATTTTCATTAATTTTTGTTCTATGACATGCCCTTCATTAAGCATGGAGAGGTCCACGACATGCTCTTTTTAAATTGATAGGTCATAGAAAATTTGTCTACATCCGCATCAGTTGTGCCACATAAGATGGCTGATGTCTACGTTGATTGTTGACTAAAATTAGTCAAATTGATTGGAACTTAATTGGCATAATAAATAAATATGATTGAATTGGTAAAAATGCAATAGGTTTAGGACTTTTGGACAATTTTCCCTTATATTGAAAAATAACATGAAATGGCATAATATTTTTTCATGAAATCATCAAGCTTTTTATAACACCGACTTAACATGTTGCATTTGAATTTTTTATTTAATTCGTGTAATAGATTATTCTATATCTCTGTGACGTGTTGAGTCATATGGATTTTTTTCTCATAATTCTGTAAAAGATGATTTGGTAAAACGTTTTTCAACGTCACAAAATTCTATTGGAAAAAAAAAAGACTTTTCCAATAATTTGAAATAAAGTTAAGAGTTCATATGTGTAGGTTCTTAAATAGTCGCACTGATCAGTATTAAATAATAGTTATATTTTCAAAAGATTGAATGCAAAGGTCATTTTTAAATTGTTATAAATCATTAATTTTTCCTTAGTAATTCCTACTTCTAAATACAAGTTTGTACGAACTTTAGTATATTATAAACTTATGTCTCCTCCTTTGCCATATATATTCGTCATTTCTCATTAAATGAACTGGTAGAAATATAATCATTTTTATCATCGCTCTAATAATAACGAACCTTGACCCTCACTTCGTGGGGGCGGGACGAGGATGGAGATGGAGACTTCCCCGGCCTACTCATTCAGATCCTATAAATTGGATTTTTATGGTCAATTCAAGAAAGTTTTGAAAAAGTCATTATATCTTTGGATTTCATGTTTACATTTATGCTCATAAAACTAAATCACTCATTAAATTATGTGCTGCTTAAGCTAACAATTTTATGTTTAACTTAAGATGATCTCTGCGAAAATATCTTTCGGCTACCGCATTGGATTAATAAAAATTAGTTTCCAAAACTCTTGGTAACTCACTTATATTGCAATCTAATGTCTGGAAGAGTATGGGAGGGGGGCAATTCCTTGGTGACATTAAAATAGATACCACTTTTTTCGAGAAAAAACGCGAAAATGATATGAATACGCTCGAAATTGACACACGATGACACATTTTCGCTCATTTTTAATGAGAAAAACTCTGCAATTAATCACGTTGGAACATTTGCCCACCGACACAAAATGCATAAATAACCAACATGAATATTCTGACACCGCACGGATTGCTAATCCTCTGTTATGAAATTTCATCTGAATATACATTCAATGAACAAAAGCAAGGCCCTTTCTACATGAAAATATTTACACCGATCTTCTTGGTTTCCATGGACAACGAAATTTTTTACATCGTCGTCCACCATGCACATTAATTGGCTTTTCATTAGTATCTAGTCATCTCAATTACGTCTCCATATTCTTGAGTCATTTGGCTAGTAACATTACAACAGAATAGAACATTTTCCTATCCTCAATATAATTATTACCCTTTCTACCAAAAAAAAGAAAAAACCAACATTACAACAGAACATTCATTCATTGCTGATGCATATATGGACAGACATAGGTTAGAATCTTAAAAAAAAAATATAACTTTCATGAGCAAGAAAATAGCATGTCCATATTAGTATAGCAAACAAACATAGATAAGAATCTTCAGACATGCATGTATGTTAGAGAAGTCTCACATTGGAGAATTGATGTGGTGTAAAGTAGTTCATATATCCAAGTTGACCCATAACTGATTGGTTTAAGCTTTTAAGTAAAAGTAAATCCAACTAGATATATCCACGAGCTCGGACTTAGACTCCCTTTTGGCGATTTCCCTAGATAAAAGTATCGGGCTTTTGCTGCGCAATTCTAATAAATGATTTTAGAGCCGATGGTTTATTGGTAGTATCAGTGCTTGGTGAATATTTCAAGAAGATGTTGAGCGAACATTTGTCTCTTTTCAGTTAAGATACAATATCCAACAAGATCTTGCAACAACATTGTTAGCAGAATCCAAAATGTCAAGGTGACAAAAAATGGCTTTTCCAAACTATGTATAAACATAAATCACAATCAGGACCAGCCTTTTTTCCATATTGTACAGCAAGCCAACCAGTAATAGATACTTATGCCACAAACAAACAAGCACGCTTCAAGGAAGATGAAACTCGTTGATATTAAGGAGGTTGATAAACAAGTAACCACCCCAGCAACTATTTTCTATTTCCAATAGTTAGCTCTAATCTTGCTGGTTACCAGGATTCGAAAACATTTGAGAACCTGACGATGCACAGGCCATATTAATTCATTAAGAAACCACAATGTAAGTAAGAGATGTGAAAAATAAAAATGTAAATGATTCAATGTACTCGAGAGGTAACTAGAAAAGGAGATGGAAATGCGGCATTTGGAAGGTGAGGTCATCGCAAATATCATCATGTATGGCTTCAAAAAAAATCAGATTTTGTATTTTAGAAGTTCAATAACAACTTATCCTTGAGACTGAGTTCTGTATTATTGACCGTTTATTAATATTTTGAGATTAAATGCAACTCATGTGGAAAAATTGTCATCAGTCATTTTAAACAAAGCACAACACTAAACTTCAAAATACTTAGAGAGCAAAATTAAGCAAAGTTACCCACCCACGCATGGCTGCGCTGGTTGAGGCCTAGCCTCCTAACCGTCAGGTCAAGGGTTCGACTCCCAGAGTCCGCCACAACTCCCAAAGCAATTCTGTGACTTAAGCGGGGGCCCCGGCTGGTGGGTTGCTGGGCTAATCTCTCCGAGATATAGTCAGTGTTGTGTTTCTGTAAAGTGAGCTAGGCCAGATCCTCGACATAAAAAAAAATAAAATTAAGCAAAGTTCTCCCTTTTCCCATGACAATAAATTCCATATTAGATAGGTAAGTCGCAGATGGATGAAATTCTCATGTATGGACCTAGCAAAGAAAACGATTCAAAACCTTAGTGGGTGAGCCGAAAATGATATCAACTGCCGAGTTAAAACTCCATTGGGTTGTTACTTGTTATTTGTTTGTACCATACAAAAATTAGTTGATTAAATTTATTGAAATCAAATCCTTCTCCATAAGAAATCATTGAAGGTTAAGAAAATAAAAGGCTTATATCAATCATTAATCATATTATAATCAATAAATGGAAAAGTCATTAAAGTATTATGGAAAATTTGAGCACTTATTATACCTATGATGGAAATGCATGCCGTGCAAGTGAAGTTGCTGTTGCTTTTCATCATTGAGTCCCCGTTCAGCAAAAGACCAACCACTCCTTGACTCGAAAGAGGTCTTCCAAGTCTTCCACTAACTTGAGAATGTGATATGGCCACTTCAACTTTGACAACGTGGAAAATGCATAATCATCAATTTGACTTATGATCAGAAGCGTGCCTTAATGGCCAATGCACTCAACCAGGTCTTTGAGCTATGGTTGAAAAATCTGTATTATTTAGAAAAGAAAATGGGAGAACTCTGAAGTTAGGTAAGTAATCTTCTCCCGACAGCAGGAAATCACATGACTTATCAAAAATTTTGGCCATGTCTACAACCCCCAGGAGTATTCCTAGTTCTAGAATCAGGAAAAGAAAGACCGTAATCATCTACTGAAAATATTTTCAGATTATATATATCATTGCCTTGTTTTATATAAAGTTAATGACAGAGCATATGCGATTTTCATGAATTACAAACAAGCATAAATCTCTCGGGAACTATAGAAGCTCTGTTGACGGTGAACACTGTTAGACGCAAATTACGCAACCCCAAGATCTCCATAACCAGAACAAGAACATGCATAATTGAGTAGAAAGATTAACGCACCTGTTTTGGGATCCATCGAACATAAAGCGGAAGCATAAAAAGATTACCCACATGTTATCAAGGGGATCCACGCATCAAGTCCTTCTCCTCTATTGCCCTCCGTATCACTGGCTCAATGAGGCGGCCCCTCACGTTTAGCGTTAGGTAAACGCCCCTTAGGTGAGGATACATGTGAGAATTAGGGTTATAGGAGAGACTTGAGCACTATTTATAGAGTTTCCAGCCAGTCCCTCTCATTACGGGCCATGCTCAACTCGGCCCACACTAGCCAGTCCATATTAGACTAATTAAGAAACCTTCTATTTCATCTTAGACCAACCCTGTTTTACGGTAACTGTAAAAACAGTAAATTACAATATCAATTAATTTAGTCCACATTAGGAAAAACTCTTACATTCTCCCACTTGGACTATATTAATTGAAATCGTACTGTATGTGCGCACATTTGGTCCAGAGATAATTCTTAATAGTCAATCCTATCCCATAAAGTCTTAAACACCGAATCATGGCGGTAACTGCATGTATACACACAGAGCCTTCCATGGTCACGAATGCTTTCAACTTTATTGATATGGTCAATATGGTAGTGTGTCAAATGGATAAAATCTCTCATAGAGAGATCCCATTTGTCAGTCCCCATTCTCTTACCTTAGGTGTCACAAAAACTTGTGCCACAAGAGAATGCTTTATGGTTCCAATGAACCCACATATGTCTTGTCCTTATGGTTAATATTTCTTTATGTATCACAAGACATATGCACAAGGCTAATAACCGGATGCTTGGATGCCCCTAGCCTTCACTCAAGGTCTATACAATCCCTTGAGACTTTATCAATATGTGTTCAACATAATAACAACACACTCAAAATATTTTATTGAATGCAAAAGTTGATACATATCAAACCGTTACTAAGTGTAACGAACCACAGATGTGAACTTTATCAGAGTAAAGCCAAAATAGCTCCCACTAAACAACAGTATCCGAAGATACTCCTAAGCCCATGTTAACGATATGTTACTAAAATACACATAGGCATAGGCCTTTAGTTAGTGGATCTGCAACCACATCATTTGTGAAAATATGTTATATTATAAGTCACATTTCTGTACCGTTTCTTTATGGTCAAAAATATCTTACCACCATATATTTAGACCCCTCGAGACCTCTGAGTAAATAAATAATACTACAAATTTGTTATCTCAATACAACCATATGGGTCTATCCATCAAGTTAAAACGATCAATTCTGTCATGAGGTTTTGGAGCCTAATAGCCCAAGTAACAACCTAAAAGAATGTTACTAACACTGCATACATAGTAGAAGATAACAAAGAACTTTATTTACTGCACTTCCTACTAACATAAATCTGTATTCCGTTATTGATTGCATGTCATCGGAACAGCCAGCAAAGTTTACATCTAAATACTCTACTAACTGCAAAAATTGAACATGTCTATAAATTAGCATATAATCTATTGTCTTCTTTAAGTACCTTAAAACCTTCTTGACAGCAACCCAGTGATCATGTCCTGGATTTGACCGATATCTGCCTAGAAGTCCCGTCACAAAGACAACATTTAGTCTAGTGCAAATTCGAGCATATATTATACTTTTAAGTGCACTGACACAATGTACACCATTTAATTAGATTTTCTCAATATCTAAATAAGGACAATGTGATACATTTAGTCCATCACTCTTAACAACATGAGCAATTCCTGACTTGCAATGATGTATATTGAATATTTCCAATACACAATCAGCAAATATCCTCCGAGAAAATATAATATAATATGGCAAAAACAATCCTTACAGACCTCAGTACAAAGGATATAAGATGTCTCAATGTCACAACTTGTAAGCAAAACATCATGTACATAAAGTATGAGAAAAAATAAATTTCCTCCGACTGACCTTACAATATATTGAATTACTTTGTTCCTAGTTGAACAAAATAACAACACTATGAAACTTTAATAATATTGTCTGGAAACTTTCTTAAGACTATGAATTAGAACTTTTCAGTCTACACACAAGTTTACTTGAATCTGCTGCAAAATCATCCAGTTGCACAATATATATTTTGTATCTATTTGGCATAACTTTATATCAAAATAAATTATTAATGTCACGTTCACTCTGGAAGAATATTTAAAGAAATAATTATTTCTTCACTATAAATAATCCACCCCTCTTTCAGAGTTAAAACTTTAATTACCAATTTGACTTTAAATTCCACAATCTTTCTTTGAAATTCTTTTAATTTTGTACGCCAATTTGCAACTAATGAACTTGTAATCTTTAGGCAAGTAAGTTAGTTTCCAAACACTATGATGTTTCATAGATTGTATATCGCATTTTATGGCATCTAATCACATACTTGATTGAGAATAAGAAACGACATTTATAAATATGTCATTACATCAACCATATAGTGGATATTGTAATCATGCTATCACAAATAGACTATATAGTCTGATGGTATAACCGATCGTCTTTCCTTAACAAATCTCCTTAATAAAGCTGTAACCACTTCATTCTGCACTTGAGAGGTTTAAGAAATTTCATTATAAACTATATCAAGAATAGTACCTTGAACCTCAACAAGTTTAGTCTATGGTACATGAGATTCCATAATTATCTGTATAGGTAAAGACAAAAACATAGTAGCCTCCATCATACTATTATCTTTAATAGTCAGAGAGCAGTTATCCTCTATAATTACGTCAATTTTTAAAAACTTTAGAGTATGTGATTCCATAATTCTTGTACCTTCTTTAGGTCATAAAATCAATACCCCTTTGGTATATGAAAAAATTGCTTTCATAATATCAGCCCACGAAAGACCAGATAAATTAGTCTTACTAATCATACTCATCACCATGTTCAATATGGTGCATTTATGCCTTTCGACCAAATCTTTTTGTCAGAATCTTCAGGTATAGTAATTAAATTACCACCCCAGAATCTACCAAGTATTTGACAAATGACCATTTAAGGTATTTCGCATTGTCATACTTGCCAAAATACTAACGGCCACTATTAAACCTGACAACCTTTTAAGACCTTTATCTCGGTCATTTTCTTTAAATAGAAAATTTTCGGAAATAACCTTTTAACCATATACGAGATGTATATGTCATTAAGACTTAAATACAATCTTTGTAGATGTGTCCTAATTTCAATATCAAACAAGACATAATTTCAAGCAACTAAGGCTTCCATCATCTTATAGTAGTGCAGTCCACAGGCAAACCTCTTTTCAAATGTTCCAGAATGGAACGTTTCATGGACAGTAATCAAATTCAACTTATCTTTTCTCAAGCAACAAATCATATGTCCACAACTTAAAATTTGAAGCAGTAAAAACCTCAATAGTGACGGAATTACCATTTACAGAAAATGTGACTGAAAAACAAGCAGTATATAATTAACATCATGTGAGCATTGTGTAACTTGACGTACAAGTACACATCCAAAGAGTTACATGCAAAATCACATAATCACCTTTGGGCAGAATACATGACATGCAATTGTACACTCCCCACATGATAAGGGTTATGAGAATATATTCCAATCTTCGTGAATTCATCACCTTTGGGCATATGAACCATTAGAATCGGTCACTCCTCCACCACACTATCATGTATCTCTCCATGAACTAATACACAATCACCTCCTTTGGGAGTATAATTATGCATTAGACCAGGAGACATCCCAATCATCATACGAGACCGAAATTTCTCAAACCCAATCAAGCGTGCCACTTTGGCAGTCACTACTCAATTGAATCATTGAAATTCTCTCATACCAGGGATATAAGCTTTACTCCTCACATACACCATATATATGTGATTTTAACTTTAATGATAGGGGCATCATATCACCAAAATCACATATCATGCTAATTACATTGCTTTATCCATTAATAAAAATTAATCATACATATATATAAATATATATATACAGCGAACCTGTTAGACAGATTCCAATGAGATCATTGATCACAGTAACATAAGAAACTTCTCATAACAGAGAATAAAACATCTCTTATGCACCCCAATTACATATTACCGGAACAACATAAAAAGAATGTTGATCTATAATATCTCTTACAAATTAACATCAATAGTAATACAGGGTACACCAAATCGACAAGCTTGACAGCTGATCCATTATCACTCATGAGTTTATAAGGCAAAAATGACTCCAAGGCCAACAACTAATTTATTAATCAATTGTAGGTAACAAATATCATTACTTCAACCAGTGGCTTATTAATTGAGTCAAACCAGAGAACAAATATCTAAAATTTAACAGTAGATACTATTGCTCTGCATAAATGTTGTCATACTCCTTAACCATAAAAAATATTTAACTTGATAGACATTAACAAGTGACCAGATGAGTTCATGTACAATATGCAGTAACTTAATTGACATGCATTACCCACATTCAGCAGATGTGTTAATCAGTACATCAGTTTGGTCACGAGTCCTTAAGTCGTCTATCATTCAAAGATTACCAGTGTGTAAAGGAGCATATTTGAGTAACAAAAGTTTCATAATCTTTATTGTTTCTCATCAGCTCAATACATAACTCAAATACAATTTCATACAAATTGTATCTCATTAAGCTAGCTTCAGTTCACGATAAAGTTTGATTTTTATTGATGAATCACACATTTTTATTATGTGATAACATACTAATAACCCATCACCTGTATTTCCAAAATCACAGAAAATACAAGAAAAATACGCAAAAATATACTAAAAATACATGTATTTTTGGATTCCATATGCAATTTCACATCAATAAAATCATCAAACATATAAAATAAATATACCACAAGATAGGAAATCACCATACGAGTCCAACGCCGCCAACCACGCGCCTGCACGCGCCGCCTGAGTGTGCGGCGCGTGGGGCTCACGCGCGGCGCGCGTTCGACGCCCAGGCGGCGCGTGGCCGCGCGTGCGGGCGCGTGCAGCATCCCCCGGCGTCACGCCGCCGACCCTCTTGCTCGTCTCATCTCCCCCAATCCAAATTTGTGATTTAATTTAATTTTTATTGAACAAAAAGTCTCGAAAATCACAAATTATGGCAAGATCAGTACCAATTAGGGCTAATCCATACAAATTAGGGTAGATCCATACAAATTATGGTAAATCCATACAAATTAGGGCAAAACTAATTGCGTTCGAGTTCTAGGGTTATGGTTGCTCTGATACCACATGTTAGACGCAAATTACGCAACCCCAAGATCTCCATAACCAGAACAATAACATGCATAATTGAGTAGAAAGATTAATGCACCTGTTTTGGGATCCATCGAACATAAAGCGGAAGCAAAAAAGGATTACCCACATGTTATCAAGGGGATCCACGCATCAAGTCCTTTTCCTCTATTGCCCTCCGTATCACTAGCTCAATGAGGCGGCCCCTCACGTTTAGCGTTAGGTAAACGCCCCTTAGGTGAGGATACATGTGAGAATTAGGGTTAGAGGAGAGACTTGAGCACTATTTATAGAGTTTCCAGCCAGTCCCTCTCATTACGGGCCAGGCTCAACTCGACCCACACTAGCTAGCCCATATTAGACTAATTAAGAAACCTTCTATCTCATCTTAGACCAACCCTGTTTTACGGTAACCATAAAAACAGTAAATTATAATATCAATTAATTTAGTCCACATTAGGAAAAACTCTTACAAACACATCTCGGCAGAAATACGGCACAAAGACATGGCTTTAGATTAGAATTAGCAGATAATGTTACCCATTTACCCATTGAAATGGATTCCGCGTTTGCTAGTCAAATTACAGGCAATCAAAGGCATAATTTACTATTAGACCCTCTTTTGGCTGAATGTTAGGGACTTGCTCGCGGAGCTGCTGGGATTCGAAACTGAGCACATATTCAGAGGAGCAGATGGTCGCACGTATGATTTAACCCTGCTTGCAAAGGGAACAAGATTTGCAATTAGTTATTTATTCCTCTCTTCCATATGTTGTTAAAGACCTATTGTGCAATAACGCCAGACAATACAAATGAATGCTTAACGTAATTTGTACCTTGTGGATGTGTGAACCTTTTTTCCCTTTATAAACAATGCCCGTTTGCTTATAACTCTTAACATAATTAAAAAAAAAAAAAAAAAAACATAAGACTTTGGAAATATGATGAAATTGCGAAGCAGCTTGACTCCCTGATGGGTCATTATTTGCCTAGCTTCTTTGTAAATGAATCAACAAACCACGTGAGAGGCTGAAGTAATGACAAAAAGACGATTAAGATTGACCATACCATGTACGTATGTCTCGCCATAGAATTCTCGTACATGGCGTGATCAATTTCATGTGCAATCATATTTGCATTGTTGGTCAACAAAAATATCATCCCATATCTATTTACACACAAAGACCAAAATTAAGAGACCCGCCAAAAGACTTTTGCCATCTTTTAGAAACATAAGTTGTTCTACATTTCCTAGGAGTACTCCTAGGAACCCCAATCACAAAAAGAAAATAATGATAAAAAAAAAAAGTGATTATGATCATAGTTGCATTGTTGGTCAACAAAAATGTCATCCCATATCTTTTTTTTTTTTTTGGTAAGGGTAAGATTTGTATAGATTTTACCGAAAATAAATATAGAGAAGGAGGCCCAGCACCAACAAAGGACAAACACTCAAAATGACAAACAAGTCAAGTAGAGTGTGAGGATACCTTGATTCCGTGTGAGGATACCTTGATTCCAGCTAAAGCGAAAAGGAGAGAAAACAGACAAAAGAGAAACACCACTGACAAGAAAGGGGCAGCCACCATCATTCAAAAATGGACGGATGAAGTCCCTAGCTTTGTTGCAGTCTTCTATTTCTAGGATTGTCTAGAACCTGCTTGAAGGTCAATGTCTTGTCCTTAATAGCTTTATGGAGGTGCATCTTTAAAGCCGAGAGGTAGAATATTTGATTACGGAAGATTATGTTGTTCCTCTCTTTCCATATGAGATATGTCATCCCATATCTTTTTACATGCAAATACCAAAATTAAAAGACACGCCAAGAAAGTTTTGCCTATCTTTCAGATTGACTAACATAGGTCGTTCTAGTATTCCTAGTAACCCAATCACAAAACATAAAATAACGATAAAAAAAAAAGGTGATACAGTCGTAGTTGCATTTTTGGTCAACAAAAGTTTCATCCCGTATCTTTTTACGCGCAAACACTAAAATTAAGAGACCCGCCAAAAGACTTTCACTCGTCTTCTAGATTGACTTACATAAGTCGTTCTACATTTCCTAGGATTACTCCTCGTACCCCAATCACAAAAACAAAATAATGATTTAAAAAAAGTGATTACAATCAACTACGAATGGGCATAAATCTCTCGGGAACTACAGAAGCTCCGACGGACAGTCAACACGTCGCTGCAGAAAATGGCACCAAGAGATGGCCTCAGTATAGAATTGCCCAATAATGTTATCCATTTACCCATCTAAAGAGATGCCATGCCTATGATTCAAGCAATTACAAGTACTCATGGGAATAATTTACTGATGAAACCTCTTTGGCTGAATGCAGGAATTTGCTCGTGAAGCTGCAGGAATATAAAATTGAGCGCATATTCAGAGAAGCAGATTCCTGTACGAATGCTTTGGCCCTGCTTAGAAACAAAATCTTCTTTTTCTTTTATTCCTCTCTTCCACACGTTATGAAATACCTCTTCGATAATGACCCACTAACAGCGCATACATTTCTGATAATATGACTTGACTTGTTTTGTTTAATGGTCAAAAGTTGAGACTTGTTAAGATACTGGATGAGACATTGCGTAGTTATAAAAATTATTGTCTTTTACCCATTTCGATATGGCGTATTTAGGATTTTACTTGGAGTCGAGGTGTCTAGAGTTGGGATTGGGATGAGAGTGGGGATTGGATTTCTTTAGTTGCTTTTATACATGAATCATCTTGCGCTTTTCCTTCGCTAATTGCTCTCATCTCTCTGCTTTTTTCGCTCATCTAATTAGAACGATTTACATGAACCTGGTGTACTCGCGTGCCATGGACTAGTTTGGCTTCAATGGCTCAGCAGGAGCAGGAGTCTCGTGTTATTTTGAAGGGAATATTTGCTGTGATCTTGGGATTCGGAACAGTCAACAAGAGAACAAACAGAGGTGATATTTAATTATGGTCGCATGGCATTCCCACGTCCGCTGTCGGGTGGGTCATGATCTGGATCCGCAAAGCGTCTTTGTGAAGCCTCTCTGCAACATTCGACGTCGTTCTGCGTGAATCACGTGCTGCGACGTGATGAACATGAATTCACTCACAATTGACACTGTCTCAAGAAACAAAAACGTGCAAAGCTCTTCTTGAATTGTAGGAAGAAAGTTGGCGGAAGACGGATTATCTATTTTTGATGTGTAATAAACAATTTACCCCGGAACGAATGTTGAATTGCAGATGAATGACGAACAATATATTGGTCCGAATACATTGGTCCGAATACAGTCACGAGGAAAACATCCAATTTTCACAGCATAAATGCCAATTGTTTTGTAAAAAGAGAAGTGGAACGCTTTCTTTTTCTTTGATGGAAAGGGGACAAGAAAAAGAAAACAATTTCTTTATGAACGTACATTCTGTCAACCGTCCCAAAGATTATCTTCATAAGTTTTTTCATATAATTCCCTCATATTCGTTCAAATGGAATCTTTCCACCATAACATATAAGACAAAACGATGTGTCTTAATTGTCCCCTATCATGGACGTATTTATAAAGTACAACATTTCCTACTCGGACATGATGGGCTTGATAGCACTCTATTAAGAATATAAGACATTCAACATTCATCAACTTTAGAAACAATTCATATTGGCAAGAAAGTCATGTGACCAGTGAGTACATTTGCACTTGGAATCTCAAATTATACACTTGTTAGGGATGACATAATGGCTATAACCCTAAAAAGAAATAAACAATTAATGTCTCATAGTGCCCCAAACATATTTTATTACATCAATTCAAGTATATCTATCATTTAAAGGCTATACTTGACTATTCTCATTACACCATATATTTACAATTATATCCAAAACAACAGAAGGTGATATAATTGGTCAACCAATAAACACATGTGATAGATATAAAACAATAATAGTATTCTTTCACACTCATGTTTCTCTCTATTTTAGAATAACTGCTTTCCTAAACAAGTCCAATAAAGCCATATTTAGTCATGCATCCATGTTCCCAGACAGATCCCAAAAGACACGTTGGCCAAACTCCTTCCAGAGACTTGGATTACCAACTATGAAAAGTTGCACCAGCATAATAAGCCTTTCCAGTCTACGGACTCTGAGTTCGTTCGAAAAAAGATGGAACTGTTTCCATCAAATTTGGCAAGGAAAAGGAAGAAATTCCTTATATCTTCCAAACACTCTTTATGATTGAACCATGTGTTCCTGAATCAATTTCCGAGCCAGATCCAAAAAAACTTATTCGACAATTCAACAGTGATGGACATCTTGTTCATTACTACAAAGACAATTATGGTCATTGTTTTTGGGATCCTTTTTGTCAATGTTCCTATTGTACAAACTCCCCCGACGAGGTAGATCCTCTTGCAACACCTCCACCTCGACGAAAAAAATCAAAAGATCCCATACGCCAAAGGTACTTAAACGGAGATCCCTCCATTGATACTCTTGGTGAGTGTGATAAATACCAGTTTATGGTTTCCTATGCACCATCTCCACCACTAGAGTTCAGTACTGCATTCCAAGTTTCACCTTATCCACCAAAATCACCTCCAACATCTCCTCCTCAGAAAAAAACAGGCTCTCTCCCCGTTTTACAAGCCAATCTTAAAATGGGCTAAGAAGCATTCTTACCCACTTGAGGTTCCAGCTAAAACACCACCCACTTCTTCCATTGCTATGTTCCATGATACAAACTTTCCCCCTCTTGTCAAAGAAACTTCAAAACTCTCGTTTCCTGCTCTAGAAGAATTCATTGATCCACAAGGCAGATACCGTCATACTCCTAAGATAGCTGCCCCCACTGATGTGGATGAACATGGAAGACAGAGAAGAACTCTTGCTGCTGAAGCCGTTCTAAATTGGCAATCGGAGACTCTATTAGCACAAAACAATGCCTTCAAGGTAATTGATTCCAAGATTGGAAATGTGCAACAAGATCTTCGAAAGTATGATGAGACCACCAAGAAATGATTTCTGAATTCCAAAAGAGGCTAAATACCTTGGAATCAGGACAACATCTAGGGTATCATCACCTTAAGAGCCTTAAGCCGGAGATAGAAAAGCTCAAGAGACAAATCCAACTCCTTGAAGAAGGAATGTTTAGACCTTTCGATCCATTAGCACCTCCTGTCAGAACTGGGTATTTGCCTCCAAAACCCTAGCTGTCTATTTTTGTTGTCATCCCAGAAGATTCTTTTAGAAAAGAACCATATATGACAGAATTGCGAAATCGTCTCAAAAACCTGCAGAAGGACAAAGGAAAAGAGAAAATGCCTCCAGAATCAAGTTCGATTGTTATAAAAGAAAGGCAAGATCATATGATGTTATCCAATCCGCTAGAATCTTTTCTAAAGGATTTGGGTACTCAGAAACAGCCTGATCCTACCATTTCAAATGATCAAAATCTGTTCCCAGTTGAACAAACTATTCCTACCACTTCTGATACTAAATCGAAATCATTATCCTTTTCCTCATCCTCATCCTTTTCAATTCCTGATGTTGAATCCCTTCTTATGGCACCAGTAAATTCATCAATATTCATAGCTGATCCTCCAGATCAAGATATGGAATCAAATTACTCCGAGCCAGAGATTGTTCAGAACAATCCAGCACATCATGTGTCCATGGCTTCAAAATAGTTTTTCACCATAGATGACACCCCCTACCACAAATAGCCAGAAAGACTCGAAGAATTTCATACTTGGTTGAATACTCAATCCATTACCAGCCATGATATGAATGATGTCCTCTACAATTTTGTCACGAGGTTCACAAGAAGCCTTAAACTTTGGTGGAAATCAGTTTCGGAACAAGACCAAATTCATTTTCTGATGTCACCTGATTTTAGCCATGCCATCACTCTCTTATATCATTTCTTTATGGGAAAACCCACTGATCTCTTAGAAATGAAAAGAAGAGATTTTTTCGAAAGAAAATGCTGCTCCCTCCAAAAGAAATATCTTGATAAGCATTATCGAGAAATGCTTCAACTCTTTTATCAGATTGGAGCTGATCCAAATCTAAAACATGTCTTCCTGACTTCTATTCCTAAAGAACTATCTCAGATGGTTGAAAGATCCTTTTTTGCAAGACAAAGGAGAGTACAATACATTCCCTTGGGAGAAATACAACGAGAAATCCATCTATGCCTTGAAGAATTGTGCCTGAAGCGCCAGATGGTCCGTACCTACATCACAGATGATAGAGAACTCGAGAAAGCTTGCTCTCACCAAAAGTTAAAAATCAAATGTTCCAAGAAAGACTGTGATGGTACTTGTGGGAAGTCTTCACGAAAGAAGAAACATTTCAAGAAGTACTGGTTAAAGAAATCCAAACATAGCCATAAGCACTTCCGAAGAAAGAAGAAATGGCAATACCTTCGCAAAAGGAAAGATTGCACAGGTCACAAAAAATCAAATCGCCGCTTCATCTACAACCAAAAAAGGCACTTTGCCAAAAATTGCTCCTAAGCTAGAAAATGTCAGCATCATTTGATACATCAAATTGAGAATAAAATAGGTATTTCTCTTGAAAATGATGATATCGAATCGCTATTCTCTATTGATGAAGAACCAGGAGAACAAACTCTTTGTGTCATTCCATGTTACCCCACTTCTAAGGAAACTGAGTCAGATTTTGAGTCTGAAGATATTTTTCATATATCATCTATATTTCTAGAACTAAGCTTTGACATATTTTCAAGCCAAACTCATTGTCTCCATTTTCTTGTAAAAATCCTCACCTCAAAATTTGCCAAACCAATTACTGTCACTGCTCTCATTGATACTGGAGCAAGTTGTTCAATACTAGACACCAAAGTTCTTCATGAATAATTCTGGACTCCTTATATCCGATATTTCAATTCTACCTTAGGAGATACTTTCTCCACGAATGTCAGAACCACCCTCATAACTATCCATTTCTTCTCCCAGTGTTCAATATCCACAAAGATATTTGGATCCAGTCTTCCTAATAAAGACTTAATCATTGGTTGGGACATCATGACCCAAATTTCTCAGCTTCAAATCATTCCTGGAAAAGGTCTTAGGTATAAAGACCAATTCTCTGAGTTCGTTAATATTCAGAGACTCTTTTCCATTTAAATGTGTTTATTAGATCCAATCATGCAAAAATTATTGGAATCTTGTTTAGAATCCCATTCTGAATTTGTCCAGAAATGTTCTCATCATTTGTGGGAAAATTCAGAGTTTTTTGTCCGCCTTCCATTCAAAAAGAATGAAGACATCAATCCAACAAAGGCGAGTTATATGGGAATGAAGCCAGAACACTTGGCTTTAGCTCAAAGGGAATGCTTAGAATTATTGTAGCAAGGCCTTATTGAAATCTCCAATTCTCAATGGGCTTGTGAAGCCTTTTATGACAATAAGCGTGCCGAGCAAAACAGGGGAAAAATGAGGCTGGTGATCAACTATCAACCCCTCAATCTTTTTCTCCAAAATGACAAATTCCCTTTACCCTCTAGAGATTCTCTCTTTACTGGGTTAACCAAGGCCTACATTTATTCCAAATTCAACCTCAAAGCCAGATTTTGGCAATTACGCATCTATCCTGAAGACAGATCCAAAACAGGTTTATGTATTCCTAACCAGCACCTCCAGTGGAAAGTTCTTCCTTTTGGCTTAAAGGTAGTATCATCCATTTTCCAAAAGGCCATGTGTCGTATTTTCCAACCAATCTTGTCAAGTGCAACTGTATATATTGATGACATTATGCTCTACAGTCTTGATGAGCACTCACACTACCAACTTCTTGAGCAGTTCGCAGAAATCGTGAAAAAGCATGGTATTATGCTTTCCCAAAGGAAAATAAATATTGCCCAGACAGAAATTGAATTTCTTGGTATGCACCTCAACAAAGGTACATACTACCCAGGGCCACATATCGCTCAAGAATTATTTAAGTTTCCTGAATATAACTTCACAACAAAACAAGTTTAGCAATTTCTTGGGATAATCAATTATCTCAGAGATTTTGTCCCAAACATTGCAAAGCTCCTGATTCCTTTGCAATCAATGCTGAAGAAGAATCCCCCACCTTGGGGAAAACCTCAGACTAAAGCAGTTGCTGAGTTTAAGGAGATTATGCAAAATCTTCCACCACTGCAAATACCATCAACAGGAAAAAAAATCCTTCAAACTAACGCCAGTGATGAATACTGGTCAGCCATCCTGTTTGAAGAGATGAATTGTAAGAGATACCTTTGTGCTCACAAAAGTGGAAAGTTTTCTCAAGTTGAAATGCATTACCATTCCACTTTCAAATAAATTCTAGCAGTGAAAAATGGAATAAAAAAGTTTGAATTCCATCTCATCAGCCATCACTTCCTAGTAGAATTAGGCATGGCATCCTTCCCTCAGATGACCAAGTTTAAACAAAAGCAGATTCCAAATTCTCAACTGCTTAGATGGGCTGAATGGTTTTCAAAATACTCTTTCGAAACCAAACATATTCCTGAAAGAAGAATGTGCTTGCTGACTTCTTGTCAAGGCCAGAAGCACCAGCTGAAATCAACATGTACATCAAGAGGCTTGTTTTTCATATACTCAATCATGGCGTGATATATAAGATCGAGAAGATCAAAGATTTGCCACATTGGAAATATCCTCAGGAGATTATTCAACAGATCCAAAATGATAGTCTCACTGAGAACTTGGAAAACCTCACGTGGCAATGCCACATTGATCTATTCAGATTCAATGGAGGTTCGATTTTTTTTTATCATTTTGGGTTAAATTTGAATTATCCATTTATTCATCCCCTTATTTGGAAGGAAGATGATTTCCCTGATCAACTCAAGACGTTATTATGGTACTTAACCAATAAGTACTTAATAGCCATTGAAATTCCAACCAGAAGATTCATCGCCAACCTCACCAGGATATTCTTACTCGGAAGAAAGATTGAAAAAGAAAGTGATAAGAATTTCTTAGATTTTCTTAATTGGTTTTATCATCCTACTCACTGGAAACATCTCTTGGAAAAAAGAACTGAGAACCATGACCCCAAATCTTAAAGTCCATACCATCCTGTTTTTCCGACGTCCATGGCATTTTTTCAGAAACAATGGCAACATCCTCAACACTCCACAGGAAGTAGGAACCACATCCTATAGACCATACTTAGACAGCCAAGAAGCTCGGATTCACAAATCTTATCCAAGATCTGTTAGATCTTGTGCACACCAATACCGAGAACTCCAAAGAATCTTGTGCCAGGAAAACAAAACTATTCCCGAAGAGATATGGAATAATGAACCAACTACGTGGGATCATTATGACCTAGCATTAGAAGCTAAAGAAGCACTCAGGTAATACAGACAAGCTGCATCATCCTAAGATCATGAAGTGACAAGTGAAGATGATATTGTCAAATCTACTAAAGACCCCTATGCACGCTTTGGAGGTCCTCTTTCCCAAGATCCCTATAATCTAGGACCTTCGTCCTTATCCCAAAACATGGACGCATCCTTCTATGCACAGCCATCCAATTGGCTTCAGCCAAGCATTCTTGCCAACATTACAAGTGACAATACAAACTGGGCTAAAGAAGAAGCATCCCATTGGGCTCATGTCGAAGCATCCTCATCACGACGACTGAACCAAATCCTCTCACCAGAAGATCTTGAAGCTCTTGAACAGAAATATGAGGAACATATTCTAGAATGCAGCTCAGATGACTCGGTATGTAGCTACATGCTCGTGACGAACGAGACCGTTGAGTCCGTACAATTTCACTATAGCAAGTCAATGTTCACTTTTACTGTAACACTAGGCTAGGAAAAGTACTGTTCACAGTACTGTTACTATTCATAGTGTGCAAATAATTCCCTCCCGGAAGTTTCCGATGCCTTTGTTTGTATCCGGACCCATGAGCTTGGTCCTTGTGAGTGTCTTTGTGACCTCTTATCGTCTATAAAAAGCGAGGATGGTGTATTGTGTTGGGCAGAGTCCCTTGAAGTAAAGTGAGTGTTTTGTGAAAACATCTCCATGGCTTTTTAAATCCCTCTTCTTCTCCAACCTAGTAGGATCCACCAAGAAATGTAGCATGGGTAGGTTAGAAACGTTTCCATCCTGGCATCTTTGAGTGTCTCTAGGCTCTGAACTAAATGGCTGAGTGGTTTTTTGCTAAAAGGCTGTCCCTGAAGGGCTTGAACGGGAGTTGTTCGCCCACTGTTGGATGCATATCTGCAGGAAATTTACTCTCCTTCCCTAGTTCTAAGTCTAGGTCCATTCATGGTATCAGAAGTAGCAACATTGATATTTCACTTCGAGAACATAGTCAAAAATAACATATGGCATAAAATAAGGTAAATTATAAATTACCTCAAGGGTTCACACAATGAGTAAATAGGGATATTTTCACTCACCTTTTCTTGTCGGTCGTACAATGCACATGTAATACGAATTACATGCTACAATGGATTTCTCTTTTTATAAGAGTGTATGGCATTTATTAAATATATCCACTATACGGATCTTTGTCTAAACATAGTCACATGCTTCTCATGTACTCAAGTTTAGCTCGAGTGCTATATCAGCTCGCTTTCTATAGCGCCTAATTAAGTTGTCATATTCGGCATCTTTCAAGCATACATGATCGTGGGACTATCATGTTCAGTCTTATTATAAAAAAATCACAGACCTCATATTGAATCCAATCAAGGCTTAAACTTGTTTTTCAGCATTTATTTGTACATAACGTCTTATTTCAATGTGCTCACTATAGCACTTGAGGTGATTGCTCGTGTGAGTGAGCCAATTATTGCATGTTGACATGCTTTTCTATAATATATGTGTGTTTGTGCTAGTCTCATGATGGACTTGTACTTATTGATAAAATATCAAGTCACTAATAAATAAACAAGTACAATACATATGTTCACATATACATAAACCAATGATCATCTACTAACACATCACATTCTACGTAATCCTAGTGACATCCTATGGGTCAAAAATACGTCTCTAGGAACAACCTTCGTAAATGGATTAGCAACCATTCTATTAGTTGAAATGTATTGTATGATAACTTCCTTTTGTGCTATTATATCTCTGATGAAGTTATTCTTTATGTTAATGTACGTCGTTCTTCCATAATACTTGGGATCTTTCACATAGGCAATAGATGTTTGACTATTGTAATAAACTATCGCTGGTCTTAGAACCTCAGTGACAATGACTAAAATTTTTCAAAAAATGTTTTAGCCATATTGCTTTTTTCACTGCGGCAGAGCATGTAATAAATTATTCCTCCATCATTGACAAGGCTGCGCATGTCTGTTTCTTGCTATTCCAAGAAATTGCACTTTCATTGAGTAAGAACGCATATCTAGAAATCGATTTACGCTCATCTAGGTCTCCACTCAAATCAGCATCTAAATAGTGTAATAGGCATAAATCATTCCCTACCTTTTAAGTATCTCATGATCCTCTTCATTGCTTTCTAGTGTGCTTGACCGGAATTTGATTGATATCGATTCACCAATCCCACATCATAACATATGTCGGATTGAGTACACATCATAACATACATCAAACTTCTGACTGCACTAGTATAAGGAACATTTTCCATTTTTTATATTTTCTTCTAGAGTCTTAGGACACATCTTAGTACTCAGGCCTTCACCTTGCATGAATAGGGGTATCAATGGGATTACAGTACTGCATATTGAAACGTTCAAGAATTTTCATTATATAAGACTATTGTAATAAAGTAATGAGTTTTCTTGATCGATCTCTTTTAATCTTAACTTCTAATATATAAGTAGCTTTTCCCATGTTCTTCATTTCAAAATTGGAAGACAATCATTTTTTTTTTATGATGATAACCAAAACCTTGTCATTTTCAACCAATAGAATATCGTCCACATAAAGTGATAAAATCACAAATTTATCTTTGGATCGCTTAACATATACACACTGATCTTCTTCGATCATCGTGAAATTAAAAGTCATTATGGCTCAATGAAAACAAAGATATCACTATCTATATGATTGCTTAAGGCCATATATTGAACGATAAAATTTGCAAACTTTATACTCTTGACATTTAACTATGAAACCTATTAGCTATTTCATATAGATTTCTTCATCTAGTTCTCCATTAAGAAATGTCATTTCTACATCCATTTGATGTAATTTAAGGTCCATCTATGCAACGATGGCTAGGATAAAGCGTATTGAGGCAAACCTTACAACTGGTAAAAATGTTTCCTCATAATCTATACCCTCTTGTTGAGTATAACCTTTCGCCATAAGACGAGCTTTATACTTTTCAATGGATCAATCCACCATTCGCTTAATTTAAAAACCCATTTGTTTCCAATAACCTTGCGATTAGGTGATAGATCAACCAAGTTCCAAACGTAATTTGCCATCATTGACTCAATTTCATCTTCCAAAACTTTTCTCCATTATTCCTTATCAGAATATGAGAGAGCCTCTTTAACAGTCTTAGGCTTGGCATTGTCTTTTTGAGCAATCATAAATGCTTTCCCTTCAATCTCAAAATGACGATAGGGGATACTGTTACAATTACTTTTACGTAATTGAACTTCTCTTGAATTTAGTTTGCCAAGCAATGCAATACTCCTACTAGGTCTTGTATGTTGAGATAAATCTTCATTTCCCTCTACAACATTAGTGGGTGTGTTATCAAGATCTTCCATCTAATATAATTGGAAGTCCTTATCAATCTCACATCTATTGGGAAAATCATTCTCCAAGAACGTGACATCTCGTGACTCTATTTTGGTCATACTTCCATCAGCTTGTTCACCTATGAACATGTATACTTTCAAGTGTTCATAATATCTTATAAAGATACATTTTTTCCCTCTAGAATCTAATTTGTCATATTTATGGGAAGAATCATAAACATCAGTTACACACTCCTATGAATGTAGATTATTTAAGTTTGGTTTCCTGCTAGTTCACAATTCATAAGGGGTGGTAGTGACTGATTTTGAGGGCACTCGATTAAGTACATAGACAACAGTCAATAACGCATCTCCCAAATAGGAAATAGGTAAATTTGCTTGTGGTATCATAGACCTAATCATTTCCAATAGGATTCCATTCCTTCTCTCAACTACCCCATTTTGTCGTGGAATACCAGTAATAGTCAATTGTTGTACAATTCCCTTTTCATCACAAGAAGCTTTGAATTGCTCAGATAGATACTCACATCCGTGATCGGTTCTCGGTACCTTTATTGTTTTGTTCAACTGATTATCTACTATCGTTATATATCGTCTAAAATAATCTAATGCTTCCGACTTATTAGAGATCAGAAAGACATAATTGAAATGCGTGAAGTCATCTATGAAAGTGATGAAATATGAAGCTCAATGCCACGCCCTCACGTTCATAGGACCACAAATGTTAGAATATATGAGTTGCAATGGAAATTTGGCTCTAGTTCCTTTACCGAATGGTTTTCTAGTTGCTTTTCCCGCAAGACAATATTCAAATACAGATAGAGTAGGTGACCTTAAAAGGCATTCTCTAGCTAATCTTTACATTCTTTGTAACTCAATGTGACCTAATCTAGCAAGCCAAATACTTGCATTAATCTCAACATTACTAGAAGATGCAATTAAAGAAAAATAACCATTGACGTTAACATTGTATTGATCATAGTCAATATCTAACACCATAAAACCATTCAATACATGACTTGAACCATAATAAAATGTTCTAAACAAAATGTCAACACAATCACCATGGAAATTCAATACATAACTTAGGCTAAAAAGAATAACTATGAAGACCAAATTCCGTCGAATATCTGAAGCATATAAGACATCATGTAGGAATAGGCTTCGGCCACTATTTAAAATTAATTTACATGTACCGATACCCTCTACTTCAACTCTTGAGTTATTCCCAACATATATCATCTTCTTCCAAACTGTATCCGACAATACTCTACAAATGCTTCTCAACCTTTAACAACGTGATATATTGCTCCTGAGTCTACAATCCACATTGGATGAGATTCAGCAAGCATTACAGTGCTAGAAGCAAAAGCATTACTTAAAGTAATGGAGTAATAAGGTACCTCTTTTGACTCTGTACATTTACGAGCAAAGTGACTAATCTTGCTACAATTATAGCACTTCATCTCGGCATTGTCTTTCTTCCCATCACGCTTCTTACGTTGGAAGGTCTTAGAACTCTTAGATGCCTAATCGGTCTTCTTTCCTTTATTGTTAAATTGATGATTCCTTTTGCGCTTGAAGTCCGAAGTTTTGTGCAAACTCGATTCAGCAATATAAGCATAGGTAGAGAATTTTGCAGCCTTTCAACGCTTATTCTCTTATTCCAAATGATACGTTATATCATTAAAAGTGACAATATTCTCATTATGTGTTATATTGATCTTTATATGCTCCCTATTATCAAGAAGAGATCTTATAATAGCCTAAACTTGCTATTCACCAGTAAGAAAGTGATCTATTGACTTCAGCTCATAAATCATGTTTGACGTCTCCCGAAGATGCTGCCTTATTGTTACATTTGGACGCTTTCAGTATGTGACAAATTTAATGGTGAGTCTCCTCAAATTAGTAGCTGATGTACCTCCAAACTTATCTTTTAAGGCAACCCACATTGTTTGAGCTTTATTATAACTTTTAAAGTCACACATGAAATCATCTTGCATACAGCTCAGTAACGTAATGTGAGCAATACTATTTTTCTTCTTTTAATCTTGATAAGCTTCTATATCTCTCCTGTGTTGAGTTGAAGTTCCATGCTCAGGTTCATCCATGGTATGGTTAAGGGTTTCCAAAACCTCTTGCTCTTCAAAGATGTATAGAATATTTCGGTGCCAAATATCATAATTGTCACCCTTTAGCTTTTCACATTTATTAAGGTCAGCCACTATGGTCTTAGATGTCAAAGTCATAATCAATTGCTATAACACATATAAATGCAAAATCAATACTAGCATGTTTTTCAAAGTAACACACATATTTAAGTTGCAGTAAAGACAAACTAAATTAATAATAATTCAATAAATGACACATAAATGAAAGTTCACTATGTTCCCAATCAGCTTCTATGTACGATTATTCTATTATCATTAATTAATTTAATTTACGTAAATTTTAAGTTCTAGGTGAGAACTCCTTTAAATTCTACCAATTTACGAACTCCCATTAGAAAAAAATAATAATTACATGACCACATGTAATTTCTACATTTTTCCATTAACACAAAAAGCATAGTATGATGTGAATCAATGTACAAAAAACAATTATGCAGCAACTACAATCAAAATCATAATTTAACATGTAATGAAAAAATCAAGAATTTCCAACTATTGTTTGAATTTTCTTAGAATTAGAAAATTGCAAGTATATTAAACTATATGCATGCTATCATCGAATCAAGCTCTACATAATATATATGATACCATTTTAATATAAGCTAGCTTCTGTATTTCCAAAACTACAACAAAATACAGGCTAAAAAGGTATAAACAATGCATTTACACCCCAAAAATACGTGTACTTAGGGTTCCGTACACATTTTTATGCCTTTAAATAACTCAAACATCTAAAATAACTATACTATAGTGTAGAGCATATCCATACGAACCAAACGCCGTCGACCACGCACCCATCAAACCACCCATGCCCACACGCGCCACCTGAGTGTGCGACGCGTGTGGCGCACATGCCAGCGAGCCGTAAAGGCTCCCGACCAACCCGATCGGTTCGATCAGCAACTGATTTGATTGATTTGACCGCCGGACTGGTTGACCGGTCAAACCAGTTAACCGATTGGACCGGTTGACCGGTTTGGTCACGATCGGATCTGATCGCCGGCTAGTCGTAGGCCAACAATTGCCCCGATGGTGACGTCATCCGGCAGTTACTGACTATTGGATGATGTCATGGATGATGTTAGCACGCATCGGTTCGCCGACACGCGCATGGCGCCCACATGCCACAGCTTCTGGCCGCGTGTATGAGCGTGTCCGGCATCCTCCGACGGCACTCGACCCATCATTCAATTCGTCTCAATGAGTACTTTCACTTTGCATATTTAAAAATTGATTTTGGTCAAAAAATATTGCGAAAAATGGCCAAAATTGTACGATATGCGCGGCCTCCAAACCCGTTCTTTGCTTCGGTTCGTTTTCAATGATTTAGATTGCAATTCCAAGCAATAAACATCCAGACTGTGTAAATTTTATTTTCTTAATCTCGATATCAAATGGTAAACGAGAAAATTTGGTGAAAAATAAGGTAGAAATCACAACCATGCTCTAATACCAATGTAGGAAGAAAGTCGGTGGAAGACGACTTACCTATTTCTGATGCGCAACAAACAATTTACCCTGGAAAGAATGTTGAATTGTAGATGAATGACGAGCAATATTACTTCACATTGGTCTGAATGCAGTCACGAGGAAAACATCCAATTTTCATAGCGTAAATGTCAATTATTTTCGTAAAATGAGAAATGGAACGCTTTCTTTTTCTTTAATGGAAATGGGACAAGAAAATGAGAACAATTTATTTTTGAATGTACATTCTGCCAACCATCCCAAAGGTTATCTTCAGAAGTTTTTTTTATATAACTCCTTCATACCCTTTCAAAGTGTGTCTTTCCATCATAACATATTAAGATGAAAAGGTGTGTCTTAATTGCACCCTATCATGGACGTACTAATAAAATACAACATGAATAATATACCATAATTTAGGAATTATATCTTTGTCTAGTAACTCATTCAAGTAAGCAGAAATTTATGATACGAGAGAGGGAGCCTTTTGTGATTTTCACAACTAAGTGTCAAATGTGTTAGTATGCTGTAGAATTTAGGAGCGGGATAGAAAGGGTAAGAAGATATTGTTGCAAACTATTCATGTAAATCGAGTTAGGATATAGTTAGGATATGGTATATGTATCATGCCATAATTGATGGTCATACATCTACAAGGTACAAATTGGTAGAGTTTTTTTTCTACCTATTGGTAGCCATGACTTTCGAAACCCTAACCCCAAACAAATCCACACCATCCTACCGACCATCGATTGACAGTATAACCCATCTTCCTCAATGAATTTCCTTCCGCTCTATTAGCTCTCGCGTTATCCAACCTTGCTCTCGCGTGATATTGTTTGAAGGGTGGTTGATTCCTCTTCGCATTTCAACTTTATGTGGATGGCCAAATTTCCTGCAACTATTTCTCCTTGTGCTCAAAGTGTGGTTGTTTCAACTCGGCATTGCAGCTCACTCAATTTCGACAGCATCTGCCATTTGTAGATGGCCCAACCTTCCAGCCTGCAACTGTTACTCCTTGGTCTGTTTAATGCATGCCCTCAATTTCTTTCCATATGTACTTATATCGCTATTTCACACCCAGTCAATGATCCTGAGATGCTAATTATATATTAATGAGCATTATTCTCTATAGAAGTTCGGATAAGAGTATGTCTTTGTACATAATCCTATTTGTCGACATTTGAACGGAATTAGGAGACCTTACCTTGATTCTACCACGAAACTCTTCTAATGTGGGGCTATTAAGCTTTTCCCTTTGCTTTCACTCCTATTGAGCTCGACTCTGTATTGTTTCCTGTTTTGGACAACTGAATGACAACGGAAGACCATGTCGACTCTTTGCATTTGGTTGCTCTTTGCAATAGGTTAGGCCACCTCACTACTGAATAGATCATAGAAGACTGGGATGATGAGACCCCACCTGAAAAATTGGAAGAATGCTGGTTAACTTTGATAGGAAAAATCCTTTCAAATCATTCCATAAACTTCCAACTTTCCAAAGTACTTTAAAGCGAGTCTGGCGAACTGAACAAGTGGAAATATCACAACGAGAGGCGGGCATCTATGTAGCAAAATTCACTTCCCAAGCAGAAAAAGAGTGAGTACTTGAAGGCGGACCTTGGCTCTTCTTAGGCCATTTGGTTATATTCAAATCACGGATCCCTAATACACCATTACATTGCTATGACTTCTTTAGTTGTGCGTTCTGGGTTCAGGTGTTTGGATTGCCTTTAGAATGTAGTACATAACAGATGATCAGCATGGCGGTGCAACAAATGGGCCGAGTCTTAGAAGTTAGAGTCGATACAAAGGAAGGGACATCATCTAGAGTTGGCCGAGCCAGGGTAGACCTAAATTTGCAAGACCCCCTAAAAATAGGGAAGCTTATTTGCATTGATGGTAAGACTCTTTGGCTTGATTTTTGATATGAACGCCTATCGTATTTCTGCTACTCTTGTGGAAAGCTGAGACATTATGCAATGTACTGTAAGGATATCCCCTATGATGAAGCAAAACTAGAAGGTAAAGAAAAAATGGCCTACGACCAATGGCTTCGGGCTAAGGTTAAGGAAAATAGCCCTTATTAGCACAGTTTCTATACAGCTTAAGATAAATCAGAGCAGCCTGAAGAAGTTGTACCTGAAACTCCACCCTCACAGATCCAGCATGTTCCTTTATTGCCACCACCAATAAATGTCGATCCAGCGCACCTGTCCAGCGCAGTGGACACAACCAGGACAAATGCGGTAGGCATGACTACACAACACCTTCAGCAAACAGATATGCAGGGCACCTCTCTTCACACAACACTTATACCTATAACAGCCAAATTAAAGGGAATTCAAACCCAACCCATGGAAGCCAAGTTACAAAAGAAGCTGAAAAATAGGAGAATGACACCAAAATTGGGGGTAGCCAAAAAGTTGAAGAGATACAACCCCTACAAGGAAAAAATTTTACTAATCGACGACCATGATGACACAAACCTAATGAAAACACCTATCTATGCAGCTGAGGAAGTGGGAGCATGGGCTTTGGTGGTTGGCCCTAAATAGCCACCCCTCAACAAATGAAGCTGCTTTGCTGGAATTGTTAGGGTTTGGGCAATCCCTTGACAGTTCAAGCGCTTAAGGCCATGACGACCAACAAAAAGCCCGCAGTTGTCTTCTTAATGGAAACAAAGAACTCAAAAGTAAAGCTTTAGCATCTACAGCGCTATTTACATTTCACGAACTCATACATTTTGAACCCAGTTGGTCTAGCCGAAGGCTTAATAGTACTATGGATTGATCAGGTCTCTTTGCGAGTGGTTCGATTATTGCAAAGCCTAATTGACTTCATCTGTAGGATGGTGCAAGAAGATAGAACTATGTGCCTTACATGTATTCATGCACCTTATACTTATCAACAACGTCAGCTTCTGTGGGATGAGCTTCGGGAGATAAGCAATGAGAACAACTTACCTTGGATATGTGCTAGGGACTTTAATGAAATTCTTTATCCTTGGGAGAAGTTAGGCAAGCGAGCTGCAACTTTTTCTAAGATGCTGTCTTTTCATGATGTCCTAAATGATTGTGCACTAATGGAGATAGAAAGTAAAGGTTGCAAGTACACTTGGATGAATAATACGGAAGGGGAAGAGCTTGTAAAGGAAAGATTGGATTGAGCATTATGCACAATGGATTGGCGCTTAATGTTTCTAGGGGCAGAAGTGTTTGCGCTACCTACTGTGGGATCCAACCACAGTCCTTTGATTATTCAGACTATAGCACCTTATAAACAAAAGAAAAAAGAAAAAAAGAGGCCTTTTACTTATGAGGCTTATTGGAATGATGATGAAGAATGCAAAGAAGTCATCTTAACCGCATGGAATTCAATACACCCTCAGCATTCTGGTTTCCTTACAAAGTTAAAGAAGGTCACAGCAGCACTGTCCAAGTGGAGTCAAGAAAAGTTCTCAAATGGACGTACAAAAGTGATCACCTTACAACAACAACTACAGGATCTAATGAACCAGCAGCATTTACATTATGATAGAGTGGAAGCATCGGGACTTAGAGAGGAAATTAAACGAACTTGGCAATGGGAAGAACAATACTAGGCGATACGTTCCAGAATACAATGGTTGAAATAGGGCAACAAGAATACGAGGTTTTTCCATGCATCTACACTTCAAAGAAGGCAAAGAAATCGTATCACTATGTTGCAGGATGAGAAGCAGCAATGGGTACGTGACACACAAACCCTACAAAGTGTGACGAACAATTTCTTTTCCAAGTTATATACATCTACAAGGTATAGGGATTACGAGCCTATACTTAACTAATGCCAACAGGTCATCACCTCTGAAATGAATGAACAGCTGATAGCTACGATCACTATTGAGGAGGTTCGACAGGCCACTTTTCAGTTGGGTACTACCAAAGCCCCTGGTCTTGATGGTTTAAATGGTTTATTTTATCAAAAACACTGGGAAACTATTAAAGATGATTTAACTCCTATGGTGCATAATTTCTTCATGTTTGGGGAGATGCCTAATTATCTGAATCATACTTTTCTTTCTTTGATTCCTAAGACACCTCACCCAGAGAAACTGGAACAATATCGCCCAATCAGTCTTTGCAACTTTGCCTGCAAAATTATATCAAAGGTACTTGCTAACCGTCTGAAACCTTGATTGAATTATCTCATCTCTAAAGAACAAACGGCTTTCGTGAGTGGTCATCAAATCCAAGATAATATTTTAATTGTCCAAGAAGTTCTTCATCAATTTAAGAACATGAAGAGGACAAGAAGGTTCAATGCTATCCTAAAAACAAACATGCAAAAGGCTTACAATAGAGTTGAGTGGGATTTCTTTCATGACTACCTCTTTAAATTGGGGTTCCATCCTAGATGGGTTCAGTGGATTATGCAGTGTGTTACGACAACATCTTTTAGTGTGAAATTTAATGGCGACCGGCTATCTCCTTTTTACCCTTCTCAAGGCCTACGACAGGGTGATCCTTTATCTCCATATCTTTTTATTCTGCCAGTAGATGTGTTATCAAGTCTAATTAATCAAGTTGTTAGAGTGGGACACATTAAAGGTATTAAATTTAATAGATGGTGTCCAACCCTGTCTCACCTATTTTTTGCTGATGATGTGATTTTCTTCCTAGAGGGTTCTATTCCGGAATGCCAAAATTTTGTTGATATCTTAAATCAGTATTGCATGGCGACTAGTTATGTAGTGAATCGCAATAAGTCTGGCATAAACCACCCGCTTTGATGGCTCCGTTGGTAGTTCTTCCCCATCGTGGGGGGACCCGCTGACCCCTTGCTCAAGGGAGAGGGTTCGAATCACCGCGGAATCGCCCGCGTCTTACCTGGTGGCTAGGGTGGTGGGTCCTCCAGTTCGCCCCCAAGGTTTACTCCAACCATCTGCGGCGTACGGGGCTTCCCTAGGTCATAAAAAAATAATAATAATAAGTCTGGCATAATCTTCAGTAAACACTATCCTTCTAGCTTGCAAGAAAATATGTCCAAGGAGCTTAGAATGCCTATGCTGCCAAGATATGGCAAGTATTTGGGTACCATCTAACTGGGGTCGATCAAAGAGGGAGATGTTTTCTTGGATAAGAGCACGAGTAAATGCAAAGTTGGAGGGATAGAAAGGGAAATTGATTTCAAAAGGAGGTAAGGAAATTCTTATTAAATCTGTTGTACAGGCACTACCTCATTACGCTATGTCCATCTTTAAGTTGCCTATGTCTATTTGCAAATCTATTGAGAAGAGCATTGCTAGATTTTGGTGGAGAAATGATAAGAATAAAGCTGGTATCCATTGGCAGAGATGAGAAATTCTTATAGAAATCAAAGACAACGGAGGTCTAGGTTTCCAAGACCTTATAGTGTTTAACAGAGCCATGCTTGGAAAGCAGGCTTGGAGATTATTACAACAACCTCAAGCTTTGTGGAGTCAAATTTTTAAAGTTTTGTACTTTCATTCGAAAGACTTCTATTCGATAGCTAAAGACACTTGACCATCCTGGGGATGGCAGAGTATTCTTATGGGCAGAGATGCTATTCTACCACATTTACGCTGGTCAGTGGGTAATGGGAAAAATATCAAAATACGAGGTGATCGATGGTTACCAATGGGGATTCTACATGGACCAAAAACTAGAGAGGAACCATTAATGGTGGCTGATCTTATTGATTCAATCCACCATAATTGGAACCAATATTTACTCCTCAGTATCTTAGGAGATCAGATTACAACAGAAGTCCTCACTATCCCAGTAAGACCCCTAGTTACAAAAGATCAATTGGTATGGATAGCCATGAAGGACAGTCTCTATACTGTTAAAAGCAGCTACCATAATATAAAGCAAGCAACACGCAATCATCACAGCAACAGTGCGTCAACATCTCATCAGATTCCTAGTGTATTATGGTGACGAATATGGGTAATGAAAATAGTACCAAAAATCAAAACATTTATCTGGGCAATTTGTCACAATACACTCGCCACCAAAGAAAAATTATTCCACAGACACATATTTGCGGATCTCTATTGCAAAATGTGTCAACAGCACACACCTGAAACCCTAGAGCATCTTTTTCTCTACTGCTCATGGACTCAAACCATATGGACTCACCCACAGTAATATTTAGATTCAGCCTCACTCGATACATCATCTTGATACATGGTTAACAAATAGAGTGTCAATGCCAAAACACTTACCTAGGCTAGAGATCACAGCCAATGTCCTCTGGCAAATCTGACGGATGCGAAATAACTTTGTGTTTCGCAATCAGCAACTGGATCCATATCTCACAGTTGAATCGGCATTAGCTCAAATCAAATTATTCTACTCTCCTGATACGACTCGATCGAGAACAAGGCAAGATACCATGAATCCATAGTAGCTTTGGCGGCCTCCAGACTTGGGAACCCTTAAGTGTAACATCGATGGTGCCTATCAACCAGGAAGCGCAAAGGGATCGATAGCATGTATCTGCAGAGATCACTAAGGCCGACTCATAGATTATTTTTCAATATGAGTTCCGACGAAATGAACTTTTGAAGCAAAGATTCAAGCACTTACCTTCACCCTTCAACATCTACTACGGCAAGAACTCAATGATGCCAATATGGTGATTGATTCTGACTGCCTTGGCCTTGTCGAAGTGGTGCGAGACGGGAGATCGGCGCCGTGGGAGCTTTGTCCTTTGATCACAGAAGCTATCCTTTTGATTTCCCTTTTTCCTAACCTAACGCTGCACTACTGTCGATGAGAGGCCAATATGGTAGCTGACTGGGCTGCGAAGGCCCAGCGCTCAGATTTTGCGGCCCAAAACTGGTTCCTTTACCCCCTGCTGTTCTTCTTAACCTTGTATATGCCGATGCTTTAGCTTTAGGTTGTAAGTTTCCGTTAATATAACTACTAGTGTTTACTTTGTCAAAAAAAAAAAAAAAATCAGGTTGAATTCTCTTGTATGCTGTAATTGATGGTTCATGTGCAATCATAGGTGCATAGCTGGTCCACTAAAATGGAATTTTATGCTTCTTCCCTAGAAAGACCAAATTGTGAGACCTGCCAAAAGACTTTTCCCATCTTTTGGATTGTCCAACGAAAGTCATTCTATAATTATTTGAAGTATTCCCAGTCTTTGAATCACCAAAAAAAATCAAAATCAAAATCATCCATCATCACCTCGTTTTATATAATAATGATGATGATGATGATAAAATATACGTGATTATGACAATTACAAACAAGCATAAATGTTTGGAATTATATAAGCTCCGGAGGACGGAAAACACATTGCAGTAAAATTATGGCGCTATGAGATGGCCTTAGACTAGAATTAGCAAATAATGTTACCTATTTACACATTGAAATGAATACCATGTCTCTTATTCAAGCAATTACAGGCACTCAGGCATTATTTGCTGATGAAACTCATCTGGCCATATGCAGGAACTTGCTCACGGAGTTGTAGGAAATACAAAATTGAGCACATATTCAGAGACGCAGATGATTGCACGGATTCTTTGGCCCTGCTTGCAAAGGAACATCTGCAGGTTGGTATTTATTCCTCTGTTTTAGATGTTATTAAAGACCTTTCGAATGACAACTCCGTTGGTAGCACATATATTTCAGACAGTGCAACTTGACTAATTTTGTGTAATGATCGATAGTTGAGATTTGTCACTACACCAAATGAGATACCGTGTAGATAGATTATCACTGTCCCTTTCCAAATTCACATAGTGCATTCAGGATTTTATTTAGCCATGCCTGCTGTTAGGACCATTAGAATTAGGACTGGGATGAGTGGGGAAGGTTGGATTTCTTCAATTCCTGCTATACGGGTAGTCATTAGGCGATTTTCCTTCACCACTTGCTCTCACCTCTTTCTGCTTTTTCTTTCATTTAATTACGATGTATTGCATGGACCTGGTCTCCTCGCATTACCATGGCTAGTTTAGCTTCAACAGCTCCGCAAGAGGTGGAGGCTTGTGCTATTTTGAGGAACCTTTGCTGTGATCTTGTGATTCAGAGCAGTTAACAAGAAGACAAACAAAAATGATATTTAATTAGGATCGGATAAGTTCATCGAAAATATTAAAAGTTGTCAAGAATATGCAATTAAATCCTAAAACTTACAACAAATACAACCCAATTTTAAAACTTGTCAAATTGATGTAATTGAATCATTTCATTAATTCCGTCTAATTTGACTAACGAAAAATGCTGACATGATTTTTTTTTTTTTTTTTAAAGTCAGCTAATTGTTTGCGCTAATATATGCCGACCTAATCTTTGAGATAGGCTGGTCGAATAATTCACTTGCAGGTACTCCTTACTATAAGGATCTCAACGTGTTTAGCAAATATACGTGATTCACAATGCGAGTCGTTTGATCATGCCAGATTCGTGCGTCTTCCTTCATTTCTTATAACAGGCTTGGATTGCTAGGGGCCATGGTAGATTGCGATGCAGCCTTTTGTTGTACCTTTTTTCTCCTTTCTGATTCTTACATATCATTAACTATTTCCTGAGTAATTCATGCTTCTACATACAAGTTTATGAGTTCAGATTCGATCCATCAGTCATGTCATTAAATAATACTTAAATTTCAAAAAAAAAATTGAAAGAAACAGTCTTCTGAATTCTTATAGTCTGTACCTTTTCCCTTGTAATTCATACTTCCAAATGAAAGTACGGGAGTTTAGATTCAATCTATCTCACTCATGTCATTAATTAGTATCAATAGACCCTTTTATCCCTCCTCATTTCACTTATTTTTTTTGTCATTCTTATTAATAGAATTGAAAATTATTCAAGGATCCATTCCTTTATATCGCATTGATCACCAACCTTGCCCCGCACTTCACGGGCATGGGATGATAATGGAGATGGGGACTTCATGGCCCCTGCTCACTACTATGCTTATTCCCATATTTTTTTAATCAAGTACTTATTTCAATATAAAATCCTTATTATCATGTTCAATTCCAGAAAGTTTTGTTGAAATCGTTATTTTGTTAAATTTCATGTTTACATTTGTCCTAATAAAAGTAAATAACTCATTAAATTATATTCTCTTTAAGCTAACAATTTCATCCAACTTAATGTAACCTCTATGAAATATATTTCAGTAGGATACCGCATTAGGTTAAAACAATGTTTCCAAAACTCTTGGTAACTGAAATTATGAGTTTTTTAAGAAAAAGACGAATTGATACGATTTGAATGAAATTCACGAGGCATGACACGTTGGTCCTCATTTTTTCTGAGAAATACTCTGTAATCAATCATGTCAAAACATTTGTCTCCCAATACAAAAATGACATAATAACCGAAACAAATGTCCTCACACGACCTAAATTTTTATTCCTCTGTTATTAAGTTATACATTCAAATTCTTGAGAATATCTTTCAAGCTTGAGCTCGTGAAAAACAACAAGATTCTAGGAGAAATTTCAAATCCAAATAGTTCGGCCAAACAATGAAGAAATTATTGAACCAAATGAAGGTCCTCTCTACTCATGAATCATGAAGATTTTCACACCAAATTTCCTTGGTTTCCATGGATGACAAAACATTCTGTGTCATCCTTGACCACGTATAGTAATTGTCTTCTCATTACTATGCACTTATCTCAATTATGTCTCTAAATCATAGTATATACAGATTCTAAACAAAAATGGATAGATAAACCAGGTCGCGGGTTAGATTTGTTGCAACCCTAGGACCGCTTTTGAGGAATGGTTCTAGAGGCATTTACTTGAAAGATAATTCAAATTTGCATTGCAAAAGATCTTGAATGCGTCATCTAATGGTGATCTGAAGCAACCCATCAATTTCGAGTGCAAGCTCTCCCAAACTCATGATGTTGAGATATTCAATTTTGAGTTCTTAACATCTTAATATCTTTAGGGGACACCACTAGCTATTTTGGATCGGCTAGAAACCAATTAAAACGCGGAGAGTCATCTCCATTCCTACAAAAGCAAACATTTGGGAATTGGAGACTATCATTTCGATACCTAAACTTGATCGTTTGTTCACTAAAGTGACTAGGCAGTCTTTTAGCCGATTATGAGCCTTAAAATTCTTACCCACTAAGTGTCCAGGCGATGACTGTTGACTATGATCCTAATGATTTAACCTAATCATGCTTAAAGTGAAAATTAACAGTAAATGTACTGAAAAAGAGCAATCAAATGAAATCGAAATGAAAGTGTGCAAACAACGACCTAACATTGTCTCTAAAAAAAAAAAGGCATTCAAAAACCCTATAGTAAACCCTATTGATCAATATTTTAATCAAAATATTTTCACTCTTTTTATGCTAAATTAGTTCTAAACTAGAATTAACACTAAATATCTAATGAAACTTGCTCAAAACTAATTTCTAAACTTTTGAAAATTTTCGCCATTTTCTTAATTTTTTATAATATAATATTTTATACTGACCCGGGTCGGATCTCCGCACCCAACCCGGATCTAATCAACCCGGGCTTGGTGGCCCTGGTTCACTGCTGACTGGGCTCAGCGATTGAGCCCAGTCCGGCTAAGCCCAAAACAAAATGAATATAAAAATTTAAGCCCAGCCCGCCATGAAATAATTCCAAGGCGAAGCCTCATTAGACCCACAGAACCCAAATCATCACTCAAGCCCATTTAGACCTAAAGTTCATTTAATCTAACCGAGCCCACCCTATTATCTCCTTTCACCAATGCTTGCCCCCCTTCCTTTACGACGCGTGCATCCTTCCTCCCCGCGCACAGGACACCACAACGTTCAACTACAAACACTAGAACTTTCAACCACGGATCGTATACACACCGAGAATGATACCAGCATCATCAACAACCTCGGGTCACCATCGCCAGGCCGGCTCTGTCAGCCACTTCGAGCCAATGTAGCCGGACCACCCATTGATGACAACAAGCAAAAGGACCGACTGGAAAAGGCAAGCTATGGCCGTAAACTTGAGAAAATCACACTCGAGACTACCGATTCAATTAATAACATGCCAACAAGCGAGTACACCTTAGGATTTGGCTAAACTGGCGTGGTACTCACAAACGCGCGTCAGGGTCGTTTCATCAAACACAAGATGGGCGTCAACTGGGGGGGGGGGGAAGCAAAAGCGTTCGGGACACGAACCCAAACCAAAACCAGCAAACAACACTTAGGATAAACAGAGAAAGGCATGAGCAAGCCCGAGCCAGCAAGGGCCTATTTGGTAACCGCCAAACAGTGCCAAATTATATTATTTTGTTCATAAGAGGAGTTTTGGAACATAATTATTTTTGGTAAAATTTTTGTTTTCGGAACAAATATTTTTTTTTTTTTTTTCCCAAAAATAGATTTGGAACAGAATCAAGAATAAAAAAAGAAGAAGTTGATTCTTGGTTCCGGGAATAATTCTAGAATCAAGCTCATATTTTCTCTTTTTCTTCCCTTTTTTTCTTCTTCATCCACCACCGCGGTTGCCACTTGCTGCCATCCGCTGTCCACCGCCCACCACCGCTAGTCACCAGCAACCGGTCCGGCGAGCTCGCTAGAGGCTTGCTAGGTCAGGGTGAGGTCTAGCAAGCTCACTAGAGGCAAGCCTAACCATCGACAAGGCTTGCTTAGCCTTGCCAATGGCCAAGCGGGCCTCGCCTAGCCCCGGCAAGGCTTGCTTGGCCACCGGCGAGCCACTTGAAGAAGAAGAATATGAGAGAGAAAGGAAAAAAAGAAAAGAAGGAAAAAGTAATAGAATTATTTAAAATTTAAAAGAAAATGATTTGGAGTAGAATTTTTTTTTTTTGTCGAAACAAATGGTATTATAGATTAAGAGGTAAAGATACAACCGCTAGTTACAGCTTCAAAGATACAAAAGACGTAAAAGCCGAGAAGGGGGAAAAGCGGGCCAATTGTTGGGAAGCAAAGAAAGCCCATGGGACTTAGCAACCCAATCAGCTATGAAGTTTGCAGCCCGTCGACAAGTGCCAAATGTGAAGAAAAGGAAAAGAGGGCAAAAGTGCCCTAGCTTCGCCGATCAAAGAACGATGCTGCCATGGACACAAAAGGGGGTTGAGCATAGCATCCACCAACACCAAGCGATCCGATTCCAGCCGCAATCGATGTTTATCCAAATTTTTCGCAGCAGAAAATTTAAGGTATGCACCAGCGCCGAATTTATGTTTGAAGAGCAGAGGAGGCGGTAATCATTGCTGTAAAACCGCAATAAGGCGTCCCCGCGAGTCTCGGCAAACACATGCGATCGCACCTTCTTGTGGGGAGGTAGGGTAGGCGCCATCAATGTTGATCTTAAGAACACCTGGATCTGGGGGATGCCACCGGTGATCAGAGTCGGGAAGGACCCGTCTGCAATACGTAGTCGACTGCTGACAGATAGGAGATGAGCGAGCGTCGGCTAAAGCTACCTGCACCACCTGTTCAACTGATAAACTTCTTTGACGGAAGATAAAGTCATTCCTATTCTTCCATAGATGCCAAAGAATAGAAGCCACCATCTCCAAACCAGGTACGTCATAGCTATTCTCCAGTAGGTCTACAAGACATTTGTCAATTCGAGTAGTCGTAGCCATTATTGTTGCAAGGTTTACTCCGTGGATGAGACCAAATAGACTTGGTGGTAGGACATGAAGGAAAATGTGTTCTGCATTGTTTCGGTAGTTGGGTTGTGCACATAGTACGATGGGGTCAGGGATGATATGCCGGTGGAACAAATTTTCTTTTGTAGGCAGGGCATGTTGACATAGAGACCACATGAAAATGTGAACTTTCGGGGGGCTTTTTAAATGCCAAATAGATGACCATAGCTTCCTAGGTGGGTGGTAGGAAGAGGAGGGCAGCTCTAGCACTGGATGTATGATCTTTGATGTAATTGTAGGCACTCTTAACCGTATACTTACCATTTAGCTGGCCTTTCCATATAAGCAAATCAGAAAGATAGCAAGGTCTAATTGGCAAAGACAGAATTTCACTTACTAGCTGAGGATCAAAACTTTGTCGAAGGAGGGATTCATTCCATGCAGCCTGAGTTGGTAGGATAAAATCAGCTACCTTTGTCGCTTCTCCTCTAGGTGCGGGGCCTCCTATAACACCACTAGATAGCCATTTATCCTCTCTAATATTAATCTTCCGACCATTACCAACAGACCATTGAACATTATCTGAGATAGAATCTCTCCCAATTAAAAGACTCCTCCATCCCCAAGAAGATCTTACTCCTTTTTCAGCCCTCATGAACTCCGATGTATGAAAATATAAGCCTTTAAAAAGACTACCCCATAAAGTAAGCGGTTCATGTATTAGTCTCCAAGCCTCGCTTGCCTAAGAGAGCATGATTAAACGCCACAAGATCTCGGAAACCCATACCACCATTGTCTTTTCTAGTTTTAAGAATATCCCAATTTTTCCAATGAACCCCAAATGTTCGACCACTCTGTTTCCACCAAAATCTTGCAACTTGCTGCTCAATGGTCTTGCAAATAGATAGCGGAATCTTAAATATGGACATGGCGTATTGTGGTATTGCTTGGATAACCGATTTAAGCAAGATTTCCTTTCCTCCCTTTGAGAGTAGTCTTTCCGTCCAACTCGCAGCTTCGATTCAACTTTTCCCGCAGCCATGAGAACATTTCCCTCTTAGATTTACCCCAATCGATGGGAGACCAAGGTATTTACCAGATTTGTCCAATATTGGCACACGGAGTTCACTAGCCAGATTTACCTTAAGACTGAATGGACAAGATTTGTTGAAGAAAATTCCTGATTTGTTTCTGTTAACTTCCTAATCTGTGGCTCTACAATATTGGTGAATAATATTGGCTAAGTTCTGACATTCCACTAAAGTACCATCGAGGAAAAAAATAGCATCATCAGCAAATAAAAGATGAGACAATTTAGGACACCACCTGTTTAGCTTGATCCCTCGAAGAGAACCCATCTCCATTGCATTTGAAATGAGAGTGGATAAGACATTGGCAACAAGAATAAAGAGATATGGCGAGAGGGGATCACATTGTCTCAAGCCTCTAGATGGGTAGAAGTAGGGAAGAGGATCACCATTAAATTTCACACTGAGAGAGACTGTAGTAACACATTGCATTACCCAGCCAACCCATTTTGCATGAAAACCAATATGAATAAGGTAGTCTTGTAGGAAGTCCCATTCAACCCTATCATATGCCTTAAGCATATCCAATTTTAAGATAGCTTGAAACCGTTTCTTCCTCCCCGCGAATCTTAAGTTGATGTAGAATTTCCTGAACAATAAGCACATTATCCTGGATTTGACGTCCACTAATAAAGGCACATTGTTCTTGTGCAATCACATTAGGGAGACAGGGCTTTAATCTATTGGCTAAAACCTTTGAAATGATTTTATATATGAAGTTACAAAGGCTAATAGGTCTATACTGTTCTAGCCTTTCGGATTTGGAATTTTGGGAATTAAAGATAGGATGGTTCGGTTAAATTCAGGCCTCAAAACTCCGTAGTAAAAAATTCTTGAACCGAAAGGAAGATATCATCCTTTAAGATCTCACAATGGGAATGAAAGAACCGACCATTTAAACCGTCGTCCAGGAGCCTTGGAAGGTCCCATTTGAAAGACAAAGCAAGTTGAACTTCCTCTCGAGTGAGATCCTTTGTTAATTTTCCATTCATTTCCTCCGTGATTATAGTTGGACATTGAGCAAGAACAGGCCAATAATCTCGATTGCCCACCGACTGATACAAACGTTGGAAGAAACTAGAAGTGATGTCCTTCAAAATGTTAGGATCACGAACCCACTGATGATGCTCATTTTGCAGCATACTAATGCGATTTTTCTGTCTTCGGTTCACCGTCATTGCATGGAAATACTTAGTGTTCTTATCTCCCCATCTTAGCCAATTTATCCTAGATCTCATAGACCAATATTGTTCCTCATGTTGCCATAATCTTTGAATTTGCTCTTTAATATGAGAAACCTCCTCTTGGTGGGACTGATCATACGACTTATTGAGCAGGTATTGAAGCTGATCCTTGAGGGAAATGATGTGTTGATAGCCATGGGAAAATTTAGATCTACTCCAACGAGAGAGGGCCATTGAAACAGCCTTTAATTTCTGAGGTGAGTGCTTACCTTTTATTTGGGATTCCCGCCATGAAGCAGCAAATAACGAGTACTACACTCCGGATCTTGCAACCAAAACGATTCAAAATAAAAAGTTTTTCTGCGTTTGATAGGATCTGCTAAAGCGGTAGTTAGAAGAATAGGGCAATGATTGGACCCAAGCGGAGGCGAGCAAAGGCTTCAAGCGGGGAAAGGTAAGACGCCATTCCATAGTACAAAACACCCTATCCAATTTTTCCTTTACACGGTCATTTGTAGACCGATTGTTAGTCCAAGTAAAGGAGCAGCCTTTAGTGGGAACCTCCATCAAAGAACAGTCATTAACCATCTGACAAAATGTTGCATACGTTTTTTATCAGCTGGTCGCTTACTTGATTTCTCCCAGGGGTAGAGGATGTCGTTGAAGTCACCGATACACAGCCATGGGAGCATATTAGATGTACTGATCTGTCGTAATTCATCCCAAAAGTGTTGTCTGAGATGGAAAACAGCTGGTGCATATAAACAGGTAAGGTGCATAATAACTCAATTCGATTTATCAGTACACAGCATATGTAATAAAGAAGAAGACTGCCATTCAACTATTAAGTCAACCCCGGTGTTCCAAAAAATGGCTAAACCGCCAAAGAAAACCAAAACCCGAAAGATTAACTATCATACTCATTGAGAAACGTGCCCTTGTCTGGATCCGTTGAAGAAACGAATCCTGATTTTTTGTTTCCATTAAAAAAAGAACATCTGGTTGTTCCTGGGCCACCATTGCCCTCAAGGCACGAACTGTCAGGGGATTGCCCAACCCCGACAGCCCAACTAATAATCTTCATTTGTAACTTGGTGGTCGTTTAGGGCCAGCCACCAATGCCCAAGGTTCATCGCAATAAAGATCGGAGTCTCCCGCAGATGGGAGTCATCAAGAGCCTCAGGTATGTGTAAAGGCTTGTCGGAATTTCCAAAACGCTTTGCTTTTTTCATTGGACCCGCTTTAGGGAGTAAGTGAGAGTGCTTCAACTTCTTCAAGCAAGATGGACCTGTTTCAGCTTGCTTTAACTTGGCGAGTAATTTTCCTGTAATAGGATTCTCAGCAACTGGTGCAAGAGGCTTCCATTGGAGCGGAGCAGCCGCAGTAATAATTTGGCCTTCATTGGGTATGTGCAACTCCTCCATTGAAGTATTAATATGTGGTTGAGTGACAGGAATAAAACCCGTTGGCGAGTGTGGAGTTTTAGGGATGACGTCCTCAACCTCATTCGTAGACAACTTGGTTCCATAAAAGGTATTCCAAAAAGGACTATGTTGATTAACCTCTGCACGCAACCAATTTCCATAATAGAGATTGTCCTTGTTATCAGCTTTTTCAATGTCAAAGGGGTAAGTCGTACAATGTGTAGCATAATGACCAATAACCCCGCAAGAATAACAGTAGTGAGATAATCGCTCATAGCGAAAGTCTAACCAAATTGTCTTTCCATCCAATTGAATGAGCTGACCCGGGATGAGAGGTTGCTGTAAATCTAATTCTATTCTGACTTTTCCAGCTTTGAGGGGGAGAGCATCATTCTGTTCAAACTTCACTATCAGCACCCGACCAACACGACGAACTACTTTACGAAGCATGCTTCTGTAAACCACTCGAGAGGGAGCCCAATAACATGCATCCAGAACTCGCACTTAGAGAAATCATAGCAAGTGTAAAGGGGTATTAGGAAGCCAAGGCTTTAAAATAACTAGATGATTGGAAAATCGCCAAGGGCCACCATCCGAATCTGTTTTATCTCGCTTCGATTTAAATTTAATCACATACGGACCTTCTTCACTCGATGTATGGCTACATTGTCTCAGTGCGCCAAGCTAATTTCATAGTATTCGGAATGCTTGTGAATTAATGGTCTCGTGTAGTTAGAATCTTACCCACCGAGTTAATTTACACTCCTCCACTTTGTCCTGTGGTGCAGCTACATCACAAACTTCGATTGTTTGCTCGGACCATAGTCGTCCCATTCGGTTACAGAGAGCAGCAAGACGAGCGTCAATTCCATGTACAGGATTGGCTGTCCCGGACGAACCCTCAGCTGGAGGATCCATAAATCTAGCGACTCCAGTGAGACACAGTTACGAGGGAAAGTCAATTTTAGGAGATGAAGGCCATAGCGTCAGGAACATAATCACGGGAGTTGTAAAACGGCGAAAGTTCAACAGAAAAGCGACATGCAGAAGGTTGATGAAACGGGATTGTTGCAAATGAGATGGAATTGACAAATAGAAGAAAGAAAAAGTTCAGATGAGACCCATTATCGAGCGGCAAAGAAGATCAGTAATTTGGGATTGAAGACAGGACATCCTTTTTCGGAGGAAAAAACAAAGATGGGTAGAGGAAAATGAGCCAATCCATGGGCGAAGTCAAGGTAGAAGATGAGGTGATATCTGGAAGAAGGTAGAGATGAGAAGAAGATGAAAGTTTGAAAAAACACCAGGAAAAGACTACCAGTGGGGTAGAGGAAAACTCGACAGAACGAGAGTTGTAAATAATTTGCGAAAGGCCGTCCGGAGTAGAAATTTTGAACATAGTATTAAACGCAATTTTATTTCGAGAATTGAAATTTTGAACAATTATCAAACGGCTTAAAATACTTAGAAATTGTTTCTGGGAAAGAATAAAGAAGAATTATTTCTAATAAAAACTTGTTCCCGAAAACAGAAGTGTTACTAAACGTGTCCTTACTGGGACAACGAAAATTCGCTTTTGCTCGATCATGTACGTGTAATCACTCTCAGTTCGTCATTGCTCGCGACATCTCAGCCTCAACCCTTCCGCGCGCTCCTCCCTCTTACGTAGCACCGCACCTTAACAGCATTCTCGTTCACATTTGTTGGGATTATCGGATAACCCAAAAACCGGATTCAACACTAAATCGAACCCCTAAAACGAATGCGGAAGACAAGCCCGGAAAAATCACGTATCACCGATCCTAAAGCACACCACGGATTCGAGCGTACCTTGTTAGCCATAGATTAAACACAAATGCTGAAGATTGAGAAGAGAAACCGATCATGTTCGATCCGATGACGTCCATTGGCCTTGAAGGGAAGACGGTGTCGCCTTAAGCTTTTGGTTTTCTTTTGGAGGGAGAGAGGAGTGACGAACGTACGTTGAAAATGCTAAGAGGTGTATTTGTCTCTCTCTTTCATCCCTTATATACGTTCCCTCAAAAATAGAAACGTACCCCTTCATCCATGGGCCCTAATCTTGTGGGCCGGGCTTTTAGGCCCAACATGAGCGGACGGGCCAACTTAGGCCCATCGCCTAAAACCATCATCTCCCACTCGCACATGGTGGGCTGAACAGAATTCTCTTTACCTCTCTTCAACATTCATACCGGTGAATAATCCGTGCGACCAGCATACTTTGAGAGCTCATTGCCATACATCTGTTAGGAATATATAGCAGCTCATAATGGGCATCACACTCTGAGTAGATTTAGTATGCAGTACCCTAGATCGATCGATCACATTTATATCTCTCTTGATCTCTTTTAAATAATGATATATATATATATATATATATCTATATATATATATATATATTGTATTCACAATTATGATTATCCCAAAAACAATCATAATTGATTAACCAGTGAATACAAAACTACAATGTGATTCTCCAAATTCGATCTTCCTCTTTCCTTCAAACTCTCAATTTCAGTTCAGTTTGCTTTTTAAGAAATGTCCCATTAGATCGAATCAAACTCATGACCATTGGCAACATCCTAAAATAGCAAATACTAAATAGAAATCTTGAGAATAAGTAAGAGTCATGAGGACACTAAAAATTGAGGAACTCTTTTTCTCAAGAGTCTCACACGACATAAAAGTTGAGATCAAACTTATGTCACTCTTATTGGTCGTCTCATGCATATGTAGTATGAAATACGTATTACGGTATTAACTCATTTCCCATGGAGCGTATGTCTACACCTTTCAATACCGTACATATGATAGTTCAGACATACCCAATGTCTAACTTGAGTTCACGTATCTACTCATTCACAAAATTCATCAGAACTCACATCTGACATCATAGACAGATAAAGTAAAATATGTGGGGTATTTTACTTTCGAACATAGTAAGTATTATATCCTCATCTTAACACCCAGTTAGGCGACATACGTATTTTAAGCTTGAGCTCTCGATTATCACCTAAATAATAAGCTTAAATACAATCTCATCTCTATTTATCACACAGTAAATAGAGGCGATTACCCGTGTGAGTGGGCTAATCTTATATCTATCCGACATACTTTCTTAACTTAAAATAATGCACTGAGCATTAAGATGCATAAAGATCAAACAAAGATTCATAGGCATTAATGATTAAAACACAAATTCATCAAATGTGAACACTTTAGGGAAATTACAATCCAGTACATCAAACTCTACGCAATCCTTGAAATTTCATATGGCCACAAAAACACATCTCTAGGTATTGATTTTTTCATAGGATTTGCTACCATTCTATGCGTAGATATGTACTGTAAGTTCGCATCATTTCGTGCAACCATATCTTTGACAAAATTATACTTGGTATCTATAGGTTTGGTCTTGCCATGATATTTTGGATATTTGGTGTACGCTTTTGCTGCTTTGCTATCACAATTAACCAACAATGAATCTGCAGCACTTCTAATAACACCTAAATGATCCAATAATCTCTTAAGCCAAATATCTTCTTATATTGTTGCTGATAATGCCACGAACTCAGTTTCGATCGTGGACAAGGCTATACACTTTTGTTTCTTACTGCTCCAATATATGGTGCCATTATTCGATAAGAAAACAAACCCAGAGGTAGATTTTTTTTCATATAAATCTCCTCTCCAATCAGCATCAAAATAGCCTTAGAGTCGCAGATCATTTCCATAATACTCAGCGTATAATCAACAGTCATCTTTAGATACATTAGTATTCATTTAACGGCTTTCCAACGTGCTTGACCTGGATTGGATTGGTATTTGCTCACCATTCCAACTGCAAAACATATGTCAGGTCTTGTACACATCATAGTGTCCATCAAGCTCCCAACAGCACTAGCATAAAAATGTTTCATTTGTTCCTTCTCTTGTGGAGTCCTTGGACACAGTCTATGGCTAAATCCTTCACCTTTTGCAATAGGAGTGTCTATGGGTTTACAATCCCATATCATTCATCTCAAAGTTGGAAGACAATCAACTTTTGACAGTATTGACAAGCTCCATATTGCTTCCGGCAATTAGTATATCATCAACATATAATGATATGATTACAAATTGATCATTGGATCTTTTGATATATATACAATCATCATCATCTATCATTGTAAAATCATATGCCATTATGGTATTATGAAATCGTATATACCATTGTCTTGACGACTGCTTAAGGTCATATATCGACCTCAAAAGTCGACATACATTTTCTTCTTGGCCTTTCACTATGAAACCAGCATGTTGTTCCATATATGTTCCTTCCTCTAATTCTCCATTGAGGAAAGCAATCTTTACATCCATTTGATGTAACTCAAGATCCATACTAACCACTATTGCCAGAATTATGCGAATCGAGGTAAATCTCACTACAGGAGAAAATGTTTCTTCATAATCAATTCCTTCCTATTGATTATACCCCTTCGCCACAAGGCGAGTTTTATGACTTTCTATCGAGCCATCAGCCTTTCGCTTTATTTTGAGAACCCACTTGTTCATAATAGCTTTGTATCCTTTTGGAAGATCAACCAGTTCCCAGACTTGATTTGATTTCATTGACTCAACTTCCTCTTCCATTGCATGAATCCATTTTTCCTTATTAGGGCAATTCAGAGCCTTATTAATATTTCTTGACTCATCCTCATCTTGCAGAGCAATCATAAAAAATTTCCCCTTCAATGTCAAAACGTCGACGGGGAATACTTTGGCAACTTGTTCGCTATATGGGAGATTGTACACTTAGTACATCATTCCCCATTATGCTCCAACTCGGATTAGATAATGACGATATCATCTCATCATGTGGTTGTAATTGAGAATGAGTTGAATTCAATTCATCACTCTCATATTACTCTCACTTGGACGAACTCCACTAATATCATTATCTTGATCCAAGGTTTCAAATAGGGAGTAATCTTTCCATATTTCGCCCTTCTTAGGAAATTCATCCACTAAGAATGTGACATCCCGTGATTCAAATTCAGTTATACTCCTACTTTCCTGTTCACCTATGAACACATACTCTTTTGAGTGTTCGGAGTACCTCATTAAAATACTCTTATTTCCTTTGGAACCCAATTTCCCAAACTTGTGAGAGGATTCATGAGTATAGGCAGCACAACCCCATGGCTTAAGAAAACTTAAGTCCGGTTTTTTACCTGTCCATAACTCATATGGAGTGGAAGTAACTGATTTGGAAGGCACCCGGTTAAGTATATAGGCAGCAGTTAATAACGCATCACTCCAAAAAGCAATGGGTAAGTTAGCATACACCATCATGGACCTAGCCATTTTCAGTAGAGTTCTGTTTCTTCTCTCCGCAACACCATTTTGTTGAGGAGTATATGGAATAGACAACTGTCTTTCTATTCCTTTTTCATCACATAATTTTCTAAACTCATCAAATAAATATTCTCGACCTCGATCAGATCTTAAAGCTTTTATTTTCTTGTCTAATTGATTTTCTACCAAGTTCATATACCTTTTGAAACAGCTTAATATTTCAGATTTATGAGAAATGAAATAGACATAGCCGAATCAAGTATAATCATCTATAAAAGTGATGAAATAAATAACCCCATGCCTTCCTCTCACATTCATTGAACCACAGACGTCAGAATGGATTAAATGTAGAGGAAATTCAGCTTTTTTACCTTTTCCAAATGGTTTCCTTGTCGTTTTCCCTTCTAGGCAATGCTTACGTATGGGCAAATCGACTTTTTCAATGTTACCCAATAAGACCTCTTTAGCTAGTCTATTCATACATTGTTGGCCAATATGACCAAGTCTAGCATGTCACATAATCACATCATTATCATATGAAGTAGAAGACGTGAAACAAGGGAATAACAAATATTGATATCACGACAATCAACATTTAGTACAATAAAACCATCCAGAAAGTGACCACAACCATAGTAGTTTGTATCCAAATACAAATCTACACAGCTATTACAGAAGTTCACACTAAAACCAAGTTTAACCAACATCAAAACAGACACTTAAATTTCAACGAATCTCCGAAGCATATAGAATATCATGTAGGAATAGGGTGCGTCCACCACGCATGTTCAATTGGCAGGTGCCAATTCTTTTAACTCTCAGCTCTTGAGTTATTTCCTACATAAATCCACTTAGTTCCAGTTGGTATCGTCGAAATTCCATGAAGGATTCTCTGTCTTTCGCTACATGGTTTGTTACTCCTGAATCTACAGTCCACAAAGGATTGGATTCAGCCAATAATACAGAACTTGACACATAAGCAAAGTTCTCAAATGTACAAGAGGTGTTTGCCTTCTTTGGCTCACGACAGTCGCGAGCATAGTGACCTTTCTTGTCACAATTGTAACACCTTACTCTTGACATTTTCTTCACTTGAGGACGTTTTCCTCTCTTGTGTTGGTTAACTCTTGATTTCTTGCAATAAGGACTTGATCCTTTGCATTCCCACATATTGAACGAATCAATACGCTTGCGCTTAGAGCTCAAAGCCCTTTCTAAGCTAGAACCAGCATTGCAAATGTCCATTTTCAGCTCTAATGCCGTTAGGCGGTCCTCTACTAGCTCAAGGTGGCGCACGGCATCCTCAAGATCTTCCATAATATGATCAAGAGCTTCTAGTGCTTTTTGTTTTTCCAGCACATATTAAATCTTCATATTCAATATTTCACAATTGTTGCCATTCATATAAGCAATTACGTTCTTAGTTGCTGAAACCATCGATCTGAACACATCAGACATATATGCACGAATAATTAATGCCTATCATTTACGCATCCACTTTGTACAGACCCATCATATCAATGAATAATTTCTAGTAAGATTTCAAAATCAAAAGGTCACTACATTTCTAATCATCCTCCAAAAATCCTAACTCAAAATTATTATTAATATAATTGTCTTATGCAAAATAAATTCTATCAAGTTACAAAAACTTCCATGAACTACCCACAGCAGTCAACAATAACAGAAATCAAATAATATCTAACATCCAATAGAATAACAATGCTTTCACATAATACAACTATCCAACACTAAGTAATATATACAAATAAGAAATATCAATATAGAAAGAGATATTCACACTAAAAAGACATCTCAAATTAATCTAAGAAATAAATAGGGAATGTCCTTTCTAATCTATCAGTCAAAATATCTAAGAAATTGAAGGCACATTTGCCAACCATGGAAAAACTTTTGGAGAGCTCTCATGTCGCCTCTAAGGCGCATTCACTCTGCGCCATGTGGCACTCAATCTAAGGGTTGAAGTTTTGGTTAACTCAATCCTATAGTACTCTCTAACAAAAGTTACCACTAGCCTCCTATAACCGGGACCACGTTGACCTCCCATAGCCGATCTAACACTAATTGCCATTCAGGTGGAAGAGTGTTCATCAAAGCCGGTACCTTCTCAAAATCCGGCATAAGATAACCATTCCAGATGATTTCTTGTATCATCTGATTGACCCTGACCACATGTGATACTAAATCACCGTTATGCCACCGATAATTAGCTAACTCTGTCATCAACCTTTTAATTCTTGCATTTCCCTCGTCCGTTCTCGGGATTGCAGGTATCCGTGCATAACGCATCATAGTTCCTACAACAAATGCAGAACTAAAAATGGATTACTTATAATCCATAATGTACATAAGGGAAAATACATAATTTTCCATGATTCATGCAACTAATGCAGAATAAACAATGGATTACATATAACCTACATAGGCATAATTGAAAAAAGAAACAATTTCCTCTCTTTTTTTTTTTTTTTTTTTTTTTCGGGTCAACGGTCTTCGGTCAACGATCAACGGGTCAACAGGCGGCGGGTCATCGGACCGGTTTGACCGGTCGGCCCGGATGGACCGGTCGGGCCAGTCGGGCTAGGTTGGGCGGACCGACCGGTACGTGCGCGGGCTGATGTCACGCAGACGACAGTAGGCGCGTGCGCGACACTCGCCAGGCTTCCGCGCCGGTCGGGTCGGGTCGAGTCGCCGGCAGGCCAATGGTCGTCGGCGATGACGTCATCCCGGCGGTTACCGTGACGTCACAGTGACGTCACCACGCGCCGGTTCGCCGACTAGCGCGTGCCGGTTCGCTGGTCGCCAGCGCGCACGTTCCGGTTCGACGACCGGCACGTGTGGCGCACGCGTTGGCCGAGCCAGCGCTTCAGGCGCGTTCGACGTCTCCCGGCGGCGCACAACATGTCGACAGACTCGTTTCGACGAGCTCTTTCACCTTTTATCTTCATAAATTGATTTCAACTTACGGAAACTCAAAAAAATGGATGAACAGTGCTCGGGTGTCGAGATTTCTCGCCCCGATCCGTGTTGGCCGATGATTTTCGCAAAAAATTAATCAAAAAACATCAAAGGGGTCGGGATAACATGAATTAGGGCTCTGATACCAATGTTGGGATTATCGAATTATCCAAAAACTGGATTCGACACTAAATCAAACCCCTAAAACGAATGTGGAAGACAAACCCGGGAAAATCACGTATCACCGATCCTAAAACACACCACGGATTCAAGCGTATCTTGTTAGCCACAGATTAAACACCAATGCTGAAGATTGAGGAAGAGAAACCGATCATGTTCGATCCGATGACGTCCATTGGCCTTGAAGGGAAGACGGCGTCGCCTTAAGCTTTTGGTTTTCTTTTGGAGGGAGAGAGGAGTGACGAACGTACGTTGAAAATGCTAAGAGGTGTATTCGTCTCTCTCTTTCATCCCTTATATACGTTCCCTCAAAAATAGAAACGTACCCCTTCATCCATGGGCCCTAATCTTGTGGGCCGGGCCTTTAGGCCCAATATGGGCGGACGGGCCAACTTAGGCCCATCGCCTAAAACCATCAACATTGAAATCGACGCCCACGCAGACGAACACAAACACCCCGCAAATTTTCTCTCTAGGAACTACCGTACGCCAATGGCTCCTCCGTAAGAATCTCTTGCGGTCTTGCATTTTCGCTCTCTTTTTTCCTGGGGAATTCGAGCCTTGGTTCTTGTTTGGCGACCCCTTTGCTTGGTTTTTTGTGTTTGTGGCAGTGCCGTGGTTGAGAACTTGCCTACTCCGTTGAACTCCAGCGCCGAGCAACCTCCTCTTTTCGATGGAACAACGAGGTTCGATCCTTCTTTTTTCCCTTTAAGCGTCATTCGAGTTGGTTCAGTGTGATCCCTGATAAGATTGGAAAACAAGAGTTAGTCTTATGGGTCTGCTTATGTTTGTTTTCTCCGAATTTTCTGAAGGCTGTACACCTCTTACGCGTGCCCATATGCTCATCGCGCCTGGATCACGAGGAACTATAAGGTGAATTCATTCTCTGTGATCGTGTGCAATTCAACAAAAATCAGGCGCGATTCGTCCTTATATAGGTCATTTAGTTCATTTTGATTCGGTGTTTGATTAGTTTCTGAATTGGGATTACATATGTGAGTTGCAGGGACTGCAGGACAAGATTAAGTTGGTTCCTCTTAATCTTCAAGACAGGCCTGCTTGGTACAAGGAGAAAGTCTACCCCGTGAATAAGGTGATTCATCTTTCGCTTGTCTTTAGTGCCCGTCACCGGTTGTTTAGTTCTTGATGTGTTTTCATATTAGTGGACACTGATTGTCATAGACCAAAATTGGTTTAGTTTAGAATTCCAAGCGAGTGGCCGCAAGATTCTGGATTTTAAAAATCGGCCCCTTGCGTTGTTAGTTTTTATAAATTCCAAAACCAAGAGTCGTTCAATATTTTTATGTTTGTTATAGAAAATTTCGACTCTTACTGTTGCTGAGGTGAACTTGAGAAAATCAATTGGCTCTCCACTTTGTTTATTTGGCCATTTTGACCTTTTAATCAAATGAAAAGGGTGAGTTTTAGCCAGTGGTTATTTGATGGGTTCATTTTGTTTTTCTTCTGTTGCAACTTATGATTAGGTTCCGGCCTTGGAGCACAACGGGAAAATCATTGGAGAGAGCCTAGACCTCATTAAATACGTGGACAGCAACTTTGAAGGGCCTCCTCTTTTCCCTGATGTGAGTACTGGGTAGCAAATGTGCATTTCTTGTTTCTGTGGTTTGCTTATGACAAAGTGGCTGCTCTTTGATATGTAGGATCCTGAAAAGAGAAAGTTTGGTGAGGAACTGTGGTCTTATGTTGATGAATTCGTGAGCGTAGTCTTTAATTCATTCAAGGGAGAGGGACCAAAGAATGTGGTAAGTCCTCTAGGGGCTTTTTCAATGACAGGTATCTCTGTTACCATAAGTGAACTCTGTCTTATGCATCAGCTTCTGCTTTCGACCACCTGGAGAATGCTCTTGGAAAATTTGAGGATGGACCATTCTTTCTCGGACAATTCAGTGGGGTATGTTGGCATTCTCATATTTGATTAGGGGCTCATTGGTGGTTTTTCTTTTTCTAGATTGGTTAAACAATAGATCCGTTGATCAATGAAATTCGTATAATGACCAAACCTATCTTGTTGCAAGAAATTTCGCCTGATACGTGATTATCGATGCGTACTTCTTTCTGTGGTGGACTATTATTTAGGGTCTGATTTTGTGATGCAGGTGGACATTGCTTACATCCCCTTTGTCGAAAGATTGCAAAGTTACTTATCTGAAGTATGGAAATATGACATCACTGCTGGCAGACCTAAACTAGCTGCATGGATTGAGGTATGGGAAGGAAACCTAAATCTCAGGCAAATGCTTAATTTAAGCACCATCTCTCTTCCACTTTGGACAAAACTTTCTTGCATGAACAAAAGACACCTAAATTCCAAGATTGATTCTGAGTGAAATGGTGAATCGATGATTACAATTTCTTGATAATGTCCAGGCAAAACTTTGGCCTTGGTGAACTGTTATAGCATGGTAGCATGTCTATGGGGAAATCCTAACCTGCCATGAGAGAGTCATATATAGAATGAGAAAGTCATTCTCCATTAACCTTCAGATCATTCACCGGTTGTGGTGACCATATTTTCTATGCATATGCATCCTCTCCTGAAAGGAAAACATGATTTACCTGTAGAGATCAATCAGTTTTACAAACCTTTTGATCAGGTGTGCTTATACTACTTGGGCAGCGTCAAGTCAATATCTTTTTGAGTTACAAATTCGGCAGCTCTGCTCGATTTTATCCTTGCTGGAGACCATATCATGCATTGATCTTTCCTTCTACTTCATCCCCTGCAGGAAATGGACAAGGTCGACGCTTACAAGCAGACAAAGACTGATACTAAAGAATTTGTTGAATTCTGCAAGGCACGCTTCAGTGTAATGCTTCTAACCCAGGCTCAAACTTGACATCACAATCTTTTCTGAACAACATTCTTTTTCCCTCTCGCCCTCTGTGAGTTTGTTTCCGGTCGCTAATCAGTCTTTTTCTCGAATGCAGGCTCAGCAGTAGAGGGGTCATGACCATAGTATTGCTTTATACGAAGAGAATAAGGGAAGTAAAGAAAAGAGTGGAATGGCTTCATAGTTAATGTACCCCTTCTCTTGATGTTTCCCTGGGGCTAGTTATCTTCTGTATCCGCTCTAGATGCAGCGATGCGTCTTTTACAGCTTGAATTGGTATCTTGATGTTGCTTGAGATTTCATAAATAAAAAAATCATTTTCGAATCCTTTGCGTGAAGTTCTGTCTTCATGAAAGCTACTGGACTATCCTAGTCGCGTCAGCTGCACAAACGCAGTAATGGACAAAGGCCAATCCATAAAGACATAGGAAAGTTTCTTTTGATCATTATAGTTTTGTTCGCAAAGATGGTCACCATCTTTAGCTTTTCACAAGCTTCTATTAACGTCACTTGTGTAATAGTTTAGACTATGCAACAACACTTATAATCTTGCAGGAAATAAGGGCAAAAAAAGCAGGTATATAGTTGGTTCCTAGGTGGGTCAGATCCTATCACAGTTTTACAAATTGGGAATACAATTTAAAACCGATTACCTCTTGTAACAGGTTGATTAACTAATATGGAGAATACAATTTACATTATTATATAAAGTAAATAGGCTATTCTATTTTTCAAATATCTCAATGATTTTTCTTTTTATTTCCTGTAGATATTCTTGATCACTTATTTTTACGAACACCATGTACTGATCACTAATATTGTTTATGTGAACCAATTTAGAAAATTGACAGCTGAAAATATGTTTGGAATTGTCTCCATCTTAGACTTTTTGCTTTTCTTTTTGAAATCTTTGGGCTCATGCAATTTTATTTTTGTCCTAAAATTTTTGTGAGGGCCACAACTCTCTCTCTCTCTCTCTCTCTCTCTCTCTGCGTGCGCGCACACCCGTTATTTGTGCATGGGGACATGATAGGAATAGCTATGACGAGCCCTATCATACCAGGGGTCTCCTCGGTGGCACCATTACTAATGGAAACTCAAAAGAGCATGGAAGAGGAGAAGACCCGTGTGTGTGTCTCTTTTTTTTCCTCCCTTTTTATGTGAAGCGTGTGTTTTTCTTTAATAGCTTTGAGCCACGTTAACAATGTAGTTGGAATAATAATCTGACGTGGCAACGTGGTCTGTCATGTCAGCATTTGTCCATAAATTCCATAAATGAACCAAATCGCCAAATATATATAGTTTAGAGATTCAATCGCTGAAAAAATTTGGAAAGACCAAATTGGACATTTTGCAATAGTTTATGAACCTTTGGTGCCTTCATCCCCAATACCAAAGCAGAATGCTTGATTAACTTTTGTTTATTTGAATTGAATGATTTTTGATATCTATCGATTTTTTACGCTGGTATTAAAACAAGACAACGAATCCCCTCTATTTGCAAACGCACAAAAAAAAAAAAAAAAATGCATATACAGGACATTTGACATCGAAAGGCTTGGAAGAAAATATAGCAACTCTTGTAAACATGGCATTTCTCTGGTCCAAAGTCTTTTAAAAACTGAGTGCAAAGTATCATTTTCTACTCATTAATTTTTTTTTTTTAAAAAAAGAACCAGTCATGAAAAGTCGACGGTGTGAAAAAAGGGGTCATGAAGGGTGCTCAAATCATACTTCATGCAATCAACTCCTAATCTCGTTGGGGGTGGCATCAAGTAGCCGGAAAATGGATCTTTTTTCACCAATTAAGCATGATTTTGATCGTCATAAAAAAAAAAAAAAAAAAAAACTGGGCAAAAAAGGGGTAGAAATAGCATTGTTTTTTCCAATTGACAACACGACTTGATTATGACTATTCATTAAAAAAAAAAAAAAAAAAAGAAAAACTAAAATTTACAGAAGACTGAGTGGAAATCGATTCAATGCTAAAGTACCAGAATTGACTCCTTAATCTCGAATTCAACCATGAAAGATCAATCCAATGTTTGATCAATCACCAATAAGGTATATCAACAATGACAAAATTTGAAACAATAAATATATATTACCAAAACTGTTAAATGTTGAACTGCCCATTTCTAATTCAATTGTAATGTTAACCTAAAACTCAATATTCTTTTGTCCATTTTTCATGATATATGAGTATGAGTCTTATTTTTCAACTGATGCTCATAGTCAGAGCATGCTATTAATGGGTAAGAAAAAGTTTTCAATTGAGCTATTCAAGCTCCATATATGATTAAATCCACTCAATTTTGACTAAAGAGACATAATTCCCCTTCATCATTCAATTAGAATTTAAAGTGATAAACCTTTTTTTTTTTTTTTTGTCAAGTTGATTAAGAATTTCCAAATCTTTTTCTTTCTTCTAATTTTAAAGTGGGTATTACAATGAGAAACATCGAAAGGAGAAATTTTCAAGAAATCTAGTTCTTTCAATTTTGTCAAGCAAATTTATGGATTACTTGTCAACTAAAACCTAGAAAATTTTGAACATAAGCAAGGTTCTAACACTACTTAATATTATAAACTTTTCTTTTTGTTGCACTTATTTAAAAAAACCTTTTTGTTATTGTTGTGCATAACAGTCCAAATTCTATTGGTTTCCTTTTATAGACATAAAGGAATGACCAAATGAAACCATAAAAGGTCATCTTGAAAGATTTGCAAAAATATAATCAGAATTATATAATGCATTTAAAAAATTTAAAAGATGAAATTTACTCGACCAAAGATGCGTGCGTAAAATAAGAGAAGATTTTAAACCATAGTTAAATTTCATTTATTAGGGATTGTTAAAGTTTAATATCATTCATGAAGTGTTTACAATAGCAAAAAAATTAAAGGTGCCTCGATGAGCATCACTTCTTACATAATTGTTTGAAGTGTATTCTTTTTATACTCCTATAATTTTTTACGTGCTCTATCTAACAGTTTATCATCAATGGTACAAAAAAAATCACTACTTCTTTGATATAATAATAATTCCTGATTTTTTATTTTAATCAAAGAACAAATTCACCATAAAATTGAGTTAAGAAAAAATAAGTTGCGATGAGAGTAATGATGAAGAAGAGACTAATTTTCACTTTTTAAATAGAAATAAGTTTAAATTTGAATGAAAGCCAATGTTAAATTACTAAATTGAAAGAAACTCTGCATATATGGAAACCAGCAAACGTGATATTGTCACTTTAATGAAAATAAGATGGATTTAGTCATGTAAGGGATAGAAATAGCCCCACCCAACTGTTTTTGCATGATTAGGGTTGAAATCATGCTTAATTTGGTGACATGTTTCCTTTTCCAACGTCTTGAATGCCACCAATGGAGAAATTAAGACTTGATTGTAAAAATGTCAAAAGATTTAGACTTGCTTGCACTTTTTGGGACTTTATCACGATTTTCCCACTTTTATAACCATTTAGAATTGTGTAATAGTAAGGAGAAATTTGTGAAGGGAAATGGCAAGATGCAAAAATGTAAATGTGAAGAAATGATAGATAATAGGGATAACGGTGGTTCTACAAAGGAACCTGTCACGTTTACATTTATACTATTAAACAGCATTTTCATCCATCAATTGGTTGAGCATCTTTTTAGAATCTCTTGGATTTATCTGATAAAAACTGATACTTCCTTCTTTGTACTACATTGGCCCAATTTTTTCATTTATATGCTCATTATTTCAACCAAGACACTGTTATTACATGGTCCAATCTGACATTTATTTAAGACATTATCAACTACTTAAACAAGGAGTTCTCCATATGCAACTTGGGCAAACTTAATTACTTCTTGGGAATTGAGGTGCTCGAACGTTCATCAAGGCTCCTTTGGTCACAACAAAAGTGTGTTATAGATTTCTTCCACTGAACTAGAATTGATGGTGTTAAACTGTTTCACACACCCATGGTTACAAATACCAGTTTAATCAAAAAGGGTAAACCATCGGAAGATGCCAGTTTGTTCAAGAGCACTGTAGGGGTTATTCAGTATGCCACCCTCACTCGACCAAATATCCTTAAGCAATAAACAAAGCTTGCCAGTTCTTAAAAGAACCAATAGAAGACCACTGGAGCACAATGAAACAGATCCTATGCTACTTAAAGGAAATTGTTTTGTATTGATTACTCAGTTCCCAATCCAACATAAAAATCCACGCATACAATGACATGAACAGTGCCAATTGCCCCATTAATAGATGCTCAAGAAAAGGTAATGCAATTTATATGCAAAATAAGGTTTCTTGTTTAGTTAAAAAGCAATACACAATTGCATGTTCCTCAACTGAATCTAATTATTGAGGGCAAATACCAAGGCAGAAGTGGTATAGCTGCACTCATTGTTATAGGAATTGGATATCTCTGAATTAAAACCCCCTATCCTTTGGTGCGACAACCTAGGGGTAACATATCTTACAATGAATCCACTTTATCATGTTAGATTAATGCATATCGAGGTAGACTTTCACTTTGTCTGCCATTTGGTGTCACGACGCAAACTCGAGGTTTACTTAATATCTACATATGACCACATAGTGGATATCTTCACCAAGCCTCTCACATGATATTGCCATGATATGCTCAAATCCAAGTTGAAAATCATCCATAAGACCATCTTCAAGTTGTGGGAGCATGAATTTGTCCATTCATATCTCATGTAGTTATTATTGTAATGGACTATTAGTCCCTTCTTATCTCATGTAATTATTGTAATTATTACTGTAACGGACTAGTTCAAAATTTAAAATATTTTGACTTAGTACATTTACATATCATGTAATTACTGTAATAGCTAGTGGGTAAACTCTATAAATACAAACATATCCTAGACTTAACGGATAAGCCAAACTCACGCTTAAATTTAGAGTCTAATTTTCACACATATTATGGTTATGTCAATATGCAATGTTCGCAGATCTTCTCAGCTTAACTATCGAAAAAATTCTAACACCAAGTCTTCTGCTGTATATAATGACTTCTTTCTAAGATGAGGTAGGTAAATGATAGCGACGAGTACCAAACCGACGAAAATCATGCACGTTCAAATCAAAGTGGTCTTGAATTAGTCAAAACCCACGTGAGGTGATTTGATCCCTCCAACATCTGTTAATAGATCATGTTGTGGAGAAAAAGAAGATTAAGTACGCATTACCTCGTGTGACCTTTTATTAAAAAAAAAAAAACACATAACGAAAACAAGTAGAAAAGCTCCACATAAAAAACACACACACACACAAAAGTTGAAAAGGCGTGTTTACAATTTAAGAAATTATAGCAAAATAAAAAAATCAAACTAATGAAAAGGAGAAGTGTAGGGATAATTACAAAAAAAGAAGAAGAAGTTATGAATATATTTTATGAATGTTAATTTAGTATTAAACTTTTTAATTTAGTTAATTTAGTCCGCAACCTTTCCATGAGTTTGTCAATGTAGTTATTTCGCCAAATTTGAGCGAGGCCTTTGCAGCCATGGGCGAAGTGGCCCTCGCCCAGATCTAGTAGAAGACTTCCCGCCCTTCCCCGTAGAGGATGAGGGTCATGGTGGCATTTGAGAAAAAAAAAATGTAAATATTCTTCTCATTTATGAAGCACTAAAACTTTTCCAGAGCCTCTGTGTCATGCCGGATATTTTAACATCTATCCGACACTTTCCGACACTTTTTTTTGCTTGGTCAACATGTATTGGAAGATTTGAAACCTAATTAACTTTCTCAACATTCTCCGACACTTGAGTAAAAAATTCTGACATGCAAATTTGAAATTCCGACACATATTCCAAGACATAAGGGGTCACTTTAAAAATTTTCAATAAATAAGGGGTCAAAATGTAAATATGTAAAAAGATAAAAAATAATAAAAAAAATAAAAAAGGGGAAAAGAAGAAAAATCTAATATTTTATTTTCTTCTTATTCTCACTTCCTATGACACAATTCACCCTCAAGTTTGTTTTTTCTCTCTTCTCTTCCAGCATGTTATGACACGCGAATTCGAATATGGATTACCTTTTTGGTCCTCCAAGTTTAGTTGATTATTGGAATAGACTTGAATTTGTCCAATTAAAATAATAAATAATGTTAACAAATGATAGATTAATGTTTTTAGTGTAAATTCATTCTAGTCTCTTTTATTATTATTTATTTATTTGTAAATCTGAATCAAATTAATTTGATTGAAATAATTATAAAAATGATAATTTATTGTGCATAATGTGTTCCAACGTGTCAACGTGTCGTGTTATATCACATATCAATGTCAATACTACTTAGCTACTCATTAGAAAGCCATCGGAACAATTGGAGGACCAATTTTCACTAAAAGTACACGTTTCTTTTATAAATGAGCTACCCTCCAGGGCGAATCGGTCTATGTTTATTCTGTTTTAGCTAATTAGATATGCATGAAGTAGCTGAGTTTGGTGAAGTAGCAATAGTAACCGAGAATATTAGAAAAGTGACACGACAGGACTTTATTTCGGTCATGTTTAAATGTTTATGGTCCTCGATGACCTACCCTCTAGCGTCTACCTTTATTTTTTTTTTTTTATATATATATTTTCCTGTTGTTTTTCTTTGTATGGTAGTGTTTTGAGTTTTAATTATCTCAACCCTGGAACTTCAAATTTGACCAAATCTAAGAAGAAAAATGTCGGATGTTGTAAATAAGCCTTTCTGATTCTGTACACAAATATTTTTTTTTTCCTAATTTAAGTATAAGTTCCCAATGCATTGAATAAATTGATGGAGTAAGTTGGTAGAACGAGTGTTGATTTATTATACAAGATTTTGGACCATGTAATGTCAGTGTGGTAGGGACCAGTGCTTGTGAAGGCTGGGACCTGGCTTTTTGCTTGATTTTTGCCTGTACGTTTAGATTAAGCAAGTGTAAACAAGGAAGGTATGTTTGCACGAGCTATCGATGTGAAGATTTTAACATATTGAAGTAGGTCTTACCGTACCTTCATCCATGGTACCGCCTCATACGCTGATATAGCATGTATTTTTAACTAAAATCCAATCATAAATCAACACGTGGCGATGACATGGAAAATGTATACTAATTAAAAATCTGCCATATTTCTCTCTGTCTCTCCCTACTCATACTTTATATGGTGAAAGATATACATAAGTTAAAAATACGCCACATAACATAATTTTTAATGAGAGGATTATTATTATCTCTCTCTCTTTGGACCCTCTCTGCCTTATGCCCCCAAATTTGCTACCCAGTAGGCCATTCCTGCCTCCCCACACTAGTGCCACCGCCTACTTCGGTCATCGATTATTACTTTGCATCTCTCTCTCTCTCTCTCTCTCTCTCTCTCTAGACACACACTAGGAATTATTGATATTTTCCGATAGCTTCATATCATGTTGGACACTCCAACATATGTTCCACACTCTTCGACATTCGTTAAACAGGTGTCGAAAAGTCCCCCAACACTCTCTAACATGCGAGTCTAGAGTTCCAATATACAAGTTCAGAATTCTAACATGTGTTGGAATCAATTTTAAAAATTTTCAATAAATGAGGGATCGAAATATAAATATATAAAAAGATTTAAAATAATAAAAATAATAAAGGGGGAAAGAAGAAAACTTTGCCTTATTTTCTCTTTTGACTTTCATTTCTATAACACATAATACACTTCCCAAATTTATTTTTTTATCTTCTCTTCCGACATGCTCTGACATGCCAATCCAAAATGTGGATTGTTTTTTTTTTTTTCCTCCAAATTTTATGAATTATTAGAATGTAATTGAATTTGTCAAATTGAAACAATGACTAATATTAACAAATGGTAAATTAATGATTTTAGTGTAAATTCATTCTAGTCTATTAATATTATTATTAATATTATTAATATTAATATTATTATTATTATTATTATTATTATTATTATTATTAATATCATTATTATTATTATTATTATTATTATTATTATTATTATTATTATTATTATTATTATTATTATTATTATTATTATTATTATTATTATTATTATTATTATTATTATTATGATTATTATTATTATCATTATTATTATTATTATTATTATTATTATTATTATTATTATTATTATTATTATTATTATTATTATCATTATTATCATTATTATTATTATTATTATTATTATTATTATTATTATTATTATTATCATTATTATTATTATGTATTCATTTATGAATTTGAATCAAATTAATTTTATTAAAATAATTATAAAAATGATAGTTTATCATGTATATTTTATATATAACGTGTCTCAATGTGTCAAAATTATCTAATTTTTTAAAACGATGTGGTGACGTGTCGTGTTACGTCATATTGCGTGTCACATGTTAGTGTTGGTGTCGGTGCTACTTAGTACATATATATAAAGCTGAAAAGCTGAAATTACATGTATTGAAAAATGCAGAAACTAAAGCATCAAGTCATCCACTAGGGCGGTAATCCGCACTCCAGGGAGTATTGATGTTTGTATTACAAGAAATGGTTAACCAACTATCATGTAAGTTGGTAACTCTGATACCATAAAGGGGGTATGATCTGAGTACTATATGAGAGAACAAGGAAGTATAACAGATTAACAGATCTATATGAAAGCAGGGAAGGATGTATCTTAAAAAGAAATGATGTATAAGAACAAGAAAATAAATGACTTAAATAAAATCGTGAGAATTAAAAATAATGTAAAGACCGAAAGCAATATATAAAATATAAAGTAAGAGTATGCATAAACAAAAACCAACCATGAAGGTGGTATGAACTTGTATTATATAAAGCTGAAAAGCTGAAATTACATGTATTGAAAGATGCAGAAACTAAAGCATCAAGTCATCCACTAGGGCGGTAATCCGCACTCCATGGAGTATTGATGTTTGTATTACAAGAAATGGTTAACCAACTATCATGTAAGTTGGTAACCCTATATAAAACTATGTATGTGAAAACTAACTTACTTTGAAACCAGGGGATACAAGGTAAGAGAGCTTGGAGATGGAAGAGATGAGGATGGAGATGGAAGAGAGGATGGTTTACAAGTGAGAGGGAGAGAGAAGAAGAGAGAAATCTGGAAAATTTCGAGGTCCCTTCTTCTATGTCGAGTGGGTGTATTTATAGAGGGTGCTACAGGCTGAACAAAGTGTAGAGTGAACAAGATCTTGAACGTGTATGAATAGTGAACAAGTGAACATTGTATGAACAAGTGTATGTCTACTACGCTCCGGTGTGTAGCCTTTTGCGCCGTTTGTAATAGTATCTGCATGTGATGTCTTTTAATCTCTGTCCAGATTGATTCCGTAGCGCCTCGTCTTCATTAGTGTTTCCACTATGATATGACTCGGGAGGATCCTTCTTGATCGTATTGAGATTTGGAAGATCCACATTGTGATTCTTCCGCTTCTGAGAGCATCGTCCTGAGGATGTTGCAGTATTCATCTCTATTTTGGACTGCTGCAAGTGCTGCACTTGACATGGATTTTTCTTGTAAAAACGATGTATTTGATGGGGATGCGATTATTTGGGTTTTCTGGCTATTTAGCCATGTTTTAACCGCAGCTTCGGATCCTTGATCAAGAAATCTGAATCCATCCCACCATTTTGTTTTGTATTTTCGGACAAGTACTTGGTACACCTGGTTTATTGGATGTATTGTATTCAAATTCACATGCTGTTACCCAAGAGATTCTGAATATTATAAAGAAATGCATAAGGCATGGGAACCTTATATCATGAGGTGTTGGTATGAATTTTTCACTGAAAACCTTGTATCTTTGTTTGACTGTGGGGTGTAATATTATGTCCAAAGGACCAAAGAGATCCCACCAGGAGTCAAACCAATTTGGTAAGCTTTGTCTTGGGAAGTTGTCTTTGAAGAATAATAACCAGGAGTGTTGGAAATTTGTATTCTGTCTGAAAAAGACGTTCCACCAAGCTTGTTGGTAGTCCCAGTATGTATATGAGGAGGAGTATGGCAGACTTTGGGTAAGTCTGGTTTGGAATTTTCTGGATGTATGGGGTGAGGCTCCCCAGGTGAGGGGTGTATAACTTTACTGATGGATATAGTGGAATAAAGGATATTTTCTATATTGGTTTTATCAGCAAAGTGAGTGAACCTTGCCGATTCTGTTTCCACTAAAATTTGCTCATAATAAGCAAGGGTTTTGTTTGTATTGTGAGGTTTGAAAAGCCAATTTTTTGGAAATATGTTTTCTGCAAATTTGATTGGATCTTTATCGAAGAATCCATCTTCCACAATCAATATTTTTTGAAAAGATGTTTTGGGGAAAAATTTTGATCTTTGAGAAAGAGGGGTTGCCCGAGGCTTAATAACCACCTCATTCGAAATTTTTTTGTATTCCGCTTGTTTTTATGTAGCAAGCGGAGAAGGATTGTTACTTACCTCTATGGCACTTGGATGGCTCTTTCTTTACGTTTTGTAAAGACTTGGCAAGTAACAATAGTTTTTCTTTTGGTAGTATGTTGGCTAACTGATTAAAGGCTAGCATGGATTCGGATGATATGGGTTCTGTTTGTCAAAGGTGTTTGCTTTGTAAGAATGTTTGGTTGTTTTCTGCCATTTGGAGCCATGTCTTGACGGATGTTAAGCCTTTTGGCTTTGGTGGTGTATTGGAGGGTTCGGCAGTGGCTTTGCCTTTGCCTTTATCTTTGTCTTTTTTGGATCTTGGCATATTGGTATCCCCTGTAAAAATTCTCTTGTGAGAAAATCAGGCAATGAATTTGAAGAACCATTTATAAATTCAATGTCAAAATCGAATACGAAAGTATGGCTTGCCATCCGGCAAAAATTTGTTTTGATGAAACATTTAAAACGTCTTTTTGTAAAATGTCTTTGGCTGATTTGCAATCAATTCTCAAGAGAAATTTTTGATTTAATAAATCTCCTTGGAATTTTGATATAGACAAAACTATAGCAAGTATTTCTTTTTTGATTGTCGAATAATTTTGTTGAAATTAACATTTAAAACATCTTGCTGACCCTTCCACTTTCAAAATAGTAGAAACAGACGCGTCAGAATTAGGATACGGTGGCATTCTCAAACAAGTCAATAACAACAAAGAACAAGTTATTCAATTTATATCAAAACATTGGAATTCCACTCAACAAAATTATTCGACAATCAAAAAAGAAATACTTGCTATAGTTTTGTCTATACCAAAATTCCAAGGAGATTTATTAAATCAAAATTTTGGTTAACCATTTCTACTCACAAATGATAGATGCCGAACTTAATGTTTTAGAAAAACATTTTGAGCCTAACAAAGCTTTTCTTAATAAAGAATTTAATTCTGAAAATAACAAACAAATCGAGAGAATGGTTCTTCAAAACCTTTGCTTGATGAAGCAAAAGACATCAAACAAAAATATTACGACTACATATATGAATATGAAGTCCATATATTTTTCTTTGATTGGCTAGAAGAACAATTCCTTGAGCCAAAAGAAATATTTGTTTTAGATCATCATTATAAGTGGAAACTTGATAATGGTGAAACCATAGAATCCAATCATCCACCCCTTAGGAGAATAAAAATACAGCATGGAGATAGTGAGGTTACAGCCACTCCTTTTAGACTTCCGACAAAGGAGACTCTCTCTACACCCACAAAGTTATTGAACAAAACAATTTTACTAATCAACATTTAGTAACCATAGGAAAACAGTTGAATAGGATAGAATCCACCTTCCGAATCCTACTCAGCTTATTACACCACAAGTTGACACTCTCAAAAAACCCATTTTTAAAGCCTTTGAATTTCCAAAAATCTTAGCCCGAGTTTGCCAAAGCTATAGAACAAAAGAAAAAACTCTTAGGAAAATCAAAGATGGAACCTGATCCTATACTAGACACTCCTAAATTCCAGAATCTTATCATTAGAGACACTCCAGACCAACCCACCATTAATACCCTGACCAAACCCTCTGATAATCCTGATAATGAGCCAGTCAATGAGATTAACAGACTCAATTGGAGACAACCACAGAAGCTTTATTATAGTAGAGCTACCCCACCAGACATTGCCCAAGAAGAATCATCGCAAAAATACATAATAAATACTCTCCCGACGCCATCTATGAATGGAACATTGATGGTGTTGCAGAAACCAATGTTATGAACATTCTTAACAACATGGTGATGCTTGCTAATGCCTACAAAACACAGCAAGATGTTTCGACCATGCTGTTGCTAATCTTTTAGTAGCTGGTTTTACTGGACAGCTAAAAGGTTGGTGGGATAACTACCTAACAGATGAACAAAAGACACAAATTTTAACTGCTTATAAGGTAGATGATTTTGGTCAACGCATGGATGATGATCAAGGTCATCTCATCCAAGATGCGGTTAATACCCTTATCTATTCCATTTCACAACACTTTGTAGGAGATCCTTCACATATTAAGGATAGAAACCAAGATCTCCTTTCCAATATGCGTTGCAAATCCTTAGGAAGATTTAGAGAATACAAAGAGCTTTTCTTTCAAAGGGTTCTTATTAGACCCGACTGCAATCAACCCTTTTGGAAAGAAAAATTCTTAGCTGGTTTACCTCGGATTATAGGTGACCAAGTTAGAGATAAAATTAGGGAAGATTACAGCGGCCAAATTCCTTATGATCTCCTTTCTTATGGAGAAATAGTCTCTTATGTTTATAGACAAGGAACACAAATATGTAATACAATCAAATTACAAAGACAACTCAAGGAAGAACAATCCCTCACCAATAGGAGTCTAGGAGATTTTTGTGCTCAATACGACCCCTCTTATAATGAAAAAACAAAACCAAAATGTAAGGGAACTTGTCCTCCTGAGAAAGAAACAAAGAAACATCACAACAAACCTCCATTTCGTAGGAATAAACAAAGACACAAGAATAACCAAAATAGACCTCATTCTGATAGAAAATTTTTTAAAGACATTAAATGCTATTCTTGTGGTAGAAAAGGTCATATTTCAAAATATTGTAGGATTAATAAAAAATTAAATGAACTTTCTTTAGATGACAATACTCTTAATCGCTTAAACAATATCTTCATAGAAAATGATGATACTTCTTCTGATGAATTTCTTGAGGAAGAAGGTCTTCAAATCAATGAGATAGAATCCTCTTCAGATTCGATTATGAAGACGCTTCTCCGAAAAAACCCATTCCTGAAGTAAACGTCTTAACTAAAGAAGAAGAATTCATTCTCAAGACTCCGACAAAATACTTGACCCCGAAGCCAAAAAAGAATACTTAGATAGACTTCACTCTTCTATGAATATTACTTCCAAGCCTAATACTTCATACAACCTTAAAGACATTCTAAATAGAAACAAAAAACTACAGTCTAGACCTATAAATATTAATGACCTCCAAAACGAAATAAAACAACAAAAGTTAGAAATACAAGCCTTAAAAGAAACTCAATCAAAAATGAAACAAGAAATTTCTGATATAAAGTCTCTTGTCATAAAAGGAACAACAAAACTTGAAAACCAAAATGAAATCACTAGTACCCCTGATACCTCTGATCCAGCTTTTCTTATGTTATTAACAGAAATCACATCTAGAAAATGGATAATAAATATTAAGATAAAAATCAATAATGAGTATATTATTGAAACAACGTCACTCTTTGATACAGGGGCTGACCTCAATTGTATCAAGGAATGCCTTGTTCCAACAAGATACTTTGACAAAACATCTCGAGTCCTTAAAATCAGCCTCGGGAGACAAGCTGAATATACAATACAAGTTACCCGAAGCCCTAATAATAAAAGACCAAATGTCTTACAAAACATCTTTTCTTTTAGTTAAAAACATGAGACAACAAAGTTATCCTTGGAACACCTTTTATACAATTGATTCAACCCTTTGCTGTTACTAATGAAGGTATAGAAACTCATGCTTTAAACAAAAAAATCACCTTCAATTTCATAACAAAACCACAGAAAAGAAGTCTTAATATTTTACAAGAACATTCCATTTCAGAAATAAATTGCCTCATAAAAGACAAAGAAAACCAGCTTGAATTTCTAAAAGAAGATTTAGAGTTTAAAAGAATAGAAGAGAATCTTATAAAACCAAACATCATAGAAAAGATAGCTTCTCTACAAAAACACATAGAGAAAACTATATGCTCTACTATACCCAATGCCTTTTGGGAAAGAAAAAAACATATCGTTGATTTACCTTATGAACATGATTTTTCTGAAAACAAAATTCCTACCAAAGCCCGCCCAACACAAATGAACCAAGAAGTTTTAAAATTTTGTCAAGCAGAAATACAAGATCTATTAAATAAAAAACTCATAAGAAAAAGCCAATCCCCTTGGAGTTGTTCTGCTTTTTATGTCAATAAAAATGCTGAACTAGAAAGAGGAGTTCCCGGTTAGTTATTAATTACAAACCTCTTAATACAGCCCTTAGATGGATAAGATACCCTATACCCAATAAAAAAGATTTGCTAAACAGACTCGTAGATCAAAAATATTTTCTAAATTTGACATGAAATCAGGATTTTGGCAAATACAAGTAAGTGAAAATGATAAATACAAGACAGCCTTTACAGTACCTTTTGGCCAATACGAATGGAATGTTATGCCATTCGGCCTCAAAAATGCCCCTTCGTAATTCCAAAGAATTATGAACGAGATTTTCAATCCTTATTCAGAATACATCATAGTTTATATAGATGATGTTCTAGTATTATCTTCCAATATAGAACAGCATTTCAAACATTTATCTACTTTCATAAAAATAATCATACAAAACGGTCTTGTAGTCTCTCCTACTAAAATTGCACTCTTCAAGACCAAGGTTAGATTTTTAGGTCATTACATCCATTTAAGCACCATCACTCCCATAGAAAGATCAATCTCTTTTACTTGATAAATTCCCCGATGAGATTAAAGACAAAACCCAATTACAAAGGTTTTTGGGTAGTCTCAATTATATTTTAGATTTCTTTCCCAACATAAACATCCTTTGTAAACCTTTACATCAAAGGTTACGAAAGGATCCTCCACCATGGACTTCTGTCCATACGACATTGTCAAACAAATAAAATTGCATGTGAAAGATATACCATGCTTACATCTTGCTGACCCTTCCACTTTCAAAATAGTAGAAACAAACGCGTCAGAATTAGGATACGGTGGCATTCTCAAACAAGTCAATAACAACAAAGAACAAGTTATTCAGTTTATATCAAAACATTGGAATTCCACTCAACAAAATTATTCGACAATCAAAAAAGAAATACTTGCTATAGTTTTGTCTATATCAAAATTCCAATGAGATTTATTAAATCAAAAATTTCTCTTGAGAATTGATTGCAAATCAGCCAAAGACATTTTACAAAAAGACGTTTTAAATGTTGCATCAAAACAAATTTTTGCCGATGGCAAGCCATACTTTCGATTCGATTTTGACATTGAATTTATAAATGGTTCTTCAAATTCATTGCCTGATTTTCTCACAAGAGAATTTTTACAGGGGATACCAATATGCCAAGATCCAAAAAAGACAAAGATAAAGGCAAAGGCAAAGCCACCGCCGAACCCTCCAATACACCACCAAAGCCAAAAGGCTTAACATCCGTCAAGACATGGCTCCAAATGGCGTAGAAAACAACCAAACATTCTTACAAAGAAACACCTTTGACAACATAACCCATATCATCTCGAACCCATGCTAGCCTTTAATCGCTTAGCCAACATACTACCAAAAGAAACACTATTGTTACTTGCCCAATCTTTACAAAACGTAAAGAAAGAGCCATCCAAAGGCCATAGAGGTAAGTAACAATCCTTCCCCGCTTGCTACACAAAAACAAGCGGAATACAAAAGAATTTCGAATGAGGTGGTTATTAAGCCTCGAGCAACCCCTCTTTCTCAAAGATCAAAATTTTCCCCAAAACATCTTTTCAAAAAATATTGATCGTGGAAGATGGATTCTTCGATAAAGATCCAATCAAATTTGCAAAAACATATTTCCAAAAAATTGGCTTTTCAAACCTCACAATACAAACAAAACCCTTGCTTATTATGAGCAAATTTTAGTGGAAACAGAATAGGCAAGGTTCACTCACTTTGCTGATAAAACCAATACAGAAAATATCCTTTATTCCACTATATCCATCGGTAAAGTTATACACCCCTCACACTCGGGGAGCCTCACCCCATACATCCAGAAAATTCCAAACCGAGACTTACCCAAAGTCTGCCATACTCCTCCTCATATACATACGGGACTACCAACAAGCTTGGTGGAACGTCTTTTTCGACAAATACAAATTTCCAACACTCCTGGTTATTATTCTTCAAAGACAACTTCCCAAGACAAAGCTTACCAAACCGGTTTGACTCCCGGTGGGATCTCTTTGGTCCTTTGGACATAATATTACACCCCACGGTCAAACAAGGATACAAGGTTTTTAGTGAAAAATTCATACCAACACCTCATGATATAAGGTTCCCATGCCTTATGCATTTCTTTATAATATTCAGAATCTCTTGGGTAACAAATGGGAATTTGAATACAATACATCCAATAAACCAGGTGTACCAAGTACTTGTCCGAAAATACAAAACAAAATGGTGGGATGGATTCAGATTTCTTGATCAAGGATCCGAAGTCGCGGTTAAAACATGGCTAAATAGCCGTAAAACCCAAATAATCGCATCCCCATCAAATACATCGTTTTTACAGAAAAATCCATGGCAAGTGCAAGCACTTGCAGCAGTCAAAATAGAGATGAATACCGCAACATCCTCGGACGATGCTCTCGAAGCGGAAGAATCACAATGTGGATCTTCCAAATCTCAATACAATCAAGAAGGATCCTCCCGGTCATATCATAGTGGAAACACTAATGAAGACGATCGCTACGGAATCAATCGGACAGAGATTAAAAGACATCACATGCGAGATACTATTACAAACGGCGCAAAAGGCTACACACCGGAGCGTAGTAGACATACACTTCATTCATACACTCGTTCACTTTTCACTATTCATACACTGTTCAAGATCTTGTTCACTCTACACTGCTCAAAGACCGTAGCACCCTCTATAAATACACCCACTCGACATAGAAGAAGGGACCTCGAAATTTTCCAGATTTCTCTCTTCTTCTCTCTCCCTCTCACTTGTAAACCATCCTCTCTTCCATCTCCATCCTCATCTCTTCCATCTCCAAGCTCTCTTACCTTGTATCCCCGGTTTCAAAGTAAGTTAGTTTTCACATACATAGTTTTATACGGGGTTACCAACTTACATGATAGTTGGTTAACCATTTCTTGTAATACAAACATCAATACTCCCTGGAGTGCGGATTACCGCCCTAGTGGATGACTTGATGCTTTAGTTTCTGCATCTTTCAATACATGTAATTTCAGCTTTTCAGCTTTATATAATACAAGTTCATACCACCTTCATGGTTGGTTTTTGTTTATGCATACTCTTACTTTATATTTTATATATTGCTTTCGGTCTTTACATTATTTTTAATTCTCGCGATTTTATTTAAGTCATTTATTTTCTTGTTCTTATACATCATTTCTTTTTAAGATACATCATTCCCTGCTTTCATATAGATCTGTTAATCTGTTATACTTCATTGTTCTCTCATATAGTACTCAGATCATACCCCCTTTATGCCGATTCTGTTTCCACTAAAATTTGCTCATAATAAGCAGGGGTTTTGTTTGTATTGTGAGGTTTGAAAAGCCAATTTTTTGGAAATATGTTTTCTGCAAATTTGATTGGATCTTTATCGAAGAATCCATCTTCCACAGTCAATATTTTTTGAAAAGATGTTTTGGGGAAAAATTTTGATCTTTGAGAAAGAGGGGTTGCCCGAGGCTTAATAACCACCTCATTCGAAATTCTTTTGTATTCCGCTTGTTTTTGTGTAGCAAGCGGGGAAGGATTGTTACTTACCTCTATGGCACTTTGATGGCTCTTTCTTTACGTTTTGTAAAGACTGGGCAAGTAACAATAGTGTTTCTTTTGGTAGTATGTTGGCTAACCGATTAAAGGCTAGCATGGGTTCGATGATATGGGTTCTGTTGTCAAAGGTGTTTGCTTTGTAAGAATGTTTGGTTGTTTTCTCGCCATTTGGAGCCCATGTCTTGACGGATGTTAAGCCTTTTGGCTTTGGTGGTGTATTGGAGGGTTCGGCAGTGGCTTTGCCTTTGCCTTTATCTTTGTCTTTTTTGGATCTTGGCATATTGGTATCCCCCGTAAAAATTCTCTTGTGAGAAAATCAGGCAATGAATTTGAAGAACCATTTATAAATTCAATGTCAAAATCGAATACGAAAGTATGGCTTGCCATCCGGCAAAAATTTGTTTTGATGCAACATTTAAAACGTCTTTTTGTAAAATGTCTTTGGCTGATTTGCAATCAATTCTCAAGAGAAATTTTTGATTTAATAAATCTCCTTGGAATTTTGATATAGACAAAACTATAGCAAGTATTTCTTTTTTGATTGTCGAATAATTTTGTTGAGTGGAATTCCAATGTTTTGATATAAACTGAATAACTTGTTCTTTGTTGTTATTGACTTGTTTGAGAATGCCACCGTATCCTAATTCGACGCGTCTGTTTCTACTATTTTGAAAGTGGAAGGGTCAGCAAGATGTAAGCATGGTATATCTTTCACATGCAATTTTATTTGTTTGACAATGTCTCGTATGGACAGAAGTCCATGGTGGAGGATCCTTTCGTAACCTTTGATGTAAAGGTTTACAAAGGATGTTTATGTTGGGAAAGAAATCTAAAATATAATTGAGACTACCCAAAAACCTTTGTAATTGGGTTTTGTCTTTAATCTCATCGGGAATTTATCGAAAAGAGATTGATCTTTCTATGGGAGTGATGGTGCTTAAATGGATGTAATGACCTAAAAATCTAACCTTGGTCTTGAAGAGTGCAATTTTAGTAGGAGAGACTATAAGACCGTTTTGTATGATTATTTTTATGAAAGTAGATAAATGTTTGAAATGCTGTTCTATATTGGAAGATAATACTAGAACATCATCTATATAAACTATGATGTATTCTGAATAAGGATTGAAAATCTCGTTCATAATTCTTTGGAATTCGAAGGGGCATTTTGAGGCCGAATGGCATAACATTCCATTCGTATTGGCCAAAATGTACTGTAAATGTTGTCTTGTATTTATCATTTTCACTTACTTGTATTTGCCAAAATCCTGATTTCATGTCAAATTTAGAAAATATTTTTGATCTACTGAGTCTGTTTAGCAAATCTTTTTTATTGGGTATAGGGTATCTTATCCATCTAAGGGCTGTATTAAGAGGTTTGTAATTAATAACTAACCTGGAACTCCTCTTTCTAGTTCAGCATTTTTATTGACATAAAAAGCAGAACAACTCCAAGGGGATTGGCTTTTTCTTATGAGTTTTTTATTTAATAGATCTTGTATTTCTGCTTGACAAAATTTTAAAACTTCTTGGTTCATTTGTGTTGGGCGGGCTTTGGTAGGAATTTTGTTTTCAAAAAATCATGTTCATAAGGTAAATCAACGATATGTTTTTTTCTTTCCCAAAAGGCATTGGGTATAGTAGAGCATATAGTTTTCTCTATGTGTTTTTGTAGAGAAGCTATCTTTTCTATGATGTTTGGTTTTATAAATTCTCTTCTATTCTTTTAAACTCTAAATCTTCTTTTAGAAATTCAAGCTGGTTTTCTTTGTCTTTTATGAGGCAATTTATTTCTGAAATGGAATGTTCTTGTAAAATATTAAGACTTCTTTTCTGTGGTTTTGTTATGAAATTGAAGGTGATTTTTTTGTTTAAAGCATGAGTTTCTATACCTTCATTAGTAACAGCAAAGGGTTGAATCAATTGTATAAAAGGTGTTCCAAGGATAACTCCGTTGTCTCATGTTTTTAACTAAAAGAAAAGATGTTTTGTAAGACATTTGGTCTTTTATTATTAGGGCTTCGGGTAACTTGTATTGTATATTCAGCTTGTCTCCCGAGGCTGATTTTAAGGACTCGATGTTTTGTCAAAGTATCTTGTTGGAACAAGGCCTTCCTTGATACAATTGAGGTCAGCCCCGTATCAAAGAGTGCCGTTGTTTCAATAATATACTCATTATTGATTTTTATCTTAATATTTATTATCCATTTTCTAGATGTGATTTCTGTTAATAACATAAGAAAAGCTGGATCGAGGTATCGTGGGTACTAGTGATTTCATTTTGGTTTTCAAGTTTTGTTGTTCCTTTTATGACAAGAGACTTTATATTAGAAATTTCTTGTTTCATTTTTGATTGAGTTTCTTTTAAGGCTTGTATTTTCTAACTTTTGTTGTTTTATTTCGTTTTGGAGGTCATTAATATTTATAGGTCTAGACTGTGGTTTTTTGTTTCTATTTAGAATGTCTTTAAGGTTGTATGAAGTATTAGGCTTGGAAGTAATATTCATAGAAGAGTAAAGTCTATCTAAGTATTCTTTTTTGGCTTTAGGGTCAAGTATTTTGTCGCAGAAGTCTTGAGAATGAATTCTTCTTCTTTAGTTAAGACGTTTACTTCAGAATGGGTTTTTCTCGGAGAAGCGTCTTCATAATCGAATCAAGAGGATTCTATCTCATTGATTTGAAGACCTTCTTCCTCAAGAAATTCATCGAAGAAGTATCATCATTTTCTATGAAGATATTGTTTAACGATTAAGAGTATTGTCATCTAAAGAAAGTTCATTTAATTTTTTATTAATCCTACAATATTTTGAAATATGACCTTTTCTACCACAAGAATAGCATTTAATGTCTTTAAAAAATTTTCTATCAGAATGAGGTCTATTTTGGTTATTCTGGTGTCTTTGTTTATTCCTACGAAATGGAGGTTTGTTGTGATGTTTCTTTGTTTCTTTCTCGGAGGACAAGTTCCCTTACATTTTGGTTTTGTTTTTTCATTATAAGAGGGGTCGTATTGAGCACAAAAATCTCCTAGACTCCTATTGGTGAGGGATTGTTCTTCCTTGAGTTGTCTTTGTAATTTGATTGTATTACACATTTGTGTTCCTTGTCTATAAACATAAGAGACTATTTCTCCATAAGAAAGGAGATCATAAGGAATTTGGCCGCTGTAATCTTCCCTAATTTTATCTCTAACTTGGTCACCTATAATCTGAGGTAAACCAGCTAAGAATTTTTCTTTCCAAAAGGGTTGATTGCAAATCGGGTCTAATAAGAACCCTTTGAAAGAAAAGCTCTTTGTATTCTCTAAATCTTCCTAAGGATTTGCAACGCATATTGGAAAGGAGATCTTGGTTTCTATCCTTAATATGTGAAGGATCTCCTACAAAGTGTTGTGAAATGGAATAGATAAGGGTATTAACCGCATCTTGGATGAGATGACCTTGATCATCATCCATGCGTTGACCAAAATCATCTACCTTATAAGCAGTTAAAATTTGTGTCTTTTGTTCATCTCTGTCGTAGTTATCCCACCAACCTTTTAGCTGTCCAAGAAAAACCAGCTACTAAAAGATTAGCAACAACAGATGGTCGAAACATCTTGCTGTGTTTTGTAGGCATTAGCAAGCATCACCATGTTGTTAAGAATGTTCATAACATTGGTTTCTCGCAACACCATCAATGTTCCATTCATAGATGGCGTCGGGAGAGTATTTATTCTGTATTTTTTGCGATGATTCTTCTTGGGCAATGTTTGGTGGGGTAGCTCTACTATAATAAAGCTTCTGTGGTTGTCTCCAATTGAGTCTGTTAATCTCATTGACTGGCTCATTATCAGGATTATTAGAGGGTTTGGTCAGGGTATTAATGGTGGGTTGGTCTGGAGTGTCTCTAATGATAAGATTCTAGAATTTAGGAGTGTCTAGTATAGATCGTGTTCCATCTTTGATTTTCCTAATAGTTTTTTCTTTTGTTCTATAGCTTTGGCAAACTCGGGCTAAGATTTTTTGGAAATTCAAAGGCTTTAAAAATGGGTTTTTTGAGAGTGTCAACTTGTGGTGTAATAAGCTGAGTAGGATTCTCGGAAGGTGGATTCTATCCTATTCAACTGTTTTCCTATGGTTACTAAATGTTGATTAGTAAAATTGTTTTGTTCAATAACTTTGTGGGTGTAGAGAGAGTCTCCTTTGTCTAGAAGTCTAAAAGAGTGGCTGTAATCTCACTATCTCCATGCTGTATTTTTATTCTCCTAAGGGGTGGATGATTGGATTCTATGGTTTCACCATTATCAAGTTTCCACTTATAATGATGATCTAAAACAAATATTTCTTTTGGCTCAAGGAATTGTTCTTCTAGCCAATCAAAGAAAAATATATGGACTTCATATTCATATATGTAGTCGTAATATTTTTGTTTGATGTCTTTTGCTTCATCGCAAAGGTTTTGAAGAACCATTCTCTCGATTTGTTTGTTGTTTTCAGAATTAAATTCTTTATTAAGAAAAGCTTTGTTAGGCTCAAAATGTTTTTCTAAAACATTAAGTTCGGCATCTATCATTTGTGAGTAGGTAGGAGAATGATGAGGAGAATCAGTATTTCCTAGGGCTGGTTCGGGGTTCAGGCTGATTTTGTTGATAAACCGGCCTGGAAATGCCCGATCTATTATCTAAACCACTAATTTTTGGTTCAAGAGGTGTCTCATGGTTACTTCTACTGGTGGAAGGAGGTAAAGGTGTTGTATCTATTGTGGGAGTGTCTCTATGTATACTAGGAGGAGGAGTGTTTCTGTGCGTACTAGGAGGAATGGTGATTATAGGAGGAAGATTAGGATTAAGATCTATGGACCTCGTATAAGAATTATGAAAAGAATGACTAGATCTTGAATCAAAAGACCTTCTAGGAAATCTAATGGTCACTCTTCCTTCTGGATGTTGAATGACATTAGTCGGATCTGTATTTTGAACAACTTGTTGGGGAATTTGGTTTTCTAATTCCCATTGTTCTGTAAAGTAACTTGGTTCCAATTAATAGACCTAGGAATTGTTGTATTAGCTCTAGAAATGTCGCTTGGAGGAGAAGTGTTTCTCCTCGAGAGGACTATGTTTGAAAGCATTTTCTCCAAAGGCGGAGGACATGGCTTTATAATGGATTCTATAAACAAGGGCTAAAGGAATAGAACCATCTCGCCACTTTGTAATTATGGGTTTTGATTTGGAGTGTTAGGGCTCTAAGAACGTTCTTATCTTTGAGAGATACAGAAAAATTGGGATAACAATCAAAATGTATGGGTCCTTTGCAGAGACTTGTCTCTACAAGTACCAAGAATGGATTCATCATAGTTTAAAAGACGTGAATCCCTTAACACTAACATAATGGAAGTATTAAGACCTTCTTTAGTAAGAGGTTTGACTCCTACTTGGACTAGTCCTATATGAATGTAATTGTATTTTTGTTTGTGTTTTTGGATGGACTCTTTGTTTAAAAGATGTATTTTTTCATAGGAATTAGAAAGAGGGACATCTCTTTCTTCGGGATATGACATAGTCTGATTTTTTGAAAAACTTCAACTTTGATTGTTTGTATATTTCCTTAAGCTGTATTTTAGGAATTTCCCAATTTTCTATAGATTTGTTGAAATCTTCTATTCTTACTTCTTCTCTATGTATAGGACTTGGATCTAAGTCCATTTGTGATAGAGAACTAGAGGAAGATGTAGATCTTCTATGTAAGCTCATACTTAAGATCGGAACTATTCCTTCTTCGAAATCAGTTCTGAGAGCTAAACCAACGGTCTAACACCACTCGGGGACTTACGACCTGACCACTCAGAGAAACAAGAAGGATGCCAACGAATGGCTCTCGATCTAAGTGTATGTTCTTACAAAGACTATCTATACCTTCCCACTGGCTCTGATACCATAAAGGGGGTATGATCTGAGTACTATATAAAAGAACAAGGAAGTATAACAGATTAACAGATCTATATGAAAGCAGGGAAGGATGTATCTAAACCAAAATAGTAGGAGAGACTAAAAGGTTGGTAACCTTTGGTCAAAAGGTACTGCCATCATACAGATTAACAGATCTATATGAACGCGTCAGGAGAATATATATATATATTCACTTGGTCATCTCCTTCAATTTATTTCATCACTTTTCTTCACCCACCACAGTATTGTAGCTCATTCGTTTGCTTATAATTGATGATTCGCCGATAGCGAGAGCTTGAGGATATATTATAAAAAATAAAAATCCTAAATTTATTACAATTATGTCAATTTAGTTATGAAACTTTTTTTCCCAATTGAATCATAAACCTTTTGCATTTATGCCAAATAATTCCATCTAACCAATTTTTGTCAGAATCTCTAACATAGACGTCAGTTGTCTTATGTGGTGCGATCGACACTAATGTAGACATTTTAAATTATATTTTCAAAAAATGTTGAATTATTCATTTATTCTTCTTCTTTTTCTCTTTCTCTTTCTTCCCTTCTTCCTCTAGCCGATGAGGTTGACCTCACCGACTTTTGGCAAAGTTTGCCTTGGCTGACCATTGGCAAGGGCTCAACCTTGCTAATGGCTTGGCTAGGCTCGACCTTGTTGACTATCACTTTTGGCCGGTTGATGAGGTTTGACAATCGGCTAGAGGAAGAAGGAGGGGAGAAAAAAAAAGAATAAATAAATTCGAAAAAATATTTAAAATATTATTAAGAATTGTTCATTTCAGCATCAACCATGTCACATAGGATAATCGTTGTCCATGTCAGTAACTTCCCGCAAAAATTTGTTGGATAGATTGAATTGGCATAAATATAAAAGATTTATAATCTAATTGACCAAAAAAGAAAAAAATTTGGGGGTCGCCCTAATGGTTGCCCTAAAGGTGAGGTGCAAAGTTTGTTTGATTCCTAGCCTTCTCAAGGGGATTGGGGTAGAGATGTTTAACCTTTGCAAATAAGTAGGTCAAAACTTTTTTAGTAATTTTCTCAAGACCTTGACTCTAGTGCATCAAGGAGAGATAATTGGGGGGGAGGAGAGGCCTTTAAGGATATGGACCTAAGTGGAAACAAGCTTGTGTTACGGTCTGTGGATCCTTAGTACTCGTGACACTTGTGAGTGGCTAAGAAGCACCAATACTCTCAGAGAGCCTTCGTGTTGTGTCCGACACTTCAACACATGTTCAACACGCTTTGACATGGTCCAACACATGGTTAACAAGCATTGAAAAATCCAACACGTGGTCAATTCTCCTTGAGACACAAGTTCGAAATTCCGACACATGATTCTGACAAGCATGGGGACAATTTTAAAATTTTTTAATACTTGAGGGGTCAAAATGTAAATATATGAAAAAAGAAAAAAGAAAAAAAAGATATGGATTGTGGCTAGGGGCTGTTGTCACCATTGCCACCGTTAGAGGGGGCGGCGAGGTGAGGTCCTAGGTGGTGGAGGGGGGTGGCCCTTGCTGGCTTGGATGAGGCCATCGCCGGCTAGGCAAGGGTGAGCCTAGATTTGGGCAACAACTTGGCTGAGGCATGCGCAAGGCTCGCCCAAATTTGAGCGACGCCGCACTGTCACTCGGGCCTAGTGGGGATCACTAGCCCTTTGCCTGTGGTTGGCAAGCCTCCTTAAGGGCTAGGAAGGCTCGCCGATCACAGGTGAGGGCCGGCATTGCCCAGATTTGGTTGAGCGTTGTCGGCCCAAATAGAGGTGTCGCCTAGATCTAGGTGAGCCTTGCTTGGGCGGCTTTGCCTAGGCCGGCATTTAAGGATATGGACCTAAGTGGAAACAAGCTTGTGTTACGATCTGTGAATCCTTAGTACTCGTGACACTTGTGAGTGGCTAAGAAGCACCAATACTCTCCGGGAGCCTTCGTGTTGTGTTCGACACTTCAACACATGTTTGACATGCTTTGACATGGTCCAACACATGGTTAACAAGCGTAAAAAATCCAACACGTGGTCAATTCTCCTCGAGACACGAGTCCGAAATTCCGACACGTGATTCTGACAAGCATGGGACAATTTTAAAATTTTTAATACTTGGCAGGTCAAAATGTAAATATATGAAAAAAGAAAAAAGAAAAAAAAAAGATATGGATTGTGGCTAAAGGCCGTCGTCACCATTGCCACCGTCAGAGGGGGCGGCGAGGTGAGGTCCTAGGTGGTGGAGGGGGCTAGCTCTCGCTGGCTTGGGTGAGGCCATCGCTAGCTAGGCAAGGGCGAGCCTAGATTTGGGCAACACCTTAGCTGAGGCATCCGCAAGGCTCGGCCAAATTTGAGCGACGCCGCACTGTCACTTGGGTTTAATGGGGATCACCAGCCCTTGCCTGTGGTTGGCGAGCCTCCTTAAGGGCTGGGAAGGCTCACCGGTCATAGGTGAGGGCCAGCATTGCCCAAATTTGGTTGAGCGTCGTTGGCCCAAATAGAGGTGTCGCCTAGATCTAGGTGAGCCTTGCTTGGGTGGCTTTGCCTGGGCCGGCAAGGGCCACCCCAACTTCGCCACTTAGGGTCGGTGAACTCACCGGCCCCTTTCAATAGTGGTAGTGGCGCCAACAACCCTACCTTTATTATTTTTTTCTTGTTTTTCTTAGAATCATTTTAGCTTTTTCCAGCTGTGTTTCTTTAAATCTTATTTAATGAAAAAAAGTAATAAAAATGCCATGTAGGATAAATTAATTAATTTAAAAATACCACAAGACTTGTAATGCACATATCCCTAAATTTAATAATGAAATGTGAATTGCTTATTTTTTCTTCATATTTTATGAATTATTGCAATGGAATTATCAAATTAATGTTGAATTAATATTTTTAGTATAAATTAATTCTAAGCTCTTTTTATTATTTATTTATTTGTGCATTTATATATAAAAATATATTTAATAATGTGTCGGAATTCTCTATTTTTTAAGAAATGACGTGTTGGCATGTCGTATTATGTGTCGTATGTCTATATTGATGCTACATAGGTGAGTGGTACTTGGGATTATCGAATGAAGAGTCAGGATGCAGAGGGATGAATGCAATTGGCCTGTGAGAGTGGCGTCAGGATAGTTGGCACTAGGAGTTTTATGATCGAATGATTATATCACTTATGATTTGTGAATGTAGGGTTGGCCTCCCATACACAAATTAGTTGAGAGCTAATGCCACTCTCCTGATGAGGTCATGATGGGCTAAAACCAGTTGTTGAGCTTAAATAGATATATTGTCTCACTCTATGAACTAGACGCCCGAACTAAACTGCACATGGTAAGATCTTGTATAAGGAAGCCATTCGTCGTTTGTTCTCTGGAACAACTATGGAATGAAGGCTGGCTTGGTGAATTCCGCTCGCCAAGTACCGCACAGGTTGTTTCGCGGTTAAGGAACTAACAATTTGTTATCAGAGCAGGATCCTCCCAATAAGTAGGTGAGTCGAAGAAAGATCCCATTCCTTGCTCCAGTGTCGGTTAAACTAGAGAGTACTAGTGATCTACCCGGTCCTACGAGGGTGGAAAGTGAATCGTCGGGACAAAAGGTGCTCAAACAAAACGCAGCCCTTGACTAGTTTCTAGGATGACAATAGGGGCACAGGGAAGAACCAGTTCTTCGCCAAGTGGGTGGAGTTGGAGAAGAACTGATTCCTCACTGAATGGGGATAGTGTTCCCTGATTGATCAATGAATCTAAAGAAGATGTCTATTGCCACATTTTCAACAAGGAAATAACATTTATTGGTCTGCTGGGGTCAAGATGCTTAGTAGGCAAAAATGGTGTTGCCAAATGATGCAATTGGCAAAAAATGCCATAGCTGCTAAGGAAAGATTGAAAAGGGGCCCAAATAGCTGAGATCAAAAGAGGCCACCAATGAAGCAAAATCTGTTTTATTGGGTGAGCATGACCATCCAATGTATAATCCAAAAAGTGGTGCATCAATGATTAAGGGACGTAAGGAAGTGACAGAGTAGACCGTAATGAGGGCGTTGCGAAATTGAGTGGTGGAGAATGTCACAATCCACGAATCCTCCTATACTCATCATACTTGTGAGTGGTACTTGGGATTATTAAGTGAAGAGTGAGGATGCAAAGGAATGGAACAATCGGTCCATGGGAGTAACGTTATGACATTTGGTGCTAGGAGTTCTAGGATTGAACAACTATATCACTTAGGAGCTTTGAACGTGGGATTGGCCTCCCGTGCACAAACTAGTTATGAGTTGATGCCGCTCTTCTAATGAGGTCATGACAGGCTGAATCCAGCTATTAAGCCTAAAGAAATATGTTGTCTTACTCGATGAAATAGACTCTTAAGCTAAGATGGGTGTAGTATGATCTCATATAAGGAAGCTATTCACTATTTGTCTTTTGGAACAACTATGCAATGAAGGCTGGCCTAGTGGATTCCGCTCGCCAGGCATTGCACGGGTTGTTTGCCGTCAAGGAACTGTGAGCCCGTGACATTTTCCTACATTAATGGGCAGAAGCAATGGAGGAAATCCGCCATGTCAAATAGCAATAACGCTTGTATAGCACATGCAACGATGGGAGAGGAGAAAGAAATCTTGATTAGAAATGATAATTGACATTATTTTCGGATTGTTCAAAGTGAAATTCAGGTTGAATGACAGTGTTTTCAGATATTCACTAATCTCTATCCCCCTTTCTATATTCATCCGTTTGGTGTAGGCTTTGCTTAATCATAAAGAGATAAAAAAAAAAAAAAAAAAAAAGATTGTAGGTAAAGTTATCTTCTTTAAATTGTTGCACGTCCCCGCACGAGTGAAAGACGTGAGTGGTAAATTGTCTCGACGATACAAATTGACAGACGATGGGATAAAAAAGGAAGAAGAAGAAAAGAGTGGTGGACAATTGAAGATGGTGAAGAACAAGACAATGGAAAGGAGTAGAGTTGTCTCCAGAAATTGGAGAGAGAGAGAGAGGTGGACAATTGAAGATGGTGAAGAACAAGACAATGGAAAGGAGTAGAGTTGTCTCCAGAAATTGGAGAGAGAGAGAGAGAGAGAGAGAGAGAGAGAGAGAGAGAGAGAGAGAGAGAGAGAGAGAGAGAGAGAGAGAGAGAGAGAGAGAGAGAATGTACTTTTTTTAAATTTATTATTTAAATCTATATTAAAATTTGGACTTGGACCAAAATGACAAATGTTTTAGCCCTACATTTGATTATTTAGCTACATCATCGTCACATTGGATAGAGAAAATATTTTTAAAAAATCAGGTAAGCAATTCTATTGTCAAAATTGGACGGAGCTAACAAAATTAGATGGGCGGATCCACCCATAAAACGGGAACCGAATCGGTACTTACCGGTTCCCATAAATTGAAACTGGGAACCGGATGGGTTCCCTTAAAAACCACCGGTTCCGGGCGATTTTTGTTCGGTCGGGCGGGTCTCGATTCTTTTGCACACCTCTAAACAAAAGTACTAATTGTAAGTTTTAAAATTTAATGACATCTACATAATAAATTTCAAGACTTATAGTGCACTCATTTTATTTTTAAACCATCCTAAACTTCCTCATCAAAAGAAATAACTATCTAATTCCTTTTATTTTTTATTTTTTATTTTTTTATTTTAGGGGTGGGCGGCGTTATGTTGGTTGAAGATTTGAACAAGGTTTGCTTTGCGCCGTGAATCATGACAACCGCTGGCGTCTAATAATCAACGACCGCGACTTGGTAGTTGGAAACTTCGGGGGATAAAACTCACTCAATTCGCGAGGCAAAATCGAAGGAGAAGAACTGAAACTCTCTCTCTCTCTCTACCTCTGTCGATCGATCCAGCTTCCGTTGCTCGGGCCTGCGATAATGGCGGAGAAGATCTCTCATCTCTCCCACACGCTGGAGCCGAGGAGGTGAGCCATTCCCTACTTGCATCTCGCGAGTTCGTCGCTGTCACGTGTCGTCGCGTCGCGTCTCCACGCGTCTTCGCGAGCTTCGGTTTCGCCCGCCCCCGGCGCTTGACGAGTTCATCATTCGGCTCCGATGCGTCGCCAAAACGATTTGATCAAAATTTTTTTTTTTCCTTTTTCGTGTGTGTCGATCGTGCGTCGCTGATTTCTCGGTCGCGCTGGATCGATCGGGTTGGAATTCGGACCTTTATCGTAGACGCACGTCGTGGGCGTGCTCGGAGTAGTTCGATTTTGATGATCTTGTCCGATAGGCTGCGTTGCGGGAGTTGTTGTTGTCTGTAAATGCTGGACGCCTCTTTCGAGACGACTTCTTTGATGCTCGGTTGGCTCTGGTGTCAATAGTTCGGTCTAAAGAGCGAATGAGAGCTATGGGCTTTGCGGAACCGAAACTCCTGGTGAAATATGTTGCTGTCTTTGTTGAGTAGGCGCTCATTAGAGGTTGATTCTAGGTGAGTAAGAATGGGTAGCGAGTCGTTCTGTGGTGCGACGTCGTCTTTTCCGTATCAATGTCATGTCGAGTATGCGGTGTTTGTCTCTAGATTCAGTCTCCTGAATACCCTTTCGAAGCCGATCGAACGCGTCTCCGTTTATGGTTAGGATCTGTTCTTGGGGGGATTTTGAATCGAGTTGTGTATTCGTGTCGACAGGGATGCGTATGGGTTTGCTCTAAGACCTCAACACTTGCAGAGATATAGAGAGTATGCTAAAATTTACAAGGTAACTGCCTTTTCAGGTTACTTCCTTTTTTGAAGTAAAGCAGATGGTATCCTCTGTTTTTAATTTGACTTGATCTCTCTATCAATTGTTAAATTGTGAAGCGGATCCTAATTAACATTTGATGCCCTCTCCTGTCTAAGCTAGTTAACACGGCGCACCTCTATTTTGTTACTGAGAAAAATCTTATAAGCAAGATTAGTTATAAATCGTAGGAGGTCTCTGAAGCATAAAAGCTTAACAAAGTAAAGTATGCTTGAGCTTTAGTTGAAACTCTCAATGAGACAGTTCCAGATAATTATCCTCTAATTTAAGAGTAAGGATGAGGCTCTGCATGCTTAGTTGTAATGTTCCATGTCAGGAAGAGGAAGACGAAAGATCAGAGAAATGGAAAAACTTCCTTGAACAACAAGCGGACACATCCCAAAATTGCTGGTCTGAGAGGTTGCATAAGGAGAGGTTGCCAAGTGGAGTAAGTGAGCACAGAGACGGGACTGTTTCAGACAGGCCTGCAGAGGGGGATGATCCAAGTGAAAACAAGCCTTCTGATGGTTCAACTGGAAGTAGCCCTGAAAGGGAAGTTCATTCTACAGAAAACTTAAAGTCTGATAAGGTGCCAAGATGGGCAAATGTTAGACCAGTCCTTGGTGCAATTGAGAATATGATGAGTTTCCGTATTAAGAAAGCAAAGAATGTGGAGGATGGCTTGAAAGGTGTAAATGGTGCTCATCTTCCAACAGTTGATGAAGTTAGTCATTCGGGACAGACTTCTGAAGAGGATAGTGAGGGAGATGTTGAACTTGATGAGGCATCAAATGGCAGCGCCAATTCATCCAATGGAGAAAGAGCTGTTAGTGAAGGGATGCCCTTGGAATCTTCTTTCCCATGGAGAGAAGAACTAGAATGTCTTGTTCGAGGAGGAGTGCCCAAGGATCTAAGGGGTGAGGTAAACTTGACAACTTTTACTTTTTACTATACTATTTTCGTGCTGTTGTTACCAGGGAGCATTTTATATCCCTCTGAGAAAATGCTGTCTTCACCTCGATGTGTTTTAGGTATGGCAAGCCTTTGTAGGCGTAAGAACACGTCGAATAGAGAGATATTACCAGGAGTTGCTTGCACAAGAAGCTAGTGATGATGAGGGGAAAGCGCTTGACAATTCACCTGCTGTACCCCAGAAGTGGAAAAAGCAGATTGAGAAGGTCATTAGATGCATGCGTTGGACTTTATCCTTCAGTCTTTTCCATTTGTAGGTGCACATTTCTTTTTCTTTGCATTGCCATGAAGGATTTTCCCGAACTAATTAATGTGCTCTTTTTGCAGGATATACCTCGGACATTCCCAGGTCATCCTGCTTTAGATGAGAATGGTAGAAACTCATTGAGGCGATTACTTATAGCATATGCACGGCACAATCCCTCTGTTGGATACTGTCAGGTAGTTATGAGGTGAAGCAGAATTTCGTTGTAAAATCCTGCTTCTTTAAAAGGGTTTATCCCCATATGCCATGTTACAACTGTCGCCCCATGAACTTTGTCATTAATAGTTGTCTCTTAGTTGTAATGAAGCCTTTTTAATTTTGGATTGGTATGTTGCTGATCTTTGCTTTCTCTTCATAGGTATGGGACATTTATAATCTTTCCCCTCTGATATCATTTTTTTTTTTTTTGGAATTCTGTCTGGGATTTAAATTGTGTATACTGGACCTTTAATTCCTAAGCACTAGAATTATGGACAATGACATACCACAACCGTTAAAGTCTTACACTCTCAGTTGTCCTCACTGTCAGTCTTAATTGTTTTTTATGATGATCTTAAGTTTCTAAAATATTGACTTGCTGTCTTTCAATTGGATTGTAACTTCATAGTTAATTGAATAACTGTAATATTTCTATCTGTCATTTGCCTGTCTTCTTGATTATTGTCAGGACATTAAAGAATTATGTAATGACATCAGATAGAAGTGAAACAATTTGATACAGTGACAGCATCAAAGCCTTATCTGGTTAAGTAGGTTTTGGCTATGTGAATCCTGTTATGCCACTGGACTTGATTTTGAATAAAGTCTTTTCTAAACTCTACATGGTTTAAATTTTTTCTTATCATCTTCTTCCACATCTTTTTAGGTTTTCTTGCTCTTTCTAACTCAAGTTTCCATCCCCTGATCACGTCTCCTCATTGAAGTATTTGAAGGTGATGGAGCTTACAATATAATTGTTTGTGGCCCAAACAACAATGATATTGCTGAGTCGTGATGATTGGCTATTCCGATGATCTATAACTCAAACAGGACCAGTAAAGGAACAAGATCCTTTGCCAAATTCAATTAGTAGCCTTATCTATTGGGATCTGAAGTCTCTTAGGATTGTAATAGGTTTCTGAATTTAGATTTGAAGTAGATTAATAGGTTGACTATTTCCATTATGTTGGTTGATCAGATATTTTTTTACTACAGCTAGGATTAAGATTTTCAGAATATTTGATAAATATAGATGCAATTATTTCAATCCAATAGAATTTCATTGAGATTATTGAAATTTAGCAAGATTTGTTTGTGAGTAGTGTCATGTGATGCAATTCTTATGGAACCCTAGGTTTGATGTTTAGGAAGCCTTAGGTGGGATGCCTGAAGGAATTCACTCGTTCAATGTTATCTTTCATTGGGATTTCTCTTCAAGTTTTCTATTAAATCAGGCTCATAACTTTAGGAAATTATTTGCCAACATTAGAAGTCCTTCAACTGATCAAACCATAAAAACAAGCTTCCCTGATCTTATTCTCAATTGGAGCCACACTTTCTTTTTATCGAATAGATCCATTTTTAATCCGTCTTTCTTGTGTGTCTGCACATCCATCAAAACATTCTAATCTCTGCTACACTCATTTTGTGCACCTGTGACTGTTTAACCACCCAGCATTCCATGCCACGAATTGTTGTTGGCTTTATTGTTGTCTAACTGATTTATCCTTAAGCATATGCAGCATTCAACAATTGCATAAAACACCAGATGCACTTCTTTGCTTCACTTTTTGGATATGTCTTGTCAATCTTGTCAACTCATCCATCATCAGAGCAAAAAGATAAGGACTTAGAGCTTACCCTTGATTTGACTCTATTGTTATATGATAGTCTTCCATTCCTCCAGTATTCCTTTCTTTTCAAGAATCCTCCAAGGAAGCTCTCTTGATTCTTATCACGTGCTTTCTCTAAATTTATAAAGGCCATTTGCAAATCCTTCTTGAATTCATCTACTTTTTGGCCAATCTTTGTAACGGGTAAATAGTCTCTATGTTAGATTTTCTGTTGTAAAACTGATTTGATTGTTTGAGATACATCTCTTTTTTCTTAACTAAAATTTGGTTAGTCCTTCCCGAAGAGCCATCATATGGGCCATTAGTTCAATCCCTTTGTAGTTGTAGATGGGAACAAAAGTGCCTTTTCTCCAGTAATTAGGCATCTTCTTCGATCTCAATATTTTATTAAAGAGGTATGCAAACCAAAATATACTGGTCTCCCCATTGTTTTCCATACTAAAAGATTGCAGCCGTTGGTCCATGGGATATACCTGTTTTCATTCTAAGGCTCTATAACTGAGGAGCATGACTCCGTTCTCGATGATTTTAAGTGTCTATGGACTACAAACTTTTTGTCTTTTCTGAAGTAGTTTTTGTTGTTAGGGTCTTTCTTTTAGTACTGGATATTCATGATGTCCTTATAAATTTTCTCCATTAATAAAACTTTTATCTTTTAAAAGTTTTGATAGTTTATTGGAGGGCCAAAATTACTATTTGTTCACTCTGGATGACTATTGTAAACAATGTCCTTGATTGTTTAAGGGATATAGGTGATGCAAATTACCCTTAATATAAGCACTCATAGAAGTTAAAAAATTGGTAATCTGTGGTCTCCATTGCTTTATGGGGTTGGACTTTAAGGCTGGGTTGATTCTTACTACATCATACTTAGATCTTGATAAGATTTTGCACCTTTAATGTGCTTTTAGTCTTCTCAATTTAATGCTATCTTTTTTCTCCCTTATGCTCACATGTTTATATGATGTTTCTCAGGCAATGAACTTCTTTGCTGGTTTGTTATTGCTTCTGATGCCTGAGGAAAATGCCTTTTGGTATGTTGTGGAAGTTAATCTCTTGTATTCTTATATTTTTCCCTTTTGGGGAATAGTCTTATTGATCATGAAAGTTTAAAAGTTTTGCACTTAGTTCCTAGAGCACAATTCTTTAAATTCCCTTAACTGCAGTTTGATAGACATCATATGCAATTCCCTTAACTGCATTTCGATAGACATCATATGCAGGAATTATCCGTAGATTGTTATAACTGAAATTAAGCTTGAGCAACCATCTTAATGAAAATGGATTCTTTAATGACTAGAATATAACCTCTTAAACATCAGGGACTAAGCGAAAGGATTTGGCAAATGACAAGTTTTGTCATTATCCATATTCTTTCCTCTTCTATCAACTTGCCTAATAAAAAGTAAGAGGAGACTAGAACTGTTAAATCTTCTCTGTTAATTGAAGTCATCGTTACTACCACTAACATTATTTATTGTTGTCAAGTGGGAAAGAACTAATAACTAATGCTACTGGAAACAGTTGCCTCGTTTTTATGAGATCTGTAAATTTCAGGGCTTTAGTGGGCATCATTGATGACTATTTTGGTGGGTGTTACACAGAGGAAATGATAGAATCTCAGGTGGGTTTCACATATCTGAGTACTTCCACAAATTGACAATGTTCACCACCAATACTGAGAAATCTTGTGGACATTCTCAAGTAATCATTCAGAAAACATTCCCTCAAAGATTGGTTTCCTTGCTGATTTTCTTTTCTGTATACATTTTTCAAGGTGGACCAGCTAGTTTTTGAGGAGCTGATGCGGGAGAGGTTTCCCAAACTGGGTTGGTCTTCTTTTGACATTTGAAACACATGAATTATGTTTGAGATTTTCACATGACATGGAGCAAATTTTTTTCACTCCATTTGTGCTTCTTGTGCAGTTAATCATCTGGATTTCTTGGGAGTGCAGGTGGCATGGATCTCCGGGCCATGGTTTCTTTCAATTTTTGTGAATATGCTTCCATGGGAGAGCGGTGAGAAATCCAGGATGTGAAGATTATGCTGTAACATATGAGATAGATGGCAACTGAATTGTTATATAGTGCTTACAAAAAGCTTGAACAGCTTAATTTGTTTAACAGATATTTAGGAAAATCTTCCTTTTTGCAGTTCTCCGAATATGGGACGTGCTTCTATTTGAAGGGAATCGTGTAATGCTTTTCCGAACAGCTCTTGCTTTGATGGAGTTGTATGGTAAAGCAATTAATTCTGGAATTTGGTGGTATACTAATGCTCAAAATGTCATATTCAGTTCCTTCCTGCAGACATCTTATATTCTCTAGTTTATCAGGTCCTGCTATTGTCACAACCAAGGATGCTGGTGATGCAATAACTTTGCTACAATCACTTGCTGGCTCCACATTTGATAGTAGCCAACTTGTTTTGACTGCTTGCATGGGTTTTGTGGCCATAACTGAAGCTCGACTTCTTAAGTTGAGAGAAAAACATCGTCCCTCTATCCTAGAGGTGGTTGAGGAAAGATCAAAGAAGGGACGAGTGAGGAAGGACTCTAAAGGGCTTGCCACAAAACTGTACAGTTTTAAGCATGATACTTCATCACTTGTCCAAGAAACAAAAAGCACTGAAAGGCCAGAAGATGTAGCTGCAGATGCAGACACATCCCATTTAGAGAATTCCTCCCACCTGGAAAATCTTCTTGGTGGCTTGGCTGTTGATTCGGAAGTTGATTCTCTGCCAGATCTCCAAGAACAGGTACTTTCTATGGAGAGGAAACCGTGTTTTGTAGTTGCCCAATGGCATCAGATCCATTCACAAATTGTGCCCCACTTATAAATTAGAGCCGTAAGGTCTGTAAATAACAGATTGATTTTAGTACTGTAACATGAAAACCCGTAACTCTAAATGTAAAGCTACTTGCGGATTGTTCTTTGTATGTCATTATCTTATTAGCGCTAAAGTGGAAATAAAATATCTACTTCATCTCAGAAAGGACACTGATAAAACTAGTGCTAGGGATACCAGGACTCATCTAGTGTTGTTAAAACTGCTAGTTTTTCTTAAGGCGCTTGGACCCCCTAATGCTTGAGACCTTGGGTGCCAGGTGAGGCACTCATATGAGAAAATCGAGTGCTAGATAGAAGTTTGATCCTTCAATAAATTAGGACCAAATTTCCAATGATCCTATTGAAGGCAAAAAAGTTCTGCAGAAGCCTTCAGCATGCTTTTACATATGTAATTGTTTTGGCTTTTTTCTCTTTGATTGTAATGGTCCATATTGTTGGCTAACTACATTTACAAGAGTGTCAATATAAAGAAACGGAGCCTCTTCTGTTGTCTGATCATCTCGAGTGAAACTGATGGGCACGAGCTCAAGTTTTTTTTTTATTCTTTTGGAAAAAAAATACCTAGCTGTGTTCCTCTCTCTCTCTCTCTCACAAACTGTTCCTACACTTCTTCTTCTTCTTCTTCTTTTTCTTATAACCAATTCACAAATCAGAGTAGCTTAGGAGATAAGAAAGTAAAAATTTAAACCCTGGACATATTGTTGTTGAAGCATCACCATTGGAGTGGTTGATCTCAGGTGCTCAATTAAGTGGCACTTAGATGGAGATGCCTTTCCTTAGGTGAGGGTGGAGGCCTTGAGTAGCCTCACCTGGGCACTTGGGCGAGCACTTGGAGCTCCTTGACAACACTGGACTCATCTACTTAATTAATTTACTAAGTGCTGTGGCACTCTGTCAGTGATTAGTAAAATTAGTGTGCCCATTTGAGAACTCAACATGAACTTAATAAATCAGCAATTGGACCAATTTAGTATACTGGCCTTACTATTGTTAGCATTATTCTAGTGATAAAATGTCTGTTTATGGTTCAGACTTCACTTGGTCGATGGACTTTTATGCAAATTATGTTTTTTGGAAAAGAAATACCTAGCTGTGCTCCTCTCTCTCTCTCTCTCAAACTGTTCCTATAGTTATTCTGTCTGATGCAGAATCCAGAGTAGCTTAGGAGACAAAAAAGTAAAAACTTAAACTGTATACACATTGTTGTTGAAGCCTCAACTTAGTGATAGGAATGGTTTGCCTCAGGCACTCAACTAGGTGGCACTTAGATGGAGATGCCTTTCCTTAGTCAAGGGGTAGAGGCTTCGACTAGCCTCACCTGGGCACTTAGGTGAGCAGCACATGGAGCACATTGACAGTACTGGACTCATCTACTTAATTAATTTGCTAAGCGCTGTGGCACTCCATCAGTGATTAGTAAAATTAGTGTGCCCATTTGAGAACTCAACATGAACTTAATACATCAGCTTGTGGACCAATTTAGTATACTGGCCTTACTATTTTTAGCATTATTATACTGATAAAATGTCTGGTTATGGTTCAGACTTCACTTTGTCGGTGGACTCACGCAAATTGTGTTTTTGTACCGAATGGAATGATGCAGTGACTACATTTGTGCAGTAGAAAGTTAGAAGGGAATACTTTGTGCCTTTGAATATGAGATCTGTAGCATCACGAAACCTTATCTTTAGTTTTCTACTGTTCACTAGAGTTAAAACACTGACATTGATTGTCATCATTTTTATTTTAGGCCTCTATCATCAGTATTTCCAAATATTGTAATCCACTCTTTTGGCTCACATCCCAGAAGACTCCTTTTACTAGACTATAGGTACTCTGATTTAGAGAAGAAACAGAAATGGTAAATTACTTATTGGTTCCCTTCTTTGGATATCTTATACTTCAAATATCTGCCTCAATAAGGCCACAAAACTCCCGTAAAATGAAAAATAAAGGTCACAAAACTAATTTACTAATTTGATGCCTTGTCCTAATTGTAGGTATTCTGCTTGACAGATACATATTAAACAACTGAGCAAACAGAGTGTTGAGTATTGCTAATTACAAATCTGTTAGCCGAAGTTATTCTCCTTTATGATGACAGGAAACCATAAGTGGTACTTAAGCATATTTGATGTTCTCAACCACCAAGTCAAGTAGGACAAGAGCTTTAACACGCCACAAAAGGTCGATAATTGTTCTGCTTCCAGTCATTATATAAATGATCATGTCTGTCACAATGCATACCTAATCTAAAAGCTTAGAAGGTTCACTCTATTAATAATTGTAGGTGATGCAGTAAGTTTTTCAGATACTCAATTTGATTCTGCTTTAATTTAGTAGTATTTTTTTAATTGTAAAAGGACAAGCTGTTCTGTGCAAGCACTTTTGAGTTCCAGTAATCAACAGGTTCTTTGCACTATGCAGGTTGTGTGGTTAAAAGTTGAGTTATGCAGGTTGCTGGAGGAGAAGAGATCTGCCATACTCAGGTTGGTAGCTCTCAATGCATCTATTGATCTCGCCCCATCATGTGTGGTACAATTGTAGCTGCAATTGGAGATGACGTTGGTATAGATAGCTGACCTGGAACTTAGAAGTTTCTTCTTGCAAAAAGCTTTATCTTCTCATGCATCTGTCTTCTTTCTTCTTTGCTTCTGGCTGAAATGCGTGTGTCCTCTTTGACTTTGTATGATTTGTGATCTTGCTTATAGAAGAGAAAATACTGATGGGAACTTGTATATCAGAATGGTTTTGAGATGTCAACCATTTCTAGAGCCCTAGGTTTTTCTATGGTCTTGATCATTATCATATCTGCTTGGAGAGTTACATCTTTAATAATTACTAGCACTAAGTAACTATAAATTGAGAAAACTACCATCACCTTTGGACACTTACTGTCGAGGAATACTATGTTGAGGCTTTTGGCATGTGATTATAGACATACCTCAGACACCCTATGTTTTTGTCTGCCTTTCCATTGCATCAGCTGATTTACCCTTTTGTAACAAGTAGATGTAAAAGACTTATTTATCTCCTGGCGATCATGACTCTAAATATTGCAGAGCTTAAATCTGGCATTTAACTATAGAGATTGAGATGAATAAAGTTATATTTGCAAGTTGTTTCTTTTCCGTTAGTATTTACTTCACTTTGGCACGAGTTATTATTGATATACTAAATCATTCTACATTTCTTGTGTTATCATAGAGCGGAGGAACTGGAGACAGCACTTATGGAGATGGTGAAGCAGGACAATCGGCTTCAATTGAGTGCAAGGGTACGTTCAATTAACATAGATAATCTTTTACTCTGTTGTATTTTGAGTCTAGCTCTACACTAAACAAATTTAAGGAGCTCTATTTGATCCAATGTTTAATTAGAGAAAAATGGGTAGAATGAAGCTTTGTGTTTGAGTGCATCAGCCCAAAGATCTAATCCTATCATTGTATCGAGAAAACAAAAACCATCCCCACTTTTCATGTTTGTATCAATTTGCATCCTAAGTTTTGAAAACTTCAATTTGCATCTCCGAACAATTGCTGAATCCAAAAATACCAATTTCCCTTTAATCTTATCCAAACCTTAAACCATTCCTCACTTCCCTCTCTCTCACCTTGCTCTCTCCCCCCTGCTCTCTCTCTCTCTCTCTCTCTCTCACCCTTGCTCTTTCTCTCTGCCAGTAAAGACCCTGACATATTTCATGCTGCCCCCCATTTACAATTGACGCCTCACTGCCACCAGCCCTGGCCAAGCCCTCTGTGCATCTCTCTCTCTCTCTGTTCTCTCGAGTGTGACCAATGGTCGACCTAGAGTATCTGGGTCAAACTCAATAGATTGGAATCAAGCTCGATGTCAGTGGAGCTCAACTGATTTGTCCAGTATTTGGGTTGAACTCAATAGATCTGAGTTGAGCTCGATGCCAGCAGAGCTACTGGTCAATGGGTTGTGGTTAAGCTGGGGAGGCGGTTGGATAGCGAGTGGCAATCGCACAGTGGTAGGAGGAGAGGGGCTGAGCAATGGGTGGGTCAGCGTTTTGGGCATGAGTGGGTTTGCAATGGTGGCAGGGGTAAAATTGGGTAGGAAAATGGCAAATTCGTAATTAGCACCAGATGTTAAATACAACTTGAAATGTTAATCTTAGGTTTTTCAAAAGTCAAAATGCAAATTGATATGAGGTTGAAATGTGAAGATGCTTTTTGGTGAAAAGGGAGAGACAAAGGCTCAATTACTCCTCTTAATAGCATCATTAATGTAATTCGACCTTAATTTGTGTAGCTTATTAATTTTCAATATTCTTTACTAAAGAATAACTAATAAAATGAAATTGACCCACGTGAAAATTTTACTTTTACATAATCCATCATATCATAATCTAGTAAAGCATGATAGAAATGACCATATTATGCATTTGTTCTAATTGATTTTATATTACAGAACTCCAAAACAAAGTTTGAAACAGACTAATTTAAAAATTTTCATGCACTGTGGAGTTACTATAATATAATGCTGTACTTTGGCATTCTTAGAGTTTAAGATGTACACTGACCATCTGTCTAGGCTACTTTTGGTTGCTTCTGACTTGCAGTTGTTCTTGCTGTCTGGTGCTCTCTTCTTTTTTTGTGTTCTTGTTGTAGCCATTTGGCTTTTTTCTCTCGGCTTCCTTCCACTCATAATGAGTCTTTTCATCTTGAGTGCAAGTTTTTGAAGCCATCGTCTGTACAGTTTGGCCTTTCCCCAATATATTGCTTACTTTTTATCAAAAAAAAAAAGATGTACATTGACCACTATTAGTCTGAGAGTCATAATCTTGCTCATGCAGAGCTTAAATCCAAAGGAATATTGGTCTTTCAAGCATCTATATGAAATTGTGACCGTTGTTGGTAAGGTCTCTTTTTCTGGGCCATTGGATCCCTTGTTCATATGAGGTCAATAAATAGGGATCTCTAGTGCTTTCTTACCAGAAATAAAGGAGCATAAATATAATTTACTCAAGACTCTATAATAGATGTTCATTTAACTATCACATCACCTCTTTTCCTTGGTAAGATATGCAAAATGGTAATCAGCCAACTATACTTACTTGGCATAATCTTTTGCTTGGATTGTTAGTGGAAACTAAAAATGCATAGGACAAAAAGAGGAAATTAGATATGATGGTAACACACGTCACATCTTTGACCAAATAGGATTTGCTTTTAGAAGATCCAGTTTCATATTGAGAAAGAGAAACTGATATAGGTTATCCTTATTGCCAGTTGTCTATCTCTCGTATGTCCATCTAGGCTTCTGTTTGATTGCCACCCAGTCTAAGTGCATCGAATTTTATCTTTCTTGGAGGTTCCTTGGATATGATGTGCACAAATTTGATCATAAAATGCAGAGCTTTTCCGCTATCTGGAGTTTCTTATATCTCTAATGAGTGCATCCGTATCAGCAAAGTTCAGATAGCTTTTGATAGCAACTTTTCCATCTTTAATGAAATTCCTCTAAGAAGCAACACCTTCTGACCACATTGTCAATGCATGTCACCTTATTTCCATCTCTTGATATACCACTATTTTCTGGGTGTATCAAATTTTTATATATGTCTGCTTTTCCATCTTTTGGCTCAATAGAAGTCTTAAGGGTCGCTTGTTGAATGAGTTTTGTCCCTCCTCTCTTCTCTGGTTTTAGGTGGAGCAGCTGGAACAAGAGGTTACTGAACTAAGGCAAGCCCTTGCTGACAAGAAAGAACAAGAAACTGCAATGCTTCAGGTTCTCATCGAATGTCTCTTTTGCGTAAAGAGTAAAAGTTAATGTGTGTAAGACTTCTCATCACAATAAATTAGTCATACTTTTAGGTCCTCATGCGGGTAGAGCAAGAGCAAAGGGTAACTGAAGATGCTCGACTTAATGCAGAACAAGATGTTGCTGCTCAGAAATATGCAGTTCATGTACTCCAGGTTAATCTCCACATGTTGTTAATGTTCATCAATTAGATAATATTCGATCTGGTGCATGTGGAAGTCCATGAGCTCCTGGTGATTATACAGTTCTTGTATAAGTTAACTGATCTTTCACTGGGTATCAATTTGGCAGCTGTGGATTTATGGCCAAACAATATTTAGAAAATTATTATAGCCTGAGACAAGGTTTTTAAATATTAGGGAAGGCCCTAGTGTGTATGGTCTCCACAAAAGAGATGCTACTGATGATAAGATGTCTTATATTAATAATTCATATTGCTAACCCATAATTTGATCAATGAATGAGTGACAGCCAAGAAAAGGCAGAGATAGGTGAATGATGGCATATAGGAGGACTAGAAGATAAAATTGGTTTGTAAAATTAAAAAGATATATTGGAAGGAGAAAAAGTTGAGAGCGTGAAAAGATTAATGCATGTGAACCACGTCATAATGGTAGGTTTTTTCTTATTATGAAGATATTTCCTTTGTAAATTTGGCTGTGCAGCCGTCTTATATTCATCAGGGACGCCTTTGAGACTATTGTAAATTGAATAAATGAGATAATTGCTCTTAGAAAGAGTCATTTTAGACATGTATTTTTTCGGGGGAGGACAATAATTTAGTTAGCTATCTAAGTTGTGAAGCTAATTGGACCCAATGAAAATTGAAGACTTCTCAGAATATTTTAATAGGCATGAGTTGATCATGGATTTACAAATAATTACTTGATGTCAAGAAGCAAAAAAACATGAGTCTAGTGCATTTTGGATGTCATTCTCCTGTGCATTGTTAAAGTAAATTGCTGTTTTTTCATGCGTAGTTAAAGCACGATTAGATTGATTTTAATTTTTTTTTTTAAATGGTGGATTATGTGATTACAGGACTAAAATTTGTCTCACTCATAAATGTCAATGAGTTCTTGGAAAATAGAGCTAAAAGGATCTTAGAAAACCTGTTCTATTTAAAAAATTTCATGGAAGTTTACGGGATGCTATTGCTCCATATTTGGTTCTTTTCAGAAGTTCAAAATTGTCGAAGCCCCCACTTAGCTTGATAAGGATTCTTCTTGTTGTCATTGCTGTTATTGTCATCATCATGTCATTGTTGTCACTGCTGCGACTGTCTGTTTAAAATTGAAAAGTTCTACGTGTTAGGCTGTTGTTCTTTTACCATGGTGACAAACTTTAGATAGCTGGAGCTGACAAGGATAATCCAAAAATAGTGGGTAATTTCCTTTGTGTGTGCATGTGTTATAACCGCTAGGACATCATGCAGGAAAAATATGAGAAGGCTGTGATTTCCCTGGCTCAGATGGAAAAGAGGGCGATCATGGCAGAATCAATGCTGGAGGCTACCTTGCAATATGAATCTGGCCAGAATAAAGCACACCAGGCTCCAGGGTACATGAGTGACTAAAAACATCACCTTATGTTTGCATGTGCACTCTTTTCTCCCTCCTTGCCCCCTCTTTGCCATCCATCATCTTTTCTGGATAGTTGCGCACAAAATGGACTCTTGTTTATTCCAAGATATGTGGTGATCCACAAGTGAACCTTTGGATACACATAATGCTTGCGCAGAGTGTAGACAGAAATGTCTCATCTCTCATTTTTTTTTTTTTTTAAATCCAAGAGTGATTTGTTTATCACGTTGTAAGTTGCTTCGCTCTTAGAGGAGACAGATGATTAAGTTCAGTTGGAAAGTAGAAGCACATAAAAAGATTATGCACCTGCGGGTCTTCCTCTACTCCTTTTCTTTTCTTTTGCTCCGTGTGTGGTTGAGGGTGGTTCGCAAAGACCATAAATTTACAAAGGAAGATCACATACGCACAGCTCTAATGTTCTAAAATTTTGACTGATGATGTCTTCAAAGGTCTTCGGTTTGGCCTCCTGAAATGTGTATTATATGTTAATACTGCACTCCTGAAATGAAGTGGCAAATCTCTCAACACACGAAGTGCTTATTAAGATACTTTGCACAAGTAAAGGAGCAGATAAAAAAAATTTCATCAAGTATTTTGCTTTCAAGTGATTTGGTGCCTAACAAAGGTAGGCTTGCAGGTCTGCCCGTAACCAGAGCTCCATGCAGGAAACTCCCACAAGAAGGATAGGTCTTTTTGGACTTGGCTGGCGTGACAGAAACAAGGTGCTCATTTTATTGTGTACCTTAAGTTTTACTTGCCCGATGAGCTAGAATAGGTTTATCCAGAAGGGGAGCAAGAGGACCAACTATTTTTCAAGCCTACTTTACATCCGAGTCTTCTTTAACAATCAATACCCACTTCCCTTGAGTAGTCACCCAATTTTGCAGATTTGGTCATGAAGTTCTCCACAGAACCATGGCAATTTGTTGAACTTTTTATCCTCATCCAGTTTTTGTATTGTTTGCGCAAAACTGAACATTTCTAGTAAAAAAGCACTTACCTCAGTTGTGGCAGTACTGGGATAGTTCTGTTGCTTTTGCTTGCTTTCTTCTTCCACTCACATTTCTTTTATCTCTCTCTCTCTCTGCTTGCTTTCTTCTTCCACTCACATTTCTTTTATCTCTCTCTCTCTCTCTCTCTCTGTGCACGCTCGCAATTTCCTTGTGAATTTAAGGTTTCGTTTTGACAGGGAAAACCCGAGGAGTCCAGTGAGAGTCCGCAGAAAGAAATTGGCAACAGAGAGCTAGAATAACAGCCTAAATAGAGGTGACCTGCGGGTTTTTGTATTCCATTGATTTGTATTTAATCTCCCAAACAATTTTTTGTCACAACATTCCTCAAATAATAAAAATCATAGTTTCACTTAGCGATTCCTCCACTGTTCCAAAACAATGGATGCATTTCTGTACATCTCCTCTTTTTTCTCCCGTACTCCTCGACTTCTATTCTTTCAGATGTGCTCCATGCATGAAGCTCATTAGAAAGAATAAATGGTTCCTTACCATCTTCTCGTGCATCATAATGATTATGTCAACTCCACCGGCAATAGCAATCAGGACATCGTCTATCATCTTATCTTCCGTGCGTATGTCACGTATATGACGATATGACCCATGTGCTACGAGTGTAATTCGTCAAGAAAAGTTTTCAAGTAGTGACCATTCCGGGTGAGCCCTATGTTGTTTCAACCTGCCCCGATAATTGCACTAACATCCTTGTTGGCGTGCGCACGTGTATGCGATACTTATTTCCCAGATTTTTGGCTCATGCACGGCATTGAAATGATTCGTTAAGAACCAGCCTGGATCCACGTAACACATACCTAAAAGGAGTACTGAGTGATGACTGTTTGGTGGTAGTTCTTTACTTAAAAATGCGCAGTCAGCAAGCTCTCTCCCCCACTAGAGACGGGGTTTGAGCATTGGCCTGAAAATCCATGAAATTCAGGAATCAGGTCTAGACGATGTTCGGAAAGAGAAATTAGATCTATAACAGTTATATTTCTTTTTCTTTCTAGTTTTCTTTTCCACGATAAATCATAAAAAAGAAAAAAAAAAATCATCACTAGCTACTTAATTAAGAGATCACTGCAGGATGGTAAGATGAAATGTTCATGATCTACAGCAGATGTAATATAGCCGCGCAATCCTACGCATCCGAGACTATGCTCAGGCCAATACGGGGAGCTCGGAATGTGTCATTTGCAGTAAATAGTAAAGCACGTTGGTCATCAGCTAAACATGCACATTGTAGTGATGGCTTTGCCTCTCAATCCCTTGTTCCATTATAAAACAAAATTGGCAGGATGATATCCCGAAAGGATTTATTGAAATACTAACTTCAGATACCGAACATTCACAGAGAAGTCTGCAGAAAATCTTTGAGAAGGTACCAAACATACAATATGGTGATCATTTAGATGACTATCGAGAGTTCATCATATCATATGGTAATTATTTTTTCTTTCAAATAACGTGAAGCACCTCAATTAATCAACGGTCCCATCTGCGTGGAGTGTGCTAAGCATGGGCTCGAGTTCCTCCCTTCAGATAGCTCGATATTCCTTCTTATAAGCAGAGTCTTCATTCATTGCTGGATTTATTTAGGTCTCTCGATACTACTCACATTCGATGCTCTGATGCTCGCTAAAGCCTGCAGACATTCATGGGTACCCACGTTTCTCCTAAATACAATGATTTGCTTAGCAGCAGAAAAATCTATGGAATGCTGAAATTCTAGGAACCATCTTGATCAGGAGCATAAAAGACGATGAATAAATAGAAAATTTCTTCAGTTACGTCGCTTCTCAAGCTGCATATAAAGAGAACCTACGTCTGATCCAAGAAACTAACAGAACAATTCATGGCAGACAACATCTTTTGACAAAACTTTTAGTAAGTTGGGAAGAGCTATATACTGAAATGATGACGAGGACAAGTGAGCTGGATATGTGAAAGTGAAAAACTCAAAGGGAAGAAATCTTATCAAGTCAAAGCTATCATCAGTAAAAGAATACTTCCAGCAGGTTACTGGAGTGACTCAGCTTCCGATGTCTGAGTCAACCCTTCTTCTTTTCTTGCTCTTGTTTGACTTGTTCTTCCTGTCCTCTGCCCTTCATAACGCTATCAGATGTTACTTAAGGTAACAGTTAAGGCTTATCTTTACTGGAGGCTGCTTGCAGATCGGACTCTGAGCCTGCTGTGTTGGTACTTCTTAGTGGCATCTCATGGTTATGTTTTCCCTCATATGTTGTTATAAAGGCTCTCGGATCATCTGAAGCTCTTTCAACGTGCTTCCGCACGTTGCACTTGACACCGGTGCATCTATAGTAGCTTCTGTTGAAAATGAAACACCGTTTTATGAGATTCTGTGAAAGAGACCTCTCTCATTCCTCTTTCAGCTATTCTCCACACCTGGTGTTCATTGCAAGATATAAACTAGGGTTGGAAAATCTACTTATTCAACTTTCATCCTTGATTAAAAAACTACAAAGATGGAGTAAAAGGTTTTTCCTTTTCTTGAACTTTAAACTTTCAATGAACAGCATAAGTTTATTTGGTCAGTAGCTAATTTCTAGCATAGAAACTAGTTCTTAAAATGACAGCGTGACCATCTTTCCAGATGCTATGATATTGATCATCCAGCAAAATTTGAGCCCATGTAATTAGCTGTTTTTCCTTATAATAAACCAATTATGTCAAGTGTTCATGACCTAGCAAAATGTAGATTCCAGAAATCTCTAAAACACATACCATTCGGGTTGGGAACATATTCAAGTACAGGTTATACACCCTGTTCAAAGTCTCACCTGGGATACGGGTTTCCTTTCACAACCTTTTGCCCATACTTCCTCCACCGAAATCCATCACCTACAATCTCCGAATCTGTTGAATTTTGCACAGCGCGGGCTTCTTGTATTCCTTCACCCGAAATGCCCGGTTCATTCAATTGATTGTCACTTTTCCTAAGAGAAGAATTCAATAGTCAGAACAAATAATGCGATACTGATAAAGAGGGCTACCCATCTAGGAAAACAAGACCAAAAGAAATCACTAATTTTATTCTAAGAAGCTATCTGGCTTCTTCTATGCTAAAGGCCGATGCTCCCTTATGCTAACCTTCTCTTGTTCTTGGGCTCATCATCCTCCACTTCCAACTCCTTGCTTCCATCGTCATATTCGCAGCTAATACCGCAAGAATTGTCAGGTGTCCCACCACCAGCATTAGAAGCCACATTTGCGATAGGATCATAAGCCAGGGGACCTTTCCCATGGTAAGTCGTGAGTGCAAGATTCTTGTTCTCTACTCTATCTTCGGAGCATTCATCCCTTTCATTCAGTCGATTGTTTGTGCTGTCTAAGCCAGACCCTTCCAGTACGTTGCCTAACCCTTGTGTTCCTGACAAACTGCGTTTTGGAGGCTGAGGCTTTAGATGGTTGTGCTCACCTTTATAGACTATTTCTGCTATCTGGCCATCGAAAGACCTCTCGACCTTTTTCTTCACCGGGCAGTTTGGGTGTGTGCATTTATAGTAACTTCTAGGATATTCGCTTCCCTTGACTTGCTTTTGCCCATATTTTCTCCAATTATATCCATCGTAAGAAGGGCGATCCATGTTCAAGGCCGGTGAAGTTCTCGTGTCTTCTTCCATGTTCTGGGAGGCCAATCTCAAGGGTTCACTTGTCCCACCCATATCTGCTTGTGAAGAGACACTCTGATGGAGATTTCCAATAGGCTGGGATCTCGAATTGTTTTTGTCCTGCAGTTGAGATTTAACACGTGCTTCGGCAACTGACAATGTTTGATGGTGAGCCATATTGAAGCTTCCCTAATGGCAAAAAAAAATGATATCTTTCTAGATTAGATAAGAACTAGGTATTACACAGCTTTTCTGGAACTTGAAATGGCCTCTGTCATAGGATAAATGCAATTTAGGTACTGACCATATTAGCCAAGAGCGAGACGGTTGACCTTGAGACAAGCTTTGCCAACGGTTTGTATATTACGGTAGGTTTTTCATCTGACTTTAAAGCCTTATCATTGTAATTGCCGGTTGCTGTTCCAGAGACTTCTGCCTGACTTTGTCTGATTCTGTCAATCTTAAATCTCTAAAGGCTGAAATTAAGAAGAATTATATCCACAGAGCAAATTTAAGGGTCACCTGGGATGAATTCACTGCAGTTGGAGCTCGATTTGGCACTGGCTTAAACCTCACCGTTTTGGGTCTAATGGTGGCAACTGCAGATTCAGTGCATGCATTAGGTGGCGATGAATTAATGGCACCAGCAAGGAGCTCCGAGAAGGATTGAAAATTTGAGCTAGTGGGTCGTGAAGCAACTGGCTTCGCGATCACTACTCTGTCCGTCTCTTTCGTCTCCATCTCCAACTGATGGATGATGTAAATCACATTTTTCTTTGGTTATGTGGGAAGTACTATTTCCTTCCTGAAAAAAAGAAAAATAGATCACCAAAGTTGAAATCATCTCTCTTAGCAAAGCTCGATATTTTTCCAATGGTGTCATAAATCTCATGAGAACAGAAAGATGAAATGGAAGAAAAAGATGATCCAGAGTCAATACTGCGGCGCAGCAAACAGGATCACAACTCACATCCTTCACAGAGCAGCATAGAATCAGTTTGGTAAGGACTATACAGTTGCAGACAGAGACCATCCAGACAGATTCTCAAGGTTCATCAAGGTTTTGTGCCTCCATCAGTGAGGGAAAATGAAGAATTATCAAAATAAATAAGCCATGTGAACATACTTTGCTCCACTTCCACTTCACAACAGTACACTACAGATTTCAAGCTCAATGGAAGCAATCGCCCTTTTGATCATGTTTAGCCACTCATACACGCATTGACCTTTCAAGTTTGTTCTACTTCCTTTCGTCTCTGCCATTTCATCAACCCTACTATATGCACTCCTCACTGTAGAGAGCTCAACCATTCAGCTTGGTTACTTCAAAAAGCATGGTTTTCATCAATGTCGGTAAACATGGTTTTCATCTTCCCAGCCTTTTAAAGAGAAGTAATATGATTCCTTTGGACCATCTTTCTCTGATAGAACTTTCAGCCAAATAATCCCCATAACCTTTCTGAAATAATGTGCAATGGCTTAAAGAGTTCAGTACTTGCACATATAGGTTTTCTTTTTTTCTTTTTTTTCCCACCAAATTTTGCTCAGACAAACAAACACCAGCAGACTAGACATTGTGGTAGGTAAAATAAAAAAAAAAGTTGCCACATCAATGTGGTTATAAAAAAAGCCAAAAATAAGGGCAAAAATGGATCAATTTCCCACTTCACAACCTAGTTCGGAGTTGTCTTAACTAAATCAATCAGTCACTAATTGACAAGTGCAAATTTTAGCCTAAGCACTCAGCTGATGAAAACTGCAGCTGCAAAAAAATGACTTTCCTAGGCCAGCAAATCGTGAATTCATCCCAGAAACGAAAATTGAATTTTTCCTGACTTTCTCAACTTCTTGGCTAGTCACCAGTCGCCTAGCTAATGAAAAATTTGAGACGTTTGAGACTATAAGGGTACAATCAATTGGTACAGCTGTCTGTTACTTTTCTCTGTTCATGACCCTAAATCATAAGGGTGGAGAGACTGATTTACAAAAATTAGTACAAAGTGATGGAACAAAAATGAAAGTGCGCATTTGAACAGATGCCTGATATTCAAGCACAAAAAGAAGTATGTCGTTTCAATTTGTAAACCAGTCCTACATCTTTATGTGTCTTCATACTAAAATTCTGGCCTGTGTGGATATATTTTGATTGAGATTTGGTCTCAAGGGCCTCAAGCAAAGCTGCCACCAACTCATGTCTGGAAATCAAGCCACAGTCGGTCGTACAAACGTTTATGAAATTAACTGCAAAAAGAGCCCCTTTGATAGGAAACACTTTACTCATCTCTTAGCAAGCAAATTAAAATTAAAACCAAGTAAAAACTATGATACTTTTGTGTCCTACAACCATCAAAACTAAAAATAAAATAAGAAAAAAAGCCGAAAATAGAATTAGCAAGTAACTTTAATCCTTTTAGAGTTCCAATTATGATCTCAAGTGTCGGCTTGTGTTCCCATCTTTTAACAAAGTGAATGCGAATTTGCACCAAATAACTGAAAATGGAGAAGAGGAAAGAGAAATCCAAAAAAGATGACAACAAGTTACATCAACATCCCACTACAAGAGAGGACATATTTCTCATATGCAGAAAATGGGGTTGTTTCTAAATTTCATAAAACCAAAGAATATATCATACACAAACCTCTTCACAAGATTATAGTAAACACAAACCTTGACACCCTCGAGAGACACAGCAACGACAAAAACAGGAAAACCAGTATGTACGGTATAAGCAGAAGAAGACCCAGATTCAATCTCAAAGAACCTACTGAAATGAAGTGATGGAACTAACCTGGAAAATGACACCATGCTCTACAATAACTCAAAGGTCGTTCACGCCTTCACTTTCATCTGCACTGCAGAGCCACGGACTGAATGAGAAAACATGAGAAACTCGAAAATCCAAATTAAATCTAGAAAAGAAAAAACCATGCACAGTAAGCTGACCTTGGAGATTCAGAAACCTAAAAACGGTGCAACATGCGCGCAGAAAGCTTATGTATAGCGCGCAAAAGAGGTAAAAATATTTATAAAAAAAGAAAAAAAAAAAAAAAAGAAGCTTGGCGAGTCCTTCTGAGCAAGGAACAAGATGTTCTTGAACAGCCCAAAGAACTACGGAGAGAGTTTTTGTCTGGCTTCTCTTTCAAATTTACGTCAGATTTTTAACAGTCACAGTATCCTTTCTGCTGAAACCACAGAGAGAGAGAGAGAGAGAGAGAGAGAGAGAGAGAATGGGAGACAGTTCACGCTTTGAGGCGGAAGGAAAGTTTTCGACAGAGAAAAGGAGAATAAAAAGATAAATGAACTAAATGCAAAGTCACTGTTAATCTTTTCTTAATATATTATTCTCAATCTCGTGCAGCGTTTCGATGACATGGTGGGATTTGCATCTGCATAGTTTTCTCGATGAGTAGAGGAGGTCGAATTACATCGTTTCTCGTGGGTCCCGACGTTATCAAGGAATGAGATTGGTTGTCGGGACCATGAATGACGAATTTGCGTAGGTAATCCGTGCGTATACAATGAAGCTTTTGGGCGTTAACAGGACGGCTCAGCTCAACCATCTCTTTCTCCCCTCTCTGTTGACTCTCTGCCATCGAAGACACGGCATTAAATAGCGCTTCAGGCCTTCCGTTGCATCAAGATGGAAACTCCCCCAACGCCGGCGCGTCCATTGCCCGCTCCGCCGGAAAGGGCAGAGCTTTTGTCGGTGCAACTCGTTTTCTTTCGCCCTCGTTTTCTGTCAAGAAAAGGAGTTTCCTCTTTAATTTACGCCGCCTATTTTGATTTCGTCTAGTCTTGTATTCATATGAACTAAGTGAAGGCAAGGTAAACCCCTTGAAAATGAACTTTGAAATTAGCTAAGATTGACATGGTAAATTCAGACTTTTTAGATTTTTCTATTAGTCTTGTGGTCAAGTTAGGATACGAGTCAAAATTGGAACAAATCATCTAAATATCGAATTGCTTACATTTGACTATGTGAAGAACCAAACCTGCATTTTTTGTGTAATTCACACGTAAAAGTTCGGCCCATAATCGCTAAGTACTCTGTGTGAATTAGAGTTTATATTGATTATATCAACTTAAAATCTAACAAGAACATTGTGAGGTATCAGATTTGTTTGTACTGTCACATCTAATAACCTACAAAAAACCGATAAATAAGTTTTGTGCAATCTAAAATTAATATAACGCGTTTTAAAGGCCTGTGACTCGAATGATTTACGATCTAAATTTATAATATCGTGCTATCGATAAAGCGGGTAGGATCACACATTCACAATTGTAGTGCCCTAAGATTAGTAGGATGTATCGATACATAGCATAGGTAGTGGAGGGATGCGTGGGGAGAAAGACGTCTGAGCTACTCCTGAATTATTAGATTGAGATGCTGAACTGAGAAGGGTATTATCGTCAATCTGTGCACATTTGCAGATCGTGTGTTATTTTTGGGGAATAATAATCCAGGAATCTACCGTACCCACTCAGAATGCTTACCTTTTAGAAGGCTACAAGCCAAATTAGCTTTGCACATGCATTATGCATGCAAAAGCAGTACCGAGGTGCGTGCACTGCCATATATTCTTGTGAAATAAAACCATCTTCTTTGCCCATCTTGAACATTGATGTTTGCCTTTTCATGGTTTGAATTCCTTTTTCAGATCAACCAATGATATGCATTTTTGCTTGTTTTATTCACTTTCAGAACTCCTTTTTCAGATCAACCATTGATATGCATTTCTCTTTCACAATTAAAGTAACATAACTTAAAATTCACTTACAAAGCAAATGAATTACACCTAGCTATGACCCTTAAAGCTGAAATTCTGCACTATTAAGTATAAAAAAATCCAGCCACTCTAGACTCTTGGCTAGGCCAAGTGGTTGCACCTTACTCCATTTCTTTATTTTTGCTTATGAGAGTTGATGATTGTGGTGGGCATGAACCCCATTGCTTTTTATAAATCATTTCACTTTACATGTGTGATTTGGGCATGATCCAATATCTCCTTGTTCATATTATTAGTTTGCCTAATCTCATTGGATGCTGCCTTTGCCCATGTATCTTTCCTGCCTGCTGATATGATCCTCAAAAGCACTTTATATCCATTGATGACAATGCAAAGGCGCTTTGTATGATTAAAAATGTTCATTCATCCCTAATTTCGATCATACCATGCATAAATTGAATAAAAAGAATGACTCTGGATTTAGCAATCATGCCTTCATTAGTACTGTAAAAGTGGTGAACCCCACTGAACAGCTTTGAAAATTCTTCCAGCTCACCCACGGTACAATGGATTGATTAGAAAAGAGACCGCAATGAAAAAGCATCTGCCATTTTTCTTACTTTGAACTTGTTTTGAATATTTAAATAAATAAAAAGGACTTACATAACTGCAAGTTCGAAATTTTGAAACTTTTTTTTTTTTTTGGTGGATATATTCCTTCAATTCTTATAATCTTACCCTAACTCTGTTGAAGCAAAAACATCCATGGCTAATATATCAATTGCCTCGACTTTTAATAAAGTCATTATAGATCTAATGAAATACTGAATCCCAACATCATCTTAAAGTTTCTCGCATCGCGGGTTTTATATTCTTTTTATATGCACATGATTTCTTTCAACTTATGAATTTAAGTTACTCGGTTAGATACGTTAACATCAGAGTCAAGTTATATCTCATTTCTCAAATTTCATGTATCGGTTCTAATTTAACATGCATGTTTGTTACGGGCTTTATATAGTCTTTATGGTATCTCTTCATTTATAAATTTAAGTTTGCGGGGTTCTTTTAAGTGAAGATGAGAGAGAGAGAGAAGCTTAAGCTTAAATTGGAATGAGCAAAAGTCGAAACGCAATCATGCAAATAGTCTTAAGAGTATTTAGTTGGGTGGGAGAGTTTTGTCACGTAGTGGGAAAGAGGAAAGAGAGGGAATTAGGTCGAGAGTTTTGACTTTTGGAACGTTAGTTGTAGGCCGGGGGAGGGAGAACGAAGCCGGTCACGTGGGGGGGTGGTGTCGTCAGGTTCTTCCGAACCGAAATTCCACGGCCGTGACTGGTAGTTGCGCAACTCCCACGCACGTGCCTACAACCCCCCCTTGCTCGCTCACCCATTCACCACCATCCTCAGCCCACTAGCTCGCCCCTCGCCAGTGATCATTAGCCTTTTGGACGAGGAATAATTGGATTAAGATTCCTAGGATGTCCAGGTAAGTGAGATGATGAGGATACAAGATCATTGGTTTGTTTGCACCTCCGATTACAGCTTGCCGAGTGTTGAAGATATGTGTGGGTTAATATCATGAAATACCCTAAATCGGTATACTTATAACAAATTTACTCCGAATTAAAACCCAAAACTTATATATTTATAACAAAATTATTCTCCGTTAGTTTTTATCAAATTTTATTGTCAAATGATTGAGTTTGATGACACACGATAGTTGATGGATATTATTAGTTTATGATTTTAACCTCCATTTGTCATAAGTATTTTTCATAATATTGATCCAATTTAACATAAAATAATGAAGAGTAAATTTTTCATAAAATATACAAGTTTTGGGTTTTTAGTGATAAAAAAAATTAGTATGATGTAAACTTGTCATGTACGTATTACTTCAGGGTTTTTTGTTGTAAAAATATTAATTTTAGATAAATTTGTTATAAGTATACAAGTTTGACGATTTTCGTGATATTAATCCTATATATTTTGAAATTATAGCATTGACAAAACTTAGTGAGGCCCTTCTTCTTCTTCTTCTTCTCAGAAAATTGTTGTAAAGTTTTACGGCCATGAGGATCTTGCGAAGCGTTGTAGAAAAGTGGCAACCTCCAATTTTCATTTATATAGTTGTTGTAGAGAAGTTATACCAAATTCATCCAGACAAATTTTAATACAAAATTTGGTACATTTGGCCTTTTCTATTTTTCGATTTTCCTAGCCAATCAACGGACCATATTCAATTTCGCATGAAACAGAAAAAAAGTCACGCTACCTTCAAAGAGAAAAAAAAAACATTCATTTTTTTTCTTATGAAGATCTCATGAGAATCATTTTGATTTTCCAAGCATGAATTATACGCATAACAAAATCAAGTGCGGTTAGAAATCGAAATTTCTCCTCTTTTGGTGAGTTTCTGGGTATTTTAAGAGCATTTGTCCACAAAATTATTCTTATAAGTGGTGAAAAGTGTTCATTACTTCATCTTTATAAAGCATTCTCAGAGATTACGTAAATATTGGAAAAATTACACAAAAATTCCAAATTATTCTGCTCCAGGTGCAATTAAGTCTTAACAGATTGAAAAAAGCGCAATAAATCCCTAAACGTTTTAAATTTGGGGTAGTTTTTCCCTTTTGGTGACCGCTCACTTAATTTTGCAGCATGGCACGTTAGAATCCCATGTGGTGTTTTTTTAATGATTCTCTCAGCATATGCGGTGCTGACATAGAAAAGCTAATTTTTTATTTTAAATAAAACAAGAAAAGCCAAAAAATTATAAAAAGGAAATCAACCTAAAGTTCATTTGTTTTAGGAAAAATGAATAGTTTGAATTTTTTTTCCTAAAGGTAATAGCTTATATCATTTATAAAAATGAGTAAAACAAAAAGTATCTTCATTATTTATGAAAATGTTTAAGCATAAATTAATGTCAATAATAAAAAAATCATTAATTAATTATTTACAGCAATACAAACGATTATTTTTAGAAAAATATTTCTTTAATCATTCAAATTTTTAAAAATAAATGGATCAGAAGAGAAAGAAAATGAGTAGGTGTTGGAAAGTTGATTGTGGCAGCTAGGGATGAGCGGTTCTAGATTCCGTACAGGTTTCATATGGAATCTAAAACCTATCTGTTGAACCTGTACGGAATCTAGAACCTATATGTTGGAAGATGTTTCTCAATTTTTAAAACCTAGAACCTACCTTTACATATTTTGAAACCTATAACCTTTCCTATTACAAGTTTCAAGTTTACTTAGTAACACCTATATTATTAATTAAACGATTGTAGTGACTATCACTTGCTGCAACATTTATTGGCTCTAAAGACATACAAAAATATGAATATCAATAAAATAAAAGTCTTAGTCATAAAATGAAGTTCAAACTAATACTTCCATATTATACTTATTGAATAATATGAAATATCGCATGATCGTGCGAAAACATGAACCAAGAAAAACATTAAAACTTATTCTAGGTTCTAGGTTTCAAGTTCCTTCTAGATTTTAGGTTCATCCAACTAAGAACCTAGAACCTACCCATCGAAATAGGTTCTTCATTTTTTGAAGTCTTGAACTTACTCTATATTCTTTAGAACTAAGAACCTCTATGTTTTCATCAATCCGGTTATCAGATTTTAGGTTTTACCCTGGAACCATGCTCACCTCTAGTGGCAGCGATACACTTGCTTCAAGAGCTTCTCCCCCATGATCTTCTTTCTCTTAATTAAATTTTTTTTTTTTAATTTTTGGTCCCTTTTGTTTGCCCATCTTTTTTCTATAAAAAAAAAAAATGTTGGCCGCTTGTTTTTTTTTTTTTTTATTTTTATAACTTTACCTCTTTTTCGTTTTTAGCCTTTTTCTGAGCGACATCAGTAAAATTAGCTTACACATCCGCCTGCAGAAACAAAATGCACCATTTTTGAAATTTTGAATAATTAATTGCACTTTTGAAAACTTTTAAGACTTGATTTCACTTACACCTTTACCTTTTTAGGGATAACTTTTCTTGTAAATATCCCACTTTCTCACGCAGGACTTGTTTTCGATTTGTAACTGGACTTCACTTTAGAAGGGGAGAGAACAACCGAGTATGATAATTATACATGGCAAATTCTCTAAACTCGAACGTAGATCATTGAGAAACGTACAAACAGAGAAACGACATCGGATTTAGCAGATTTCTCCCCTGAGGTTCGCAGTGTCAGATGTTGCCACACTGACAAGGGCCATGCACCTGTCTGAAACGGACTTCTCTTCATCTCCATTGAGCAAACCGATTTTGAAAATGTTACAGAACTGAAATAACACACTACGCGAAAGTCTGGTTGTAGTTGTTCTTTTGTCACGAAGGACTAACCTCACTTTTGGGTTGGACCCATCTTCAACGTCATTGGCCGACATGAAACTTTTGACTTGGAAGCAAAACGGTCTTCTTTTCTAAGAAAACAAACTTCAGTGGATCGAATTCAATGGCTTTACGAGGTTTTGTAACTTAGGATTCCACCAAACTCCTTCGGTTGTTGGGGGTGAGGTAGAAGATGCAACCGTCCTCACCAACTCCCTAAGTTCGTTAGTGTTTGGTCGAAATCGTGACTAAATTGAATGTGTGAATCATTATACAACCACCACTGATTGTGCACTCGACTGTGGCAAAAGTTATTTTGAGCCTACAAAACTTTAGGTCGGCCCTTGTGATAAAAATTTTGCTATGTGAAAACTTACTTAGTGATGAAATTAAAAAAAAAAAGGAGATATGTCCAAAAAGTCCTAAATCTATTGCAGTTTTGTCAATTCAGTTCTAAACATTTTAATTTTGCCAATTGAGTCCTAAACCTTTTTCACTTTTTGCCAATTAAGTCCATCCAAAAATAATTTTGGCGTAAATGCTGACGTGGACGCCGGCGATGCCACGTAGACTGCCGGGCTGATGTGGATAATTTTTAATAATACTGAAATTTTTTAAAATTTTTTAAATTTTTTTGAACTTTTTTGAATTTTTTGAATTTTTTTATTTTCTGTTTTTTCATTTTTTAAATTTTTTTTCTTTTTGGCCTTTTCCGGGCCGGCCACCGCCACCGCTAGCTAGCCTCGCCGCCCACAGTGCAAGGCCCGGCCGGCGACGACGACGTCGGGCGAGGCCGCCCCGCCTCGGTGGAGGGGAGCCCTCGCCGGGCTTGCCTCGCCCGGGTAAGTCGACGCCCACTCGCCCGGGCGAGGGCCGGCCTCGCCAGATCCGGGTCCGGGCGAGGCCGAAGCTTGCGCCGGCGAGGTCGAGCCCCGGCGAGGGCTCCCCTCGCCCGATTCGGGCGAGGCCGGCCTCGGCGGGGCTGGGGTAGCCTCGCTCAGCGCCGCCATCGCCGCCGGCCTCGCCTCGTGGTGGGCGAGGCCAGCCCGGCCGGCTGTGGCCGGTGGCCGGCCACCAGAAAAGGCCAAAAAGAAAAAAAAAAATAAAAAAATGAAAAAAAAACAGAAAATAAAAAATTCAAAAAATTCAAAAAAAATTAAAATATTTAAATATTATTAAAAATTGTCAATGTCGTGTTGACAGTCCTACGTGGCATCGCCGACGTCCATGTCAGCATTTTCCGGCCAAAATTGGCCGGATGGACTTAATTGACAAGAAGAAAATGTTTAACTCAATCGACAAAATTAAAAGGTTTAGGATCGAATCAAGAAACCGCAATAAAGTAGACTTTTTGACAATTCTCCCAAAAAAAAAAAGGACACTGTTGCCCCTTTGTCTCTTGCACTCCACTCCTCTGCCCAAGGCCTTCTGTCGCACCCACGAATAGGTTGCCTCCCCGGCCACCATCGTCCATCAACGGGGGAAACCAATCTCTTTTCGTCCAACATTGGAGGAGATGAAACCTAATTGACTCCTTTGTCGACGAAAGAAGGGTTATAGATTAGCTCTCACCCTCTGAAAAAAAAAAAAAAGATTCACCGAAAAAATATTGTCCAATATTGCTGAACAACGAATTTTATGTACCATTTATATATTCAAACAGTCTCTATTCATTTATCAACATAAGCTTTTGGGTCGGATTGCTTAATATGTATTGGTCAAATTTCACGTGGCATTCCTAACTCAAGCATGATCATGCGTGATGATACAGAGAGAGGGAGAGTTAGGTTGTGGTACAAGAGAATGAGATATTTGTAATGTGGAGAGAGGGGAATCCTAAATTAGATTATGGTACAAAGGATTGACATATGGTGGGGTCACGGTCGGTACCACCGTGCATTTATAATCATCCAACGTTAGGAACTATTAGGGCAGTACCAGGTTGATCTGATACTTTGGTCCCGAGTCGACAGTTGACCTGTCAGAGGCAATTAAGGTATCAAATCGAACCGGCCAAACTAGATGCTAAACTTTGCCGCCCCTAGCCTATAGTGATGGTTTTGGCTCGACCCTCCTAATGAAGAACTCTGACAAAGTCGTGGCTTTCACAAAAATTCAACATTTCCGTACTGGAGGCTAGGACTTACTATTAGCACACCGACTCTACCTAGATCATACCAAACCTTGGTCTAAATTGAGAATCTATGACCCTCCCCCATTTCTTGAACTTACTAAGAGTGCTTTAACAACTTGTTTAAGATCATTATAGGAACCTACAATGGTAGGTTTAAACAGTTCAGCCACGTTTTTAAGGATAACACCCAATATGCTCGCCTAAACAGTCATACGTGCATTAGTCATTGCAACATTACCATTTCAACTCTTATGGACTAGCCAACACACATTCAAACAATTTGCCAAACACATCCTCTTGCATTACTCTTAGTCATGTTCCTACACAGAAGATTCATATTGAAAAGAAAAAAATATTACCTTTACTAGCTTCCACTCCAAGTCTCACCAATTGCGCCAAAATATGTTTCTTTCAAACTTGGTCAAATTAAGGCCAGCCCCCAAATGAACGACGCCTCAATGAAGACTGAGCTCGAAATTGGCAAATAAAAAAAAAATAGTCCTTGTATAATTGATCAGACGATTATGGTCAAGAAAGGACATGAAGCAGATTGAAGGACATCTTAGAGCCAAAAATTCGACAGCGCAATCTTGAATCAAACTCACAAGAACGAGAGTTTGGCAAAATGAATGGAAAGAAACAAGAACTAAAATAAACAAACCTTGTGATTTGGTTGAGTGTGTGTGCCCTTCTTCTTTCCTAAGATATCCATTTATAGTTTTGAGTATCTAGGATCTCACTTTTCAAGTTCTAAGACTTGCTCTCCACATTTTGGACATGTTTCCCCATGTCTTGAACGTATCCCCTGCATTTTTCGCCCTGGTTGGTATCAAGTTTTACCAACAGTTTTGGTACTAATGCTAGCTGCTTCTCCGCATATCTTCTGCCATGTGTCTAATCACATAGTCCGTCCGTCCACCCGGGGTTCCCCCGGACCTTTCATTTTCCTGTACCACGCCCTCGTGTTTCAGGGGGGAAGGCGTCGTGGGAATTCAGGCTGCTCTCCCTACCCCGAAGGGGTTGTGGACGGAGGAGCAAGGGGTTGAAATCTTTTTCGAGGCTCAACCCAGCCTCTACCCAGACTTTCCTAGTGGCCAGAGTCTTTTAAGGTCCCGCTCAGGACCAATGTTACTCCTGTATATTAGGAATGCCGTTTTAACAAGAAAATAAGTGCTCCCTCACTTTTCTTAGACATTTGACTAGTTTAAAATCATGCCAACCACTTCTGTCATACATGTGATAGATACTTCTATAACGTGTATGCTGGCTGCTTAAGCCACGTGTCTAACCATGATTCCCACATCTCTAGATTCTAGCATCGTGGCCTCACTCCTCTACTTCTCTTTTTCCATGTCGGCATTGACAAAAGGCCAATGCCAACCTCGCCCATGCCAAACCTCCTGTTGGCCAAATCCTTGTCAATTACATCCCAATCGACATAATTTCCACAACATCATATAGTCATAAAGTTGATAGCTTGTTTGACATGGTAGATGCCTCACATATCAACCATCTCTCTCAATATGACCAATATCAATTTTTACTATTTTTAGGCGTCAGTAGATAGAAATTTAAATTTATCAAAGATACCAATAGCTTGTTCATGCTAATTATAAATGAATAATAACCATAACTAACTTAGCTAAGAATTGATCACTAGAAAAAGTAATTCAAAAGATTGGGTTAACTTGAATTAAAAGAAAGAAGCAATTGTTTGTAAAAATAGTAAAAATAATAGCTTAAGTGTAGGAGTTTGGGTAATGTATGGGTCATCTCGAATCTTTTAAAACATGTTGATATTAGTTTTAAAAAGTTAAATCCGATAAGATGTGAGGCATGATTGATCAATTTACAGCCCCGATTCAAACCATTTCAATCAAAGATCACAATTCTCTGACCTTCACGGTCCAAATTCAAAAACAAATATAAGACTAATTCAATTGCCTCTTGTCTTGCCTCTTGATCAAACGCAGCCCTCCGCCTCTCTTATTGTTGTCCACCTCCCGACCGCAATTGGTGTGCACACGCTATAGAAAGTAGATGAAAATTCTTCAATTTCCTTGCTTTTCTAGTTTCTTAAATTGCTTTAGATTTGATTTTTTTTTTAATTTCCTAATTAGTTAATTTGCTAAATCTTTCGTTTCTTTTTTAAAGAGACTTGCTAAAAAAGCTTTCGCCCGATCAATGTGGGGACGGTGGTAGAGGAGGAGATAATAATGGCGGTGACTTAATCAATATACTCAAAAAGCAAGAAATGGATTTATATTGACACGGGTTGGTTGTGGCCCTCCAAATTGTACCACATGAAAATTGCCCGATATGAGTTAAATGAATCAATTGCTGAAAATTTATATATGGCCATTGAAACCCGACCCGACACACCAGAACACATGCAAGAACACTTTTGGGCTCATGGCCCAATAACTAATGGTGTGTAGTTTTCCTTAAGGGAGGAGGCTCCATCTGCTCACTTCTCAAAGCCCAACTACGGTCCAATTTCACGGATCGTTTATTGAATTAAGGCACAGTATATATACTTATGTACAAATGAACGCGTGATCATAATATAAGCAAAACAAAGGAAAGTTACCGGTAGACGTCATAGTAGTCACTTTCATCGTACTCAACCAATTTTCATGACTCGAAACCATCAATTTGAGAGTGAATATTTATAATCCTCAAATCAAGAATGATAACATTGTTTGTGTAATTTTATTTTATTTTTAATTGTGGTGATGTATGATTCATTTCCCTTTGTATAATCCTCAAACCATCAATTTTTTTTATTTTCGGAATGAAAAGTCGACAGAAAAATAACGACGAAAGTTTGTGCAAAGTATGGGTTCACCACTAGCACGTATCAACACGATTTTCGTATTTCGTTTCTATATGTTGGAGAATCTGGAAACTCATAGTGAAATCCCTAAAGTATTTTGATCATAATTCTTGGAATGAATGCAGAATCATACTTGTAGAAAATGTATATTCTAGAGAGTTTGTCCCATCGTGTGACTTGGACTTAATATTGATGCAAATCCGAGATATTTGCGATTTAATTATCAAAATTATATGATGTAAATTGTATAGGAATGAAAAGCTCGGGATGACCATGCAAACTAGGGAACAGTTTTTCGGACACGATCAAAGGCCCAAAGTAGATGTGGAAGCTGATCTGCGAGTGCATGAATTGAAAGGAAAGAGCGCAGGCTTCTATAACCCACCGCGGTTGGGGCCTCAATGGTCCCTTCTGGTGTCTCCATTGGCCTTATCCTTATCGTTCGACTCATGAGCGTGTTTGGTTCTCGCAGCCAATCACTCCAATCTTTCCCTAATCCAACTCAGGATTTTGCATGAGAATACATGGGAAAAGCATAAAAAGAGTCATAAACATACTAATTTAGTCATAATTTTTTGATGATGTTAATTAGTAATGAACATTTTGATTTGGAGCCAATTCGGTCATTCCAACTAATTTTGATCAAATTTTATTGACATGAATGCCGGTCGGCTTAGAGGGTATGCTAACACTGACATGAATAATTTATTAATATTTTTTTCAATTTTATTATTTATTATTTATTTCATTTATTCTTTTTTTCCTTTTTTTCCCCTTTCCTTATTCCTTCAGTTGGTTGTCGATCGACGACTAGCTAGACTCGACCTCACCAATTGTCACGCCCGATCCTTGATCGGATGTCCATCCCTCTCTGGTCGATAAAATTTTGCGACTTTCCAAGATGAGTCGCTGAACCTTTTTTTTATTGTACATGCGGAAGCGAAAATATATCCCCTGACAATAATCATATTGGGATAGAAAAAAAACAAGACAACAATTTCACAAACAAACATGCTTTTATATATATATATATTGAGTTATGTACAAAGATCTATGGCCAAAAGAATACAAAAGACTAGCCTTCCAAAAAGAAGTGGTCCTAACTAACTTATGCTTACGATTACCTCCTCTCAGCTCCAAGTCCTCCACTCGACGATCATGAAAATGATTATATAATAACCAATGAGACAATGTCTCAGCAAGTCCATGCTTTAAACCCCGATTAAGAGAAAATACGTCTAGAAGCGTCATAATCAAACAATCATACAAGCATAGAGGGTTACTTTAGCCTCTAGATTTACCTTGCAGGTCAGTACAATTCAAATACTCAATTAAACAATTCAATTCAAATCCACCATCAATCAGTCGATACATTCGACTTCATGTCATCAATGTCATCCATAGATTATGTCGATTCGAACACTACTTGCCTAAGCTAAAATAGATATACTCATATATCATTGCCCTAAAGCTAATGTCTAAAATTTGCTCATCGAAACTGCTAGATCAAATAATGCTCACCGAAGCTGCTAGATGACATGTGCTTGCCGAAGCTAATATCTAAAGTGCTCACCGAAGTTGCTAAAACATTATTGCTTGCCATTGTTCACCAAAGCTGCTAGAGATCTATAATAGTGTTAATGCTCCCCGAAGCTAAACCACAATACATTACTCTTGGCCAAGGATTATGTGCTTTGCACATCGATTCCTCAATTGAATATCCCACTTGGCCTAATTCCATCGTATTAAAGTGTACCCGAAAAAAATAATTGTGTATGGGTACACGGTTGACTTGAGCCAAAAAGATCATATCTTTATTTGAGATCTCACTATTTATACAGAGTTTGAAAACATTTTTGGCGTTATAAACTAATGCCCCGGTAATTTCTAATTAATTAAAGAAATGATACAATTTTAGGTTAAATTCCCAAAATCACAACTTAAATTCAAATTGCACAATTTAACACTCAATTGTAGAAATTAACCACACCATTGTAATCAGTACAAAATTCTAGTCACCAATTATCCCGGCCTAAATTTCGAAAAATAATTAATAATTAATTAATTTCGAAAATTAATTAAATAATTCAATTTAATTTCTAAAAATACTAACCGAGGCCAAAATTATTAAATTAAATACCAATATGGACCCGGAAAATTCCCGACCCCTTCTAGATAAATAGTAAAATTTATTTAAGCCTTAGCTAAACCATACTAACCTAACATGCTCAATTAAATAATTAAATTTATAATTTAATCTAACTAATCACCTAATTCCTAATTAAATAAATCTAAACACCCTTTAAATGTCATTAGCCTACTAAGAAGAGTTTAGAGTATAAACTCACCGGTTTAAAGCAAAGACCGGTTCATCATGACTGCGATCGCGGCTGAAATCCAAATTTTTGGCGGTGTCGGAGACACTTGGGCCAGGCCAAAAGGCCTTGCAAGCCCACAGCAAATGCTGGGCTTTTATCTCGGGCTTGGGCTTGGTTGCGGGCTTCAAAGCTGGGCTGAACTTCAAATGGACTGAAGAGAAGATGGGCTGAACTAAACCCAACTAGTGGACTAAGATGGAATTCATGTGGCTGCTGCTGAGCTGATCCACGAACGAGCTGGGCCGAGTGAAGATGGGCTGAGAATGGGCCCAACTGCTGGGCCGAGCAAAGAAGAAGTACCTGGGCTCGTGGACTTCAAGATGGGCTGCATTTCACGGCTTGGCTACTGGCGTCGAAGACACGGACGATGGGAGCAGCTTGCTGGCGTCGAGCGATGGAGAGAAGATGGGAGCAGGCGGCGTTGACAGCTTCGGGGCAGGGATCGTGACTTCGGTGGTGGTGGACCGCCGCGTGGATGAAGAGAGACGAGCTGCTGGTGGACGAAGGAGCAGACGATCCTGGAGCTGAGGGCGGTCAACAAAATGGGAAGAATCTGCTGCTGTTGACCGTGAGCTGGCGTGAGGGGCAGCGTGAAGATGGGTGGTGGAGCAGACGAGCGACAAACAGAAAGAGAGACCGTGGGGCGGGAGAGAGGGCAGCAAATGGAGAGTTGTCGGTCAAGGAACAAAGAAAGGAAAGCAAAAGTGGCTGCTTCGTGGAGATGGCGTCCGATCGAAGAGGATGGGAAGAAATGGGAGAAAAGTCCATATTTATCTCAAATTTCATCATTAGAGTGCCCAACTAGTCTTTCAAGCTTATCCTCATGTCCCCTTATTTCTTTCTTGAGTTGGATTTTCCATTAAATCAAATTTTGATGCAAAAATTTCCAGCCCCTTGTCCAAAACCGAATTTCACTCAATTAAATTCAATTTTCTTACTCAATTCCCCAAATTGAGGTCCAATTTCGATGAAGAAAAATTCCGAACAATTTTCTATAAATCCTCAACACTCAAAGGCTTGACTTGAAAGTTCAAATTTCCTTCAATTGAGCCCATCTGAATTTCCGTTATTTTTCCGCAACGTCCAAATCAATTTTCCGTAAAAATCTTGAAATCTTTGAAATTTTTTTGGAGGATGAGTCGACGTTTCTAAAATAGCTCGTGACACTACAGAACTTTCAATTTCTGAAATCGGATTCAAATTCACGGTTAATTTCAATTCGGTATGCTTTTAGCATGACCTAGTTTACCATGTAACTTTTAGAAATTTTTGGTGCAATTGACTCTTAATCGATTTATCTCGAGTCACAATATACATCTCCAACACATTGGCGACCCTTGGTTATCGTGAAAATCTTAAGGTTTCAATTACAAATACAGGGTATCCCAAAGGACAGAAAAATCAATTTAGTGTCAATTGATGAGAATTTTGCAATCAGGTGGAATCACCCATATTTTGATCACACATCTCAGTCGAATCAGCCTATCCCTAATCTCTGATCGATTCTGACAGTGTCGTAATGACTCTTGTAGATCAACACAGTCGAGTAGTCGATTCTTGGTTGAATTCTCAAGTCCATTATATTTAGATTCCTTAATTGTTTCTCTAGATAATCCAGTTATCCCGTGAGTGATCAGCTTAGAGAATTACACTATTGGACATCAACAAAAGGCTCGATTTATTTAATTGAAGATGAAATTTGAAAATTCAAGCTATCACATCAACCCTTGGCAAGCATCACTAGCCACTGGCGAGGCTTGACCTCACTAAATCCGGCGAGGTCATGCCTCGCCTAGCCTTTGGTGAGCTAGCCAAAGGCTGCAAGGGTGACCTCATGTAGGGCTAGCAAGGGTCAAGCCTCGATGGCCATGGGCGGCTCCCAACCTCTTTAGAGGCTTAGCCCTTGTCGAATCCAACAAGGGTAGGCCTCGCTAGCCTTGCGTGAGGTCGCTCTTGTGGCCTTTGGTGAGCTCACCAAAGGTTGGGTAAGGCACAACCTTGCTGGATTTGGTGAGGTGGACCCTCGCCCTAGCCTTTGGCCGATTGCCAATCAATGACCAGCTAGAGGAAAAAGGAAAAAATAAATAAATGGATAAAACATGTAAAAAATATTAAAATAATATTAAATGTTGTCTATGTCAGCATTGGTTGTGTTGCGTAAGCTAATTAGCATTTACGTCAGTAAAATTTGGCAAAAATTAGTCGGAATGATAAATTGACATTATATCAAAAGATTTAAGATTAAATTGACACAAATATAGTAGATTTATGAATTTTGATACTTTTCCCGAAATGTACATCAAAATCAAGTTCCTATAAATCCAACATACATGAGACCCAACTCATGGATATTATTGATTTTTGAGTGTATTGTGATAGACCCATATGACTTAACGATAAAGTGATTATCCTTAATTGCTTGCAATCAAAGCTTATCCTTTTCTTGTCTAATTCGATGAACATGAACGTGGCAATATACATATATTCATAGAAATTATAAGTCATATGCGAATTCAATATTGTACTTGCGCAATGCTTCCGGGGGTTTCCCAGTACATTTCAATCACTGATGCACACTTCATTCACATGCACCAACCATCATTGATCGGTTGAGACATCAATGAAGGTACGATGCCGGGCAGAAAATCATCGTCCGCTCGAACTACCCGTATGATTTTCTCGCCCCACTCGTGCACGAATCCGATGAATCAATCAATCCGTCCCTCCGAGGACCGCAAGGCCACCAGATATGTGCCACCTTGCAGCGGCGGCCACCACAAACCAAACTGCTTTTCAAAACCTTTGACAAGGAAAACGCTCGTGGGACCCTCCCACTCCCCCGGAGAAGCTGCCACGTGGAAAGTTACGATGGCTCGTCCGCTAATTTCCAAACTGGCAACGCAACCCTCACGCGTGGCTTCTGGATACCGTTTGACGTTCGTAAACGATCACTCGTTCACGTCTTCTTCTCCCGCTTTTGGTAGACACTCCCGTCGGCGGAAGCCTGAGTAAACTCAACCTCGAAAGCGGAAGCTGATCCTCAAGGAAGCTCGGGTCGATTGATGCGGACAAGATCGAGGGATGCCGCCGAAGCAGGCCGCCAAGAAAGCCGACCTGGCGAAGAAGCAGAAGATGGTCGAGGACAAGACCTTCGGGCTCAAGAACAAGAACAAGAGCAAGAACGTCCAGAAGTACGTGCAGACCCTCCAGCAGTCCGTGCGGCCCAAGGCCGATCCTTCCGGGGCTGCCGCGAAGGTCCGATCCTAAACCTTCTTCTAAGTGTTTGTGTGCTGTTGCAGCTCCGATTTTCTCAGGAAAGTCAGGTTGATGCAAAATAGACCAAGAGCAGAAAATAGGGTTCGATGTGACGAAGGCCTTGATTTGTTCATGATCACTTATCGATATGACAAAAGGCCTTAGTCGGGCAATGCTTAATTGGATATGAGTGAAAGGAATTGTCAATATTCCTATGCATATGAGGAAACCCATCATTGGCTGAAGCGGTGGGATGATTCAAACCCACAATTACTTGCTTTGATACCAATTGAGAATTACCGCTTATGTTTCATTGGCGTGTTGATAAAGAAAATGGGTTGGTCTGATGGAATAGAGGTATAGACTTGATAGGTTGATCTAAGATTTTAGGCTGATTGCCATGAAAAGCAAAGTCAGAAAAGCAGAGGACAGAGTTTTTAGGCTGATCTAATTATAACCAAGTCTCTCTTTTCCGTGCCTTTCAGAAGAAGAAGGACGAAAGTAAGGCGAAAGATAAGGAGCTCAATGACTTGTTTAAGATTGCCGTGAGCCAGCCCAAAGTGCCTGTTGGTAATATCTCCTGGCTTTTCGCCCCTTCAAATCTTCTTACGATAAAGTGTGAATGAGTTCAAACAGATTCAGTAATAAATGGAGGATTGATCAGGTGTTGATCCCAAGTCCATCGTGTGTGAGTTCTACAAGGCGGGGCAGTGTGCTAAAGGTTTCAAGTGCAAATTCTCACATGATTTGAATGTTCAGCGCAAAGGAGAGAAGATCGATCTTTACAGCGACAAACGGGACAATGGTACTGACTGACTTCCCATTTCTCTGTGATTAATACTGTCATCCTAAGCTTAGATTGATTTAACCGTGGCTAGTATTAGCTTATCGTGTATAATTTGTAGCAGTGTTTGAAATTTAATTTTTCAACTTCAGGTACAATGGAGGAGTGGGATCAAGAGACTTTGGAGAAGGTTGTCGAGTCGAAGAACAAGGAGTATATCCAGAATAAGCCCACTGACATTGTAAGTATTGCATGATTTCTGTGTGTAACATGATTCTAGGTGCAATCATTTCTGCTGAGTACAAACATACGAAATGTCTGTTCTGTATCAATGTCTTAAAATTAGGCTCTTTTCTCTTGGGCTCCATGAACAAAAATGAGCTTCTCATTGATCTTTTCTTAGGATGTTAAGTTTCAGGAAAATGTTGCAGGCATGTAGTGATTTACCTAAAAGAGCTGGAATACCTTCCTTCACCATTTCTTGAGCGCACAATGAGCTACCACCTCAGAAAGCACATAGAGTCATTAATGAGTAACGATGATACATGGCAAAATTGTGGTGCTTTTTAGTGATGGTGTAACTGAAGGAAGCTTTCACTTTGATGAAACAGGGCAAACGAGCTCGACTCTGTTGTTAATCTTGTTATAATATGACTGTTGTTCTTCTTTTGTGACGTGAAGGTGTGCAAGTACTTTTTGGAAGCTGTGGAGAAGAAACAGTATGGTTGGTTCTGGGTTTGTCCAAATGGTGGGAAAGACTGCCACTACAGGCATGCACTTCCTCCTGGATATGTCCTGAAATCCCAAATGAAGGCTTTGCTCGAAGAGGAGAGCGAAAAGATGCCCCTTGAGGAAGAAATTGAAAAACAGGTAAGTCATCTAGCTCATCTTATGGCGATCGGTAACTTTTGTTCATCTCTGCCGAATTGTTCTGTTCAATGATTTATCTGTTTTTGGGCTACAGCGTGCCAAATTGACTACGCTGACTCCTCTGACTCCCGAATTGTTCGCGATATGGAAGAAGAAAAAGATTGCAGAGAGAGACGCTCGCTTAGCAGCACTAATGGAGGAGAGGGCTAAGAATGACCGAATGAGGTACTCTACTTTCACCTGCTGTATCCATGTAAGTGTTATACCGGATGCAAATCATCTGTCCTGCTGCTGCCTCTGTCTTGCCTTTCACTTGTCGATTTCTTGGTTTTTAGTCATTCTTTCTCTGTGCCAGGGCTGTGTGCTCGTGTGCGTGGGCATAGGTATCCTTTTTGTGTTGGTTTGAAGAATGAAACATTCTGAATGCTAATTTTGCCAAATTTCTTTGTACGCTTGTCAGCGGCCGGGAGCTATTCCTGTCAGATTCGAGCTTGTTTGTTGATGATGTTGAGGCATCCGAAAAGCACTTGAGAGAGGAACAATCTCGTGTTGTCAAAAAGCAGGTGGGAATTTTTATTTGGACCCTTTTGCTTCAAACTTTATGTCCATCTTGGTTGTGACTACCTGACATCTCTTGTTCTAGACAAGAGCTCTGCTTATGAGACCCGAAGAATATGTCATCTGTTCATTTCTCTCTCTTTCTTTCTTTTTTTTTTTTTTTTATTGCATTATAGGTTGAACATGGTGATGTCTACTTACTGGGTTAATTTTGTCAAATCTGGTGCTTTATCTCCACTGAGCAGTCCATGCCATATGATGTCTTGTAAAATTTCAGGTGGATGGCAATTCGGTTGCAGAGGGACCTAGTGCCTCATCGACCGAAGTAGGTGATGGTGAAGCACTTCCCAGCGAGGATGATGACGAGCTGGATACTAATGAACTTGACGAGCTTGAGGCTAGCCTGTCCAGAACAGCTATAGAGATTCAGGAGCCGGGCGTCGGGGCATAAAAATTATGAACCGCGAAACATTCTTCACATCTCCAGCTCGCAGATTCTCGATTAACTGCGACCTGCAAGCGTAATTGCTGGCGTTTATCAGAAGACCAGCTCGTTAGTTCCTACGAATCCTGACTCTAAACCTCACAAGGGTAGAGGATCCGAGAGAGAGGAGAAGAGGTACATCTAGTGGTACGTACGTAGGTACTATGGATGTAACAGATCGAAGTTAAGCTATAGGCTGAATGGATAAGGCGAATTGTCCACACTTCACTGGTACGATTCGTTTTATTAGTGATCATATGTGCGCAGATACAATAAGATAGCATTTTATCTTTACATTTACTGTTAAAGGATCTTATCGTTTATTTATGGGATTTATATATTATTTATATATGTGTGGCTCTACTCCATCTATGAACTTAAGTTTTTGGGTTGTACATTCTAACATTATTTAAGTGTTAAGTTTGCCTCACTTTATTTGACATGTATTACTTATGGTCTATCATATTTCATGTGTCGTTCGTAATCTAGCTAACACTGAGAGGAAGTGTTAAAATATCTCATATTGCTTGTCCTAGTTGGATATGGGATCTATGCATACATATATGCGATTTCGCTTCACTTATGAGAATTAGACATCCTAACACTCATCACATGAAATTATTCATCAAGTTTTTTCGTCTTTCTTGCAATGTTTTCCTGTACAATGATGTAATAGTGAAGCTTAGATAATTGACTCTTCAATACAAGGAAAGGCTGACGGTGAAGCATACTGAAGCCTACACAGTTTTTTATGGTTGAAAGTGTCATCCGTTAGTTAATGACCGACTAGTCTCCATTAAGTAGTGTAAAGCTTTTTCATCACATATACTACTAATTGTCAAAGCATGCAAGGCCATGCTTCGGAGGATGGCCCAAAAAAAGGCAAACTATAGCGATTCAAAAATTTGGTATATTCATCATTGTAAGTATGTATCAAGCTTGAGTGTATTTCTTAGTTGGAGTGGTTTCCTAAAAGGAATTTCTTATTTTGGATAGGAATATAAAAATTCTATGATGATATTACACATTAGAGCAAATAAGAAGAGTATCAAATTCTCTCTACGAGAATGAGAGGAGTATTAGATTTTCTCTTCGTGAGTTCTTTGATTGAGTTCTCTATTAGTGAACTATTGTTTGTGGGTTTGCTTTGGATGTAATTAGGTATTGGGGAACACTTTGAGAGATTGAGTAGTTGCAAACTCCGTCCTCTCTAGATTTATATGGATTTCTCGGTGACTAGAACACCTCATGGAGTAGATGCCGATATATAGATCAAACCACATGAATTTTTAGTTTCTCTAGTATTCCTTGTTGATTTATCTAGTAATTTTGTTCTCTCGCGTTGACTATAATTGCAAGATCCGCCAACTTCACATTATTTGCACAACATTTGGTATCGGAGCCAAACTTAGGGATTCTCAAATTAATTTGGACCTTTTACATGGTTGATCATTGTCTTGAAATTGAACTATTGTAATTATGGCGGGATTGAAAGTAGAAATTGACAAGTTCAAAGGGCAGAGTAACTTTGGATTGTGGAGCATTGAGATGTATGCCATGTTAACAACCTTAGGTTTGGCAAAGGCATTGGATGACAAAGATGACTTGCCAGAAACATGAAAGAGGCCACGTCGTTATGGAGAAGGCAAAAAGAATATTCCTATTGAATCTGTTGCATGAGGTATGGATTGAAGTGGCCAAAGAGAATGATGTCACATCGTTATGGAAAAACTTGAGACACTTTATCTTTCGAAAGGTTTGGACAATCATTTTTATATGCTAAAAAGTACGTTTCAATTTTGGATGGTTGAAGACACATACATAATATCCCATTTAAATGAGTTTAACAAACTAATGATGGGCTTGAAAAATGTCAATAAGGCTTTGCCTAAAGAGAAACAAAGCATGAAATTGTTGGTATCTCTATCATATTCTTCTAAGCACTCTATTGCATTGTCATAAGGGTGCACTACAATCTTGGAAGAGTTGTTCTCTAAGGAGTGGCAAAAGAAATAATTGTGATGGCTAATAATATCACCTAGCGGAAGGTGAATAGATGATTTGAAGGAACTTGACACAATATTGTGGAACAATGAGCGTTAAGTTTGATACAAGTGCATTAACATATAAGAGAAGCTAGTTGATATGTGGAGGAACATGTAATATCAATTAGGGTAGTTCTCTTCTATAAGATAATAGTAGATATAAATAGAGAGATAGAGAATGATGCACTTAAATCTTTATAGTGGTTCGACTTGGTGTAAGCCTACTTCGACTCTACAAGCTATATTTCACTAGCAATTTTTGAATAGTTACAATAATATGTGCCACTTATACTCAAGCACTTGCTTCTAAAGCTGGTATTGCTTATACGTTAATCGATAGATTCCACTATCTCATACCGAAGCACAAACAATATCATCGTTACACTTCCCAAGGGATTATAATTTTTGTGCACACCAAAGTTGGTATAAGAATGTAAAGCTTTCTTTGTTATCGGATTGGTTGTCTCTTTTCGTCTCTCTTCTTTGACTTTTGTTACTCCTTTTAATACTCATGGAAAGCATCCAATCTTTCCATTAGATAATCTTCACGAGGATCAATCACCAATCTATCCGTTGGACATTTATTGAGTGGATTAATTTAGCTATTGGAAGTCAATCAATCTAAGATTTTAGAAACTTTGTCATTTATACAATTAACTCTTCTAGTTTCTAAAAATAGAGTAAAGATGAATAAGTAATCTATCTGCAGGATGATTGTCAATTAATAAAGATATCAAACATAATTGATATTTTCCGCATAGATATTTCTAGACATTGATTCAATCAACTTCTATTTGGATTCCAATTCAGATCACTAACTATCATGGGATATTTTTATCGAGATTTCCGAAGCTTGTGATAAAGTTGTTGCACAAGTAAAATTGTAACAACCCCAATTCCAGGTCACGAGGTTATCGTTGTGATGTCTCAGGCGTGTCGTCGTTTTGTTTCTTCTTCCTTTTGTTACGAGCATGCATAAGAGTATATATGTCAAACACCAACACATAACAATAGTTAGCTAGGAAAAACACTTCACAAACACACTTCTTATATTATATCATTATATTTTACAAGCCTTTTTTTACAAGCCTCTCCTTTTTACATCATCCTTATATATTTGTGTAGGACAATAGAATTCCTATCTCCTCTAATGTGACTGCAGTTCCCAAAACTAATGGAGGCTTTCATGCCTACAAGTTTGAAAAACAAGGAGTGAGTCCAAGACTCAATAAGTAAAAATCCATAATCCTCTACTAGAATGACATCTCGTCATCAAATCTAGCATGTATAGTACTTGTATTACAATATCGATAGTAGATTAATAGTAATATTACTACTTCACCTCGACTACATATATCTGTCTATTCGACATAACTTCCATACATGCTTAAACTTCGATTTATCCATAGACATACCAAGTCACATAGTAATAAACACACCAACATGCATAAAAAGTTCATTAACATACATCATGGCTTAATCAAGGCATCCCAGCTCAACTAAGGCATCTAGTTTCAATCTAGGGTTCCTAGCTTAACCAAAGCATCCGGCTCAACCAAGGAATCTTGGTGCTAATTCTCCCAAGGTATCTAGGCTCAACTTAAGTATTTTGGCTCAACTAAGGCATCCCATTCTCACGAACGAGGCATTGCCGCCAATACTAGTGACGACAGTCTTCTTCTTGTATTTAGCGATCACGTATCATATGTCGCATAAGCTGGTTTATTATCTTCCATCTTAACCCACACATACAAAACTCGAGGGCATGCTTATACAAGTGCGTGTCATGTATTATGAAACTACAGCTACATAATATGCTGAGCACAACTCAGGACGCAAGGCTTGAATCGACTTGTCTAGATGTGGACCTTACACTAAGCGAGGCTCGGATTGATACACCTCAATATTGATCCATGGCAAGAATGTTTGGTCCGTCACTTCTTAATGCCAGTTTGAGATCAAGTGAGACTCGTTTGTGTCTCGGGCATGAATTAACCAATACATGAGCAAACTATACAAAATGGACCCGCAACATGTAAACGACTACTCATGGGTAAGCACATAACTAAACTCAACGACATAGCATATCACCCTAGTCAAGAGTTATGAATTCTACTTACTACTAAACCAAACAAAACCTAGCGACGGCCCAACATTGGTTGAATGGCAATGGGTGAGTGACAACGTGAGAGAGAGAGAGAGAGAGAGAGAGAGATGATTTTGAGGGAGATAGAGAAGAGAGACAAGAACTGAGGTAGAGAAGATGGGTGAGCAAATGAGAAGAGGATGCCTCTATTTATGGGAAAACCTTTCATAATTACCAAACTTGCCCTCCAAGTTTCTTTTCTTTACTATATTTTCTAGAATTCTCTCTTTTGTCTTGATCCAAGAAGCACCTTTAAGGGCTAAACTTGTCTTGCAAGTCTAAAAAATAGGGCAATCAAGGCCTAGAGCCCTTAAATGGACACATAAGTCCATAAATTATCTCTTGAATTTAAGGACTAGCTTCCAAGAACTAAGGAAAATAAGGTTGTCTTGCAAGACAACTTATTCTTCAAGTTTTTCTTCCCCTTAGGCATGTTCTTCTTCTCATACTAAGGCTTATCCACTTTCAAGACTCAACTAGTCTAATGATGATCCTAAATGGCTAGACTCCAAAAGAATTTTAAGACAACTTGTCTTCCAAGAAGTCTCCTAGGCATGAGTCACCTTCTTGCATTAATAGTCTTTACTCATCTTCTAGAAGGCTTAGGCATGTAGCCTTATCCTGACTTGGTGGACTTGTTCTTTTTCTAGAATGCTTATCCTTTAAGAGGCCTTGACTTGGGGTAGACTTGATTCTTCTAGAAGCCTCATCTTGAGAAGACTTGTGGTTGACTTGCTTATCCTAAGAAGACTTGAAGTTGACTTACTCTTTAATTAGATAACTTCCAAAATTCAAGGCCTTCATGAGAAATAACTAAACTAGAGTGCCACCTCATCGAATGGAAGTTTCTCATATTTGTCCACAACTATGATCCTATCTGGACTGAGGTTCGTGACTAATTCATGAGTGGACGAAGTCCAATACAACTCTTCCCAACGAGCAAGACTAAGTCTTAGTCAACCTTGTCTTGCTTTCCAAGACAACATATGAAGCACATGTTCTTTGGAGGCTTCTATCTTTCTAAACTATCATTAATATCTCATGACACATAAGCCATATAGCTCACCTCTCTTCATTAATTACTAGGTTCTAAGAGTCATGACTGTCTTGAATTGATTGACTTGGGTTTGGTTTTAAATGACATATGAAACATATGTTTTTTTTTTTTAATTTTTTTTATGGGTGAGAGTTTTTCACATCTATCCACAATTAACTACCTTATCTCATGGCCCAAAACTAAGGATGTTAAAAAATAATCGCTATGCTCATATCAATAGTTCTCGGTTATCCACTTTCTTAATGATATTAGCTTCTGATTGTCGCAACCTGACCTCGGTCAAATAGGAGGAAATGTCAGGTTTAATGGTACTTGACCATAGAAGCTCCCTCACGGTAGATGTACTAAAAGATGTCATCACTTTATCTTTCGAGATTGACCATATGAGTTTGCTCGATCACGGTCATGAGCTCTCCCAAGCTCTTACCTCTTGTGATAGCGAGAGTTGTCATGACTCTACTTTAACGTAACGGCACATCTTGATTGATGGTTTTAAAGTTTAAAGGAAATCGGATGTTAAGGTAAGTTTAAGAGTACTCTTGCCATAGTAGCCCTCTCAATAGTTCATAATGCTATCATCCTTCATCCTTTAGAGATTTCCACATCGAGTATGTTAAGCCATGATGGATCTTGTCGAGACCCATATCCCTCATGACATATTTACTCATTAAGTCATTATCTATGAGTTGTTTAAGATAACCTAGATGAAAGTTAGGAGTCGCCACTAGTCTTGTTTTTGGAGGTTGGCTAGAAAACCCAATCGACGGTCGGAAGTAATCTTTCAATATTTATGCAACTAGAGATTTAGGTTTAGGGACTTAGGTTACACTAACATTTCTATGAGCGCCATTTTGGTACCTAATAGTTTGTCGTATTTCCTAAGGTGTCCATGCATACTTAGTTGATCATACTTGAATGGTCAATTTCATGCTATTCTTTTTCTATCAAAAGAGAAAAAGAAAGAGAATAATCAATTGAAATTTAAGGACAGTGCGGTAAGTAAACACCCAAAAACAGTTCAAGCAAAGCGGTAAATCTAACATACAATTATAACCAAAAAGTAAATCGAAAGAAAGAAACCTACAACTCGTCGGGCATTTATACAATAAGAGGCAACTCGAAACATATATCGGGGAACAAATGGTATAGAAACAAGGTCGGATTGGACATCGACCTTTCATCATCTTCATGTCTTGGGGATCACCATCTCCATGGGCATATTCTAAAGCTAATCTAATACTAAGACTAGGTACTTACAAAATAAAAGAAACAATCACCATTGCGAACATACAAAAACAATCACAATCATAAAATATACAAGAACAGTAAAAAACTTAAGACAATATATCTAATTGCTCAAACTTAGTCTCAGGATCGACCTTTGTGATTCATGCAATGATCTACCTAGGACATCTACCCCAAGTCATTTTTTTTATGACTTATAGCAATTAGCCATCATCAATGTTCTCGCATGACAACTAATGCTAACACATCTCTAAGACAGGTTCTCAGTGTGACCCAAGATATCCCACGAGATCATGCATTGCACTTATACATACATCTAAAAATTACATGCATAATCGAAAGTAAACATGCATGCAGGCCCCCAAGCCTTGATTATCAATTTATCAAATAATTTTAGTGAGCCAACACTGGAATGCTTATTCAGTCATCAAGTGTCAAACACAATCACATGCATTTAACAAAAGAGAATACATCAAAAGTTAGGAGATTAAAGTGATGCCCAAAAATGATCTAAAGAACAATCAAACAATGGATAGTAAGGAACATTGTTGATGGCATGGCAAAGTTATATTGTGGCTAGGAAACATATTTAATCATCAAAACTTACCCGAGTGCATTAATGGGCACACAGCTCGAGCTTCGAAGATGCCCTAAATACGATCCAAACCTAGACAACATCAATGCCAAGCCAAGACACAATTTCTAAATTCAAATATAGAAAAAAAATATGAGAGCTTGGATGAAAGGGGGACACGATTTCATCATAGCTATGAGGCACATTTACTAACCAAGGCTAACTCGAGTGCATCAATAGGCATATTGGTCAAGCTTTGCAGGCATTTTATATATGCCTCAAATTTAGACAAAAATTCATATCAAGCCACTTTTTAAACCATGCAAAAACATTTTTCAAGAATGAAAATTTCATCCATGGGCATCACATGAACGGAAATCAAGTTCGAATCAACTAGAATATGAGATTCCATATTTGTTTCACAACATTCAAAAGGTTTGAAAAGCATGGTAAAACACTTTTAATTTTTCAAGATTTTTTGTGTACGAAGTTGAAAAAGCAAGGATCAAAATTCATGAAGACAAGTAATTTCAATTTAGCATGTAAAATATTCTAAAAAATCCTAGAATAGAAATTACAGTAGAGAATCACAACAGAAACCATCAAATGAGGAAATCGAAACCAAAGCAATCAGAATGGGACCCATAGATAATTGACCCTAAGAAAATTATAGGATATCGAACACACAATAAGGAACATTTTTCGTGAAGGAAGTTTTCTAAGATGAGTTATGTATGGATTTATAAAAATTCAAGAACACATAGCATTACATCAGAAACAGAACAGGGCAGCAGGTTATCATGACAAATCAACAACAATTTGTCCTAGTAAATGATGTCTAAAAATTATGAAATTTCACCACAACATAGTCATGAGAAATATTAACAAATTTTGCACCTTAAAATCCTTACCAAAAAATTCATGCAAAAATAATAAGAGGTCTGAAACAAGCATTCCAAATTTTTCTCATAGCAGATTTCAAGGCAAACTTTCCAAATGGAAATTGGGCCAAATGACATGCAAATGATGCAAAATTGGTATCATTAGAAAGATAAAGACATGCCTTAAGACTTTCCAAGAGATGTCAAGTTCAATTAGGATTAACTTCTTGCTCAAATGGTGACAATTGGAAAAGTATGCAAATCAATCACAAGCACAATAGAATATGATGCCTAATGATTGGCTTGTTAAGCTACCTAAACAATGGGGTTGAATGCGATGAACAATTTGGTTAAGACATTTAATCCTAAATTGATGTACAAAAAGTCACACAAATTCATTAATATTGATAGGTGACTTATCATTGAGGAACGCTTGTGACAAAATGCATGATAATTTCAGTTATAACATGTCAATTTGTTGCATGATTTTCACATGGTAAACGATCTTCGAACAAGGCATGCCTGCCATACATCATTACGAAGCTTGTGATATGCTCTAGACAAATCTAGAAGACATCATGCGCTAATTTTGCTCTTAAGGAGCTCAAATGAAGACGTTTTTTATAGGTAAATGATCAATCATAATTACAGCAAGAATAGCATTGAACATGAGTTGTTTTCAATGATCTAATGACATGTTAAAATTTTATGAAAAGTCTTACATATAGAACATAATGTCATGATCATTTTCGTGAAGATACCTAAGTCTTGTTTTATTCACATAAACGTACATGAAAATGAGAAAACAAGACAATGCAATCAACATTACAAATTGCAAAAGTTTGAACATGTCTTTGCACAAATGATTGACCTAGTAAATGATGATCATTTGAGATGGATCATACCTAGTTAGAAAGCTTATGATGCATTCTTTGACTTATGTAAAGGATGAAAATCCAATTGAACAAGTTTATCACTTCATTTTAGAGCAAACATGAGTCGGACTCAATTAGTATAGAACAGTTTAGTGACAATTTTTAAAGATTTGCTTAATCAAATCTGCTCCAAAAATTATAGAAAAAAAGATAAGTTATGACCAACACAATTTCAAATAGCTTTCATGAAGAAACCATCTCCAAAATGTCAACACAAAAATCAATAGAAAATTAGAAAACATACAGTATGTTTAAAAACCAAAAAGCCAAAATATCATGTAAATCTAGCATAATCATCCAAATTCCGAGATGAAATTTAGGAGGTTGGGACACCTGAGTGCCATAACTTGGCATGGAGGGATACTTAAGTGCCATAACTTTAAAATAGTACACTTAAGTGCCAATATCGGAGGTAAAATGGGACACTTAAGTGCCACTCCGGCGAAAATCCGGCCAAATGGCTGACGTGGCAATTTTCCGGCGAGTTTGGTCCAAAACAGCGTCGTTTTGCACATCGACGTGGCGGAGAAAACGCAAAAACGATGTCGTTTAGTGTCTACGTGTAAATAATAATATATAAATTAATTAAATTAGATTTAAAATATTCAAAAAAATTTAAAAAAATAAGAAAATTTAAAAATTTAAAAAAATTAAGAAAAATTAAAAATTAAAAAAAAAAAAACAAAAAAAAAAAAAAGAGGGGGAGGTCGAACGGGCGGCTCCCGCCACCCCGTTTGACCTCCCCCCCCCCCTTTTTATAATTTTTCTTAATTTAAAAAAAAAAAAAATTAAAAAATTAAAAATTTCTTAATTTTTAGATTTTTTTAAATTTTTAATTTTCTTAATTTTTTTAATTTTTCTTAATTTTTTAAATTTTTTAAATTTTCTTATTTTTTAAATTTTTTGAATATTTTAAATTAAATTAAATTAATTTTTATATTATTATTTATACGTAGACACAAAACGATGTTGTTTTTGTATTTTCTTCGCCACGTCGCCGCGCAAAACGATGCTATTTTGGACTAAGCTCGCCAGAAAGTCGCCACATAAGCTATTTGGCCGGATCTTCTCTGGAGTGGCACTTAAATGTCCCATTTAACTTCAAAACTGGCACTCAAGTGTACCATTTTAAAGTTATGGCACTTAAGTGTCCCTTGGTGCCAAGTTATGGCACTTGTGCTGTACTTCTGCCTAAAATTTAGGTACCAAAAGAACTCTGTTAGAGACGTGTAACATATCAGCTTCAAGCTTATCAAACATAGATCATATGTCTAGAACACTTCAAAGTCATAATGAGGTTAGGACCTTCGATCAACCCTCATAGAAAGTGACTTCCAAGCATATGATTTTTGTATAATTAAGTAAATCATGTGAAATTATGTTCAATCTCATCTTCAATCACCGCCACATCATCAAATCTCATCACATAACCTCTAAATCTCATATCTAAACATAAGATATAGACCTAGGGTTTGAATCCTAGCCTCAATTGATTATCTCAATCTTGCTTCATTGGATTCAAGTTTCGATTGTTTACCTCTGCGTGATTTTGATGAAGTGAGCTCAATCATCGATGGTCTAAACTTTAGAACACCTCATGAATATCGAGGATCACCATGGGGACATCGAGGAATACTGGAATGGTTGGATTGGCACTGGTCAACCGTCGGTTTGTGGTTGAGGAAGAATCGAGTTCATTTAGACCTAGTTTGGACTGCTAGATGAAGATTGGGTCACGAGAGCTCGTTCGGTGGGTGTCCAACCAAGTCCCTACCACCACAAGGTCAGGGACATGTCTAATGAGGGATTGGTGATGGTTGGTTCACACCTAGACCGCCGTTAGTTGCTGATCAATAAGGGTAGAATCGTCAGTTTAATTGTTAGCTTAGTTGCCGGTCTTGAGCTAAGGAAGGAATTGGCTTTGAACAAGCCAATCCAACACACGCTGGAGGAATGACAGCTACAACAAGGATGAATTGGTGATGGAGAATGACAGTGTGTCGTTGGAGGAAGCCCAACAAGCGGCGACAAGACGCGGTGGGGAGGATATCCAAGCGCGCGTGAAAGGAAAATGGAAAGAGAGCACAAGAAAGGGAGAGAAAGAAAAAATTTGTGTGAGAGAGAGAGTGAGAGAGAACTTTCTAGATCTGGAATATTTAGATTATGAGCCCTCCTAAGTTTTGAAGGGAAAAATGCTTATATACTTCTCCTTTTAGATCAAATCTTGGTCCAATGGTCGAAACTTAATAGGATGGCCTAATTAAATTCATTAGGGGTTAATCATATTTATATGTATCACATAATCATCCGAATGGTATTGATGTATAAAAATTGGAAGTTTAAACCAAATTTGCGATTAAAGCCAAATTAGGGCAATTTTATAATTTTACAAAATCCGGGGCCATTTTTGCAAAATATGGAAAGTTGAGGGGCGTGGGAATGAAATACATGGGACGATAAACCCACAGATGGTGGCTAATCACCAAGAGCTTGCTGGCAAAGGGCCGAACCGACCTCCTTCGCTAGTGGTCAGTTAGACCGGTCCAAGTTAGTTCGATCAATTTGGTCATACTTCAAGCATCTTGGCCCTTGGGGTCCTAAATTTTGTGCAATTTTGTTCCTTAAGGACCAAATTGGAAGGAAAAAATTGTTCATTTTTAGGAAAAATGATACAATTCCAAAGAGATTAAGCCAATTAAACCATATAAATGCGAGCCGACAATTTTCTATTGGCCTAATTACTTGATTAACACGAAAAATAATGGACCTACGTGGGTATATGCAATTGGACTTCCTAGGCCGAATTGGACAATTTTGCATAATTTCTTGATCGAAATCGCAAATTAATCGAAACTAAATTCAATCAATATTACGAGGCATCAATTATTTTAATTGTCCATAAATAGGGTAACTGATCGTATCCAAATTGACTTCAAATTGATGTCATGACTTTTTTGCTAAAAACGAATCAAGGTTCAATGGTGAAATTGAATCTCAATTCGTGAAATTAAATCTAGTCTCAAATTGGTCAACTTGAATTTTTTTTTAATTGAAGTTCATTTGCTTTGTTTTCCTATATTCAAGAAGGTTGAATTCATCAAATTAAAAAGTTCCTAAATGAATATCCTAAAATGGACTCCGTATTCAAACTTATCTCAATAAAGTGAGTGGAATGAAAGTATCCGTTTGCAAATCATGAAGAATTAATTTGAACCTCCTATTTAGGGTTAAAAGTGACAATTCAAATTTTGACATGACCGTTCTCGAAATTAAATGAATGAGTGAATGAGTAACAATCTCTAGATCAAATGTCGTAAAAGGAACTAAGCCTAATTATAATTAAAACGAAAGTAATTTTATTTTTGCCTGATTTTGAACCTAGAATTGAAAATTCGGAAAACAAGGTTCTTAATTGATTTTCGCAAAATTTTCAATGCTAAAATCAAATTGAAACTAAAATGATATGCTTTGTGGATTTTTGATTTTTTAAAATTTTTTGTGGTAAAAAGTTTGACCAAAAGTCAATCATTTAATTGACTTTTCCTAAAAGGTTGATTTTTGGATAAGATCGTAGAAAATTTTGAAAATTAACTTGGCTAAAGTGAAATCAAGACCATTTATAATCCTTATATGCAAAAAGCTAATTAGGGTTGACCAAAAAGTTGACCAAAAAGCCAACCATTTGACTTTTTGTGTTTTCGATGGAAATGAATAGGAAATTGTTTAAAATGACAATGTAAAAGAAAGAAACGGAAAGTGACACTTTTTGCTTGAGAAGTGGGTTCCGTCACGATTGGAAACCCTAATCTCGATTTTTTTTTTTACATTTAATGATGTGTTAGCTAAAAATCATGTGTCAATGGCGATTATATCGGGTTTCCCCATGATATCCAACTACGTCTCAAGGGCGACCTTGAGTGCATTAGAAATGTAGATCTTATGGTCTTGTTCACCGTGGTACCTTTAAGTCGTGTCACATTCTTCTAGACTTGTTCACACTTAGGTTCATCCAATCTTCACGAATCTTTTTCCTTTGTACATATAATTTCTCTTTAGAGCAAATATTACCTAAAATGTAGACAACTTTTGCATTTATCAAGCTCGTAAAGCATTATGAATTGTTTGTCAACTTCAAAATATCTTAAAGAGATTTTATCAACAATTCCCCCTTTTTATGGTGACAAAACTTTCCATGCAAATATCAAAATAATTGATTTGAAAATATTTGTGTAGGAATAAGTAAGAATTGCTTGCAACTATTTAAGCATACGATTGAATATAAGCAAGCAAGTTGACATTGTCTTTAAGAACAAGACTATACATACAAAAGAACTATGAGAGTATTTGCAATGAAGTATAAGCAATTTCTTATAGAAGTTAATGCAGAAGAAAAAAAGGATATATATTAGAGCGTAGGATATAGAATCAGTTCAACTTGTTCAATATATACTCTAGTATTTCTACAAAAAGTTCAACGTTTTGTTTCCACATTTGCAATATACACTTTGTATCCACGGACATATGTACCTTGTATCACAGCATGGGTTCTTTGCATATATCTACAAATTTTTCTCCCATTTTTGTCAAAATCATATATGATTATAGTTAATCAAACCACTGAAGTCCCATAGTCATCAAAAGATCAGAATGTTCAATCCACAAACTTTCGTGCCAATCTGATAAAAGATGTCTATCAAACAAATCAAGTCAAAATACTTAAAAAAATATTTCAAGTTCATATTAAAGAAGGAATGTGTAAAGAAAGAAGGGCACAAGTTGCTCTGCTTGGATCATAGCATTTCAATGGGTGGAGCTTGTGTTCAATTTTCATCAAATAATTCCCAAATCATACTTACAAGGTGGCTATTCCATCTTTCAAAGTTCTAACCTCCTCCTCCAGTTCCTTCTTGAAGCTTCTCACTTCCTTGTCAGTATTACGTGGTTGGCTCTTACTTTAGTAGATTGACCAGTGTTGGAAAAATATGATTTTGAATTGGATAGAACAATCAAGTTAGACCTTGATGTGTGATATCACTTTCTTTAGAGATTTATTTACTCTACAACGTTGCTAATGGTCACCGGCAAATGTCCTCTAGCATACAACACGGTCTTGACTGAGAATAAATTAAAAACAATAAATGATGGTTGTACTTTTGGGAAAAAGACTAATATTTTTGTTCATGCCAAAGATTGACACATATATAAATATTGACCTTAAAGACTATGCACAACTATTTAGGAAATGTTATAAAGTGAACAAAGGTATCTCTTAAGGAAAATTTGCAAATTTAAAAAGTATAATTTCAAAGGTTATCTTGAAAAAGCACGTAAAATTCGAAAAATAAAAAATAATAATTAGAAATAATTTTTTAAAATAAAATTCTGAATTTCATAATTTTCAAAAAAAAAATATAGAATGAACAAATATAACCTTTTGACTAATAAAGGTTAACAAGATAATCATATGAAATAATATTAAAAAGAAATAATTAATGGATTAGAGCTAATTAAACCATGGGTATGGAAGCATATAAGGTGCTAAGTGTTAAATGCATCTAACAATTCACGCAATTATTCATTTACCCACACATGGGTATTATAGGGTCTAGCCCATATCCCAACCTTTTCTTTAAACAAATTAGAAAAGGCTCACACTTACAAAGTGACTAATCTCTGTCCAACTTTCTTATGTGGGACAAGAAAAAAGCACCCCTTCTTTGTTTTTATAAACAAATAACCAACAATCCCCCACTTTGTTTGTAAAACAAATATTTCTAAAATAAAAATTTGGAAACCATATAGCCAAAATTTTAGTAAGATTAATAACCATATATAAAGGTCTCTTAGTGCAAGTATCTCAAAATTCAGTTTTTTACTTGTACTTTTAAATAATAGAATTGGATATATCACACTATGCCAATCTCTTGTTTTAGCGAGAAGTTATATATTGCTTAATTATTATTATGACCTTGTGCTTAATCTTGTTCATAAACTCTCTAGAAAGCAATCCTAACTATCATAAGAAGCAGCACCACTTCTTAGCTCATATAAGTGAAGCATTTATCATGTGTTTCTGTTTTTTTTTTTTTTTTTTTTTTTGGAAAAAGCTACCAAAAACCCCGAACTTTGCCTTGAGTGACAGATTTACCCCGAACTTCGTTTTGTGACGTAAAAAACCCTGAAGTTTGCTAAGCGTGACACATTTACCCCGCTAAGGGTATTTTCGTCTTATTTTTCTGTTTTTTATTTTTTATTTTTTTATTTTTTTCTTCCTCTCTTTCCCTCCGCCGGCCATGGTGGAGACGGCGGAGGGAAGCCGGCGTCCCGGTGAGGGCTGCCCTCGGCGCGTCGGGCGAGGAGGCCTTGACCGGGTCGGACGAGGGTGCCCCGCCGATCCGGCGAGGAGGCCCTTGCCCGACGCCGACGAGGGCCGCCCTTGCCTACGTCGGCGAGGGTGCCCTCGGCGGTGTTGGGCAAGGGTGCCCTTGCCGATCCGGCGAGGGAGGCCCTTGTCCGATGTCGACGAGGGCCGCCCTCGCTCGCGTCGGCGAGGATGCCTCCGCCGATCTGGTGAGGAGGCCCTCGCCCGACGCAGTAAGGGCGGCCCTCGTCGGCGTTGGACGAGGGCCTCCCTCGCCATTTGGCGAGGGCACCTCGCCCGACGCCGGCGAGAGCACCCTCGCACCCCTCGCCGGCGTCGGGCGAGGGAGGCCCTCGTCCGACCCGGTCCGAGGGCCTCCCTCGCTCGACGCCGGGGAGGGCGGCCCTAGCCCGGCCCGGCGAGGGCGACCCTCGCCGACGCGGCGAGGGCAGCCCTCGCCAGGATGTCGGCTTCCCTCCGCGGCTCCGCCATGGCCGGCAAAGGGAAGGAAGAAGAAGAAGAAGAAGAAAAAGAAAAAAAAAAAAGAAAAAAGTTTTTAAAAGTAAAAAGACCAAAACGCCCTTATAATTTAGGGTAAATGTGTCACACAAATGAAAGTTTGGGATTTTTTATGTCACAAATAAAATTTTGGGGTAAATGTGTCACAGTTAGCAAACTTCGGGGTTTTTTACGTCACAAAACAAAGTTCGGGGTAAATTTGTCACTCGAGGCAAAGTTCGGGGTTTTTGATGGCTTTTTCCTTCTTTTTTTTTTATTTGGTGAAAAGTAATTGTATTGAGCTTTAACCAAAATATACAAGCGAATAGAACCGAAACTTACACTCAAAATGAAATAGAGGCATAATGAGTGGAATGGCGTTGAAAGAAAGAAAACAAAAAAGCCAACAAAGGCACAACAACACGGCAAGGCCAAAACAACTAAGGCCACAACTAAAACAAGGACCAACTAACAAAAGAAGGCCACCAGCAGCCAAACAATGGCAAACCACACCCAAAAAGACCCCCAAGAAAGTGCGCATTTGTCCTCTACGAATAGCAACCAGTGAAGTTTTTCGCAGCTGAAGTGAAGCGAACCGAGGTAGTAGACCACCCATAAGCAAGTCGACCACTCATGCCATAACCCCCGCAGTGAAAAACTCAGCAGGGTCAAGCCATTTAGCAGCAAATTGTGCCCACAAGCAGGAACACTAAGGAACAATAGGAATAGAAGAGAAAATGCAAGGATCAATCCCCCATCTACGTTGAACTCTCTTGTTCCTCAAGTTATCCTCCACATTTCCAAACGTTAAGGCCTTGTCCTTAACAACTTTAATGAGATAGTTTTTCACAACCGGAATTGCTAAAGTATGGTCTCTAAATAGAATCTCATTCATGTACTTCCAAATGAGGTGGCAAAGAGCACCAAAAGAGAAGCAGGCAATGGAACGATAGAAATCCTTATCGTAAAGAAACTTCATAGCCTAGTGAAGATTCTCTGACCAAGCCCTATTGCGCCAAGGGAGGTTGCATCTAGCAGCCCAAAAGAAGGCAAGTTTGGCTGTGATGCAATAATAAAAAAATAGATGATTGACGGAATCCGGCATCAGATTGCAAAAGGCACAAAGCGCCTCTCCAATCCTACCATAAGATAAGAGCAAGGCCTAGGTGGGAAGATGGTTCTTAGTAAGTCGAGATTGAACCGATATCTTGGAGCCACAACATTGCTCCAAATGAAGGAGGCCCAATCAACCCGAGCCTTCTTCCTTCTGATGGAATGCCACACCAAGGCAACTAAGAATAAACCTGAAGAGCTTTCTAGCCAAATAAAATGATTTGGTACTTGAGAGAGAATAGGAATAAGCTGCTCCCAAGACTCTAGCACTGTCCTTATTGATTGTCTAGACGTTGAAAAGAGATTAGCCACCGTAGCATGCCTAGGTAAGCTAGAGCTATAAAATAAAGAGTCCGAGAATAACAAATCGAGGGGGCCTCTTGGATGTTAGTGGTCAAACTAGAAGGAAACAGAGAGGCCATCCCTTATTCTCTAAAGGAGGAAGGAGAGTCAAAACTCGGTCCTGAGATGGAGGATTCTCTTCCAAGCCCAAGAGCATAAGGTAGGCTTCCTAACCACCTAGAAACTCTTCCTTTTCAGGAAAGTGGAATGGATCCACTTACACCACAAGGACTCCTTGTCCGTAAATAGAATCCAGATGTGCTTCAGCATTGCTACTTTGTTACAATCCCTTGACCTACGAATGCCAAGACCTTCTTCCTCCTTCGGAAGGCAAACGTCTTCCCAAGAAACTTTGGCTCCACCTTTACCTAGGCTCGGACCCTTCTAAAGAAACTATCTCAAAATTTGCTCAATATGGTCCAACACTGCAACAGGGATAGTAAATACACTCGCCCATTAAGCTTGGATTGCATCAAGAACTGATCTTATTTGCTGAAAAATGGCCAGCAAAGGAGAAAAAGCGATGGGTCCACGATTGGACCCTAGTTGTAATCCAATCAACTAGGGAAACACAGTCCGCCTTGTCGAGCCATGAGGAAATAATAGGAACTCTCAAATAACAAATTGGCAGTTTCCCTTCAAAGAAACCAAGGGTAAGAAGAATCTCAGACTGCAACTTAGCTGACCCTCCAGTAAGAAAGATCTCGCTTTTATTGGAGTTTGGCTTCAGACCACTCCAAGCGAAGAAAGTATCCAAACCTTCCTTCAAGAGAGAGATCGAGACTAAATTAGCTCCGCAAAACAGGAAAGCATCGTCCACAAAGAACGGGTGAGATAAACTCAAAGCCTTGCATCTTTAGAAAAACCTGAATCTCGGTTGCCTAGCACAATCACTAAGGATCCTGTAGAAAACCTCCATAACCAAAGTGAAAAGATAGGGAAACATGGGATCTCCTTAATGGAGGCCATGGCCACTTGGGAAAAACCCATGAAGTTCCCCATTTAAGGAAATATAAAACTTTGAAGTGTGAACACATACCATGATAAGCCAAACTAGGTGGTCCAAGAAACCAAATGCACGAAGAACTAGCTCAAGAATGACCTAGTCCACCATATCATAAGCTTTCTAAAAATCCACCTTGACAACACATTTAGGAATGTATGGATTAATATGGAATCCCGCAAATGGCTCTTGTGCAAGAAGATGATTGTCTCTGATTCGTCGGCCTTTGACTAAAGCATTTTGAGAAGGGCTGATGATATCGCAAAGAACTACAGCCACACGGTTAGCTAAAACCTTGGCAATACATTTATAAATAGTGTTACAATAGGCAATAGGCCTATAATCATTTATCGACGTTGCATTGGGAGTTTTCGGGATTAACACAAGGATAGTGTTATTGATCTCCCTAAGAAGCCTCCCTGTGGCAAGGAAATCCTTCACCACTTTAGTGACCAGCGGCCCTACCATCTCTCAGTTATGCTTTAAAAACTCGACACCAAACCTATCCGGCCTAAGAGCCTTCCCCCGAACAAGGGAGAAAATGGTATTGTGAATTTTCTCATTAGTGAAGGGACGAGAGAGAAAGCTGACCTGATCATCCTTGAGAGGGCACTGAATGACCTCTTGGATGTCTCGCAAAGAGGGTCTAGTGTAGAGCGAACACGGTGCCAATAGCTCCTGAAAATGAGAGATGAAGGTCTACTGCACTAAGCTCGGGTTTGAAACAATATTACCAAAGGTATCCATAATAGAAAGAATCTCGTTCCTTAGTTGTCTTGTATTAACGGAACGGTGAAAAAATTTGGTATTCTGATCACCTTCCTTGAGCCACCTAATCCTAGACTTCCGTCTGAAGAATGACTCTTCCTGATTCCTCAACTCCACGTAAGTCCTACGATGAGTCTTCTCCAACTCTACAACAAGTTTGCAGGTCAGGTCCTGCTGAAGGCCAAGCTAGGCGAGCCTTAAAGCATTCCTCACCTCAGCAACCCTCTTAAAGATATTAGAAAAAGACTCTTTGTTGAGATGCTTCAAACGGCCTTTAGGGGCCTTCAGCTTACTTAACAGTCTATACATAAGAACCCCTTCACCCGGGCTCTCCCATACTTGCAAAATAATGTCATGGAAGGATGGGTGATGAGTCTAGAATCAACGAACTTGAAGGGTTTTCTTCGAAGAACTGGTTGCAACACTTTAACCACCATAGGCTTATAGTCAGAAATGCTAGGCGCCAGAAAAGACGCTTCTGAGTAAGAGAAATCAAGGCTCCATTTAGCATTTCACAAGCACATGATCTATCTTCTTAGCCTTTCGGTTAACCCCCGAAGAAGTAAACCAAGTATAGCGAATGCCAACATACCTCAGGTGCTCTAACTTTGATTGAATTAAACACTGATTGAATTCATCAAAGTAAAGAATTCAGGTGTCAATGCCCTCAAACCGATCGAAAGGTCCCTGATGGCATTGAAATCATCGGCCACCAACCAAGCCAAATCCTGTAAAAGAGCATTCATCTGTACAAGGTCCGCCCATAAAGGCCTTCGAATTGTAAAGGTATGTTTAGCATATACCACCTAAATGTAGTAGCACATACTAGACATAAGAAACTTCAAGCTACCATGGATCGTCTGACTATTAGATGAAATCACTTCAAAACTCACCAAAGAAAGGTTCTAGCCAACCCAAATTCTAACCCTATGAGAAGAGTCATAATTGGCAACCCAACTCCATCCCGACAAAAGCCTAGCAGAAATGGAACCAAACAAAGACTCCGGCACTTTGGTCTCCAACAAACCAAATAGACAAAGCCCGTGAGAAGACACGAGTTTCCTAACTTCAGCTTGCCTCAAAGGGTCAATAAGACCTCTCACATTCCAAAAACCTATATACATAGATATATAATAAAATAAAAAGCAAAACCGAAGGTGGAAGGAAGGCCTACCTCCGCTTACTAGGCTACCGAGGCAGCATGGGTTGTAGAAGGAGGCAGGGCTGGATCAAGGGCTAGCAGCTTCTCTTGAATGGTGTCAACTCTTCTAGTAGAAGGAGGAGCCTTCAGGGAAGGGCCAGGAGAGTGTAAATCATCATCAGAGCTAGAAAAACTATTCGAGAACTCCGAGCCTTCACCAGGACCAAGCTGACCAAAAGTTGAGGCATCGAGTGGGTCTTTGTCTTCTGCGTGAGAAGGAGAGGAGACCTCCAGTAGAGAGCTAGATCTCACCTCCACAGGGCTAGAAGGAGGGGACACCCTAAGACCCCTCAAACACTTGCGAGATGAGAGAGGAGGCGGACTTTTTTCAAAGGTGGATTTCTTGAGCTTGAGGATACTACCAACTTCTTTGGAGGAAGGTGGGCGGGAAGGAGGTCCCTCCCTCGACTGTGGAGGCTTCTTCTTTTTCCCCTTAACCATACTCTAATCTTACTAGGACACCTTTGGATTTTCACCCATGACCGAAGCCGGATCGAGGACTTGGGTAGGGACAAAAGAGTCGGCATTGATCTTGCTGCAAGACACTGCCTGGGTTGACGTTGGCTGCAACATCCTCGCACCTATGTCTAAAAGTGCCACAAAAGAGGCATTCAACGAGTTTCCATTCGTACTCAATAGCAATTGAGCACAAAACCCCATTCAAGACCACGTCAACCAAAGTGCATCTCGGTTGCTTAGAATAAATCTATACGCCCACCCTAGTGAATGAATGCATCTTCATTTGCTTCGTGCATTGATCGATATAGAGGGGTTTTCCAACTGCAATCATAATGGCACTAATCATCGAGGCCGACCACAAATCAAAAGGAAGGTTTGTTTCTTTTTCCTTGAGACTACGGTGAGTTTAAAGAAGAGGATGGGAAGAGTTTTTGGAGTGAATGAGGAGCTTAGTGAGAGAGAAAGTAAGAGAGAGGGCTCAAAGGAGGGAGGGATGAGGGGAAATAGAGAGAGAGAGAGAGAGAGAGAGAGAGAGAGAGAGCTGCTAAGTAAGTAAGCGCAATGAAGGGGAAATGAAAGCTTTCTTCTCCCATAAACCTTCTTACAAGAAATTCTAATGGGCAAGTGGGCGGTAAAATCATTAGGGCTAAATTAGCCTATTTTGCATGCAATTCTATTGTTTAGGAGGGGCAGCAACTTATAAAATAAGACTAATTGAATGCAAAAGATAAAATAAGGGGTTCGTCATATAAACATATTAGGGGTCTAATTTTGTCTTATGGTATGACTTTAGGTATGTATAATTCCTTACAAGGCATAGGTTAAATGCCTTCATCCCTAAATTTCCTTAAAGGATCATTAAGGATGCAATAAAGTTGATTGTCACTACTCTAATAATCCTTTACGACTGACTAATTAGTTAGGCAAAATTTGAGATGTCACATAGTTCCATTTGTGTGTTGCTTGTGTTAGTGGTCCTTTATGATCTAGAACTTGAGTAACTTGATATTAAGGCCACTTTTCTGTATGGTGAGCTTCAAGAGACAATCTATATGTATCAACCTAAGCGATTCGTTGTTGAGCGTGAAGATCACGTTTGCAAGTTAAAATGCTCTTTGTCTAGTCTAAGCAATCTTTGTAGCAATGATACAAGAGGTTTAATATTTTTATGTTGAGTCATGGCCACTTGTGAAGTGCACATGACAATTGTGTGTACTATAAGAGATTATTTGATAGTTTTTATTTATTTATTTACAATGGTTGAGAGGCAACTTAGCAAGGAATTTGAGATGAAGGATTTTGGAGCTACCAAGATAATTCTAGGTATGGAGATTCGTAGAGACATAAAAATTGAGTAGTTATACCTCTTGCAAAAGAAGCATATTTAGAAAGTGATTAAGTGCTTTGACATGAAGATTATTGAACTGGTAAGTACTCCTCTGTCGTCCCATTTTAAGCTTTCAGCCTCTTTGTCACCTAAGATTAAAGAAAAGAAAGATGACATGTCTTAAGTTCCATATTCTAGTGCCGTGGATAGTTTTAAGTATGCTATGGTTTACACTTGTCTAGATATTTTCTAGGTTGTTAGTGTTGTAATAGATATATGGCATATCCGGGTAAAACTCACTAGTGAACTATGAAATGAATTTTTCAGTACATCAAATATACTCCAGATGTGGGTTTAGTCTTTGATAAATGTTGTGATATAGGACATCTGTTTATTGGATATGTTGATTCTCACTATGTAGGTGATCTCAAGACAAGGAGATTTTTGATAGGTTATGCTTTTACACTTGGTGATTTCACAATTAGCTGGAGAGCAATTTTGCAGGACACGGTTGCTTTATCTACCATGGAAGTAGAGTACATGGTAGCACTGGAAGTGGTATAAGCTCTTTGGTTGAAGCATTTAGTTACAAAACTTGGGGTGAAGTAACAGGGAGCTTCCGTTATCTTTTGTGATGACCAAAGCATGATTAAGTTGATTAGTAACGTGATTTATCACGGGGAGACAAAACATATCGACGTCTAATATCACTTTGTGCATAATGAGGTTGCTAAGAGTACCGTTATGATGAAGAAATTATCTATGATGGATAATTATATATATATATATATATATATATATATATATATATATATATTTGGACTTAATTGGCATTTCCACCATTTGAGTTGCCTAGGCGGATTGGTAATGGCATTTCATCCCTTTTTTTCCCACACTAGTATGCTCATGTAGGTTTAAGGGTATGCGTCTTTGATGCTACCATTTTGGAGGTGACCTTGTATGGTTACTTTTGGTGGTGAGGGAGAGAAGTCTTGTGGTGTTCAGCATAACACTCTTCTAGAGATTGGAAGTCAAAGTAGAGATTTGTTAAGCTTTGATTTTCAAATTAGTGATAAGGGTATATGGACTTTGCACATTTGTTTTAAGGTTTTTTGTAGGAAGATTATAAAGAAATGTGTTAATAACACATCTCTAACCCTAGTTTCCACCATTTCCCTTCTTTTGCTTTTCCTATCTTCTTGTTAGATCTTTATATCTTGTGGTTCACAAAGTGGTTTTTTAAGAACTTTTGGATTGTACTCTTGTATTTGTTATCGAAAATAGTGACACTCCTCTCCCTGTGATTTTTCGTGTTTTGGGTTTACATATATATTTTTGCGTCTCTTGTGATTTCAATTTTGCTTTTATCATTTACTACTTGCGCTTTGATTGGTGCATCTTTTGGTGTTGCTCCGCAACACAATTCATCTAACCACTACTTTTATACATTTTTAATGCAAGTCCTAGCCTCAAACTCCTATTATCAATCTTAGAATCGATATAGACAGATCTCACTTCATTAGACTAATGTAAAAAAGATTAGAAAAACCTACCTTGGTTATGTACACTTTCGAGCTCAATAGAGCTATTCAACCACTGATAATCTTCGTGATGGGACCAAGAGTAGCTTTCCCAAGTTTTGAACTGAATCACAAGAATTAATGTAAGAAAATGGCCTAACCAAAGCTCAAAATGATCAACAAAGGAAGATCAATGAATAAAGGGGTGATTGATGAAGATCGGTAGAACTCCGGCCACTATTAGCTTGAGGACTTATCGGGGATGGGTGTTGCGATGACTAGAACGGCCAAGGGGATTATTGGACCGTTGGATTGGTGATTGGAATTGTCAGATTGAATTTTGGTATAGAATATGCGATTTCTCCTGAGAGGGAGATTGTCGGGATTGGGGACTTTTGGTAGTGCCTTGGCACAACAAGGCTTGCGATTGATTTAGGGGTGATCAACGACTAGTTGATGAGCAGCAAACAAGGCTTCACATTTGCGCCTATGTGTGAGGGAGGAAGGGAGGGAGGAGGAGAGAGAGAGAAGTGAAAGAGAGGCGTTGGCTGCCGACCATGGCATGACTAATTGAGATAGACCGCTAGCTATCTAAATTTGGTCGAAAAATGGCCACACCGATCAAAACCGAGTTGAATTGATTGGACCAGTTTGACTTGGGTTTGACCGGGTTGAATTTGTTCACTTCTTGTCCTAATTTTTTTAATTTTTGTCCGATTAAAATGAAATTAAAGATTTTCATGTGATTAGATCAAATTGGATGTAATTGGATTATCTCAAGCTAACTAATTGTGTGCAAAACGCCTTGATTTGCTCTATCTCTATTAAAATGAAGCCACAAGCTAGAACAATAATTATAATTGAAGCTCAATTGACCAAATTGGACCAACTCGAATTAAGCCAATTGGACCATATTAGCTCGATTTTGCAATCTATAGGCAAGTCAAAATTGTCAAATTTAGATGATCTCAAGTGAGTTTGCCAAAATTGACGTTAGTTTAGATCACCATAAAAAGCAAGCTCATTGGAGGTGTAATTCCATAAACCATGAAGAATCAATTGGAACCTTGGTCAAAGCCGAAATTGAAGATTTTTATTCCAAGTGCAAGATTCCAAAATTGGTTCAAAAATTAAATGTAGATTGACCTCGTCATCAAATGTCATGAACAGAGTGATCCTAAAGAATAATTAGAAATGAACTAATTCTATTTTTCGTCCATAGTTGGAAAAAAAATTTCAAACCAAAGTCCATAGTTGAAAAAAATTGGTTCTTGATCAATTATTGTGAAATTTTTTATGCCAAAGTGAAATTAAGGTGAAAAAAAAAAGATGATTTGGGGATTTTTGAATTTTTTTAACTTTAATTTTTTTATTAAAGTATTGACCAAAAGTTAACATTTTAGTGAATACTCACTAAAATGTCAATTAAAGGGTCAAACTTTAGTTTTTGTGAAATTTTTTATGCCAAAGTGAAATTAAGGTGAAAAGAAGATGATTTGGGGATTTTTGAATTTTTTGAACTTTAATTTTTTTTATTAAAAGTATTGACCAAAAGTTAACATTTTAGTGAATACTCACTAAAATGTCAATTAATGGGTCAAACTTTAATTTTGATCAAAAGTAAAATTGAGACTAATTTATGACTTTTATGCAAAGAAATCAAATTTTGATTCGAGCTTGATTGAAAAGTCAACTCAAAAGTTAACTCTTTGACTTTTTGAGATTATGATGAAAATGAAAAGGAAATGAGGTCAAGATGAAGGAATAATGCAAGAAAATGTGACAAAACTCCTTTGGTTTGAGAAATGGGTTTCGTTGCGATCAGAAACCCTAATCTCAAGTTTTTACTTTTAATAATGCGTTGGTTATAAATCAAGTGTCAACACACTCAACAACTTGTTACTGATTTGGTAGGACTTAGTTTTCTAAGATTATAGTATTTTAATTTTTTGTTTCTCGGCTAAGCTTGCTACACTTGATACTAAATAGTAGATACCAGGCACTTGATCATGGTGCATTAAGAGCAACATTATACTAGATGGAAATAACTTGATTGAATTTAATAGATTTAGAATTCTAGTGGATAAAAGCTCAAGTTCATTTTGCTCATACTATCATGGCTAAGGACTTTAATGTTCACATCACCAATGGTAGCACTAAGGACAGTGATCTAGATATTGTGAAGGGCATGCCTGAAGATAATGATCAGCATGATCCTATGATAATGATAGAGGAAAGTGATTATCATCCATCAAAAAGCAAGTCGAATCTCCAATCTCCGTTTTCTTCAAGGATGCAAGTTAAGGTTACTTTCGCTGCATGTTTAAACAATGAAGACTAAGGCTAGCTATATGATCTCAATATCACTCTATAAAGCCAAAAGTAAAAAATAGGAATTTGAAATACTGAATAATGCTTAGCCCGTAATTTAAATTAGCATGAGCATGGTATAATCGTTCATAATACCAACAATCTTGGATGCTTGCTCATATAATGCATGTCACACACTTGGCACACATTTGGCACACTTTAAATAAAGTCTAGGTGGAAACAAACTGGCTTGCCAACCAGCTTATTGTTATGTTGTCAATCGTTTTGCTCTTTACTAATGTTGGTCATTGGTGCTTAATGTTCAAGTCATGTCATGACATGGATAAGTCGGAGGAAATATACCTCAGCTGTCTTCTCTAATGCTCAACAATGGAATCTAAATGGATTGTAGGGATGCATACAAAATGAATAAACTTGGGTCTTGAGGTATTAAGGATCACTTTTCCTACTATCTTGGCTTTGGCTACTGACCTTGTCACTCCCTTAATTAATACTACCTTCATTGGTCATTTAGGTATGATGACCAAGTCTATGCTTTTGACATTAAGTCTAGGCAAATTGCTATTAGGAGTTGTCAAACGACATAATGAACTCTATAGCATATCATGGTTTTATATTATCATACTCATAGTTGTCATGTAAGAGGGCCTTAAACGTGAAAAGCTCAAGCTCTTAGGAGCTCCAAGTCTCTACTGTTTAAAAACTTGATTTCGAGTCTAACTTCCTCTGTCTATATAGGCATCATTTGATTGACCAATTGAGTTGTTAGCTTGATTTTGCAATTGGAGTATTTCTAACATCTTTGCCAAAATCCATGCAAATGTTTTTGGTACTATGACAATTTTAGGGTTTTGTGTCTCTAAATTCCCTTAGAGTATTGTCTTGCCTTTCCAGTGGAAAACATTTGATTGCTAGTTTTGCAAATTTATTAGCTTTTGTATTTACTTTCATGTGGATGGTTTCAAAGTAACAATGAATTTAAGGACTTGGCTTATCCCATGATGGTGAGTTCATGGATACAACCTTTTTATCCACACCTTACAATGACTCGTCATACTTGCATTTAGATTTTAAGAGGTATGATAATTGGATGGAGACTACAATGAATAACAACTCTATCATGGGCAAGTCTAGTAGAGCTTGCAATTTTAGGAATTTCTATTGCTTTATTTAATAAAGCTTTCAGCATTACACCATACCCTCTAACATGTATAACAACTTTATTTTTGCTGAAGAGGAATTGCTGAAAAAACATGTATTGACATGGTAGAAAATGAAAACCTTAAGAATTGCTTAGCTATGAACATTATTTGGCATTTCATTATTTGGCATTTGCTTTATCATTTTTATGTTCATAACTAAGCAATTCTTAAGGTTTTCATTTTCTACCATGTCAGTACATGTTTTTTCAACAATTCCTCTTCGGCAACAAATAAAGTTGTTATACATGTTAGAGGGTATGGTGTAATGTTCAAAGCTTGATTAAATAGAGCAATAGAAATTCATATAACTACAAGCTCCACCAAACTTGCCCATGATAGAGGTGCTATTCATTGTAGTCTCCATCCAATTATCACACCTCTTAAAAATCTAAATGCAACTATGACGAGTCATTGTAAGGTGCGGATAAAAAGTTGTATCCATGAACTCGCCTTCATGGGATAAGCTAAGTTCTTAAATTCATTGTTACTTTGAAACCATCCACATGAAAGTAAATACAAAAGCTAATAAATCTACAAAACTAGCAATCTATTCATCAAATGTTTTCCACTGAAAAGGCAATACAATACTCTAAGGGAATTTAGAGACACACAAAACCCTAAAATTGTCATAGTACCAAAAACATTTGTATGGAATTTAGTAGTCAAATATGTTATAAGAAATACTCCGACTACAAAATCAAGCTAACAACTCAATTGGTCAATCAAATGATACATATATACACATAGGAAGTTAGACTCGATATTAAGTTCTTAAACAGTAGAGACTTGGAGCTCCTAAGAGCTTGAGCTTTTCACGTTTAAGGCCCTTACATGACAACTATGAGTATGACCATATAAAACCATGACGTGCTATAGAGTTCATTTTGTCGTTTGACAACTCCCAATAGCACTTTGCCTCTTAATGTCAAAAGCATAGACTTGGTCATCATACCTAAACGACCAATGAAGGTAGTATTAATTATTGGAGTGACAAGGTCAGTAGCTAAAGCCAAGATAGTAGGAAAAGTGATCCTCAATATCTCCATACCCAAGTTTATTCATTTTGTACGCATGCCTACAATCCATTTAGATTCCATTGTTGAGCATTAGAGAAGACAGCTGAGGTATTGTTCCTCCGACTTATCCATGTCATGACATCACTTGAACATTAAGCACCAATGACCAACATTACTAAAAAGCAAAACGATTGACAACATAACAATGAGCTGGTTGGCAAGCCAATTCGTTTCCACCTAGAGTTTATTTAAAGTGTGCCAAATGTGTGCCAAGTGTGTGCCAGACATACATTATATGAGCAAGCATCCAAGATTGTTGGTATTATGAATGATTATACCATGCTCATGCTAATTTAAATTACGGGCTAAGCATTATTCAAGATTTCAAATTCCTATTTTTTACTTTTTGCTCTATAGCTAGCCTTAGTCTTCATTGTTTAAACATGCAGCCAAAGTAACCTTAACTTGCATCCTTGAAGAAGACGGAGATTGGAGATTCGACTTGCTTCTTGATGAATGTTGATCACTTTCCTCTTTTATTATTATAGGATCTCATTATCTTCAGGCATGCCATTCACAATATTTAGATTACTATCCTCAGTGCTACCATTGGTGATGTGAACATTAAAGTCCTTAGCCATGATAGTCTAAGAAAAATGAACTTGAGCTTTTATTCACTAAAGTCCTAAATCTATTAAATTCAATCTAGTTGTTTCCATCTAGTATAATGTTGCTCTTAATGCACCATGATCAAGTGCTTGGTATCTACTATTTAGTATCAAGTGTAGCAAGCTCAGCCGAGAAAAAAAATTAAAATACTATAATCTTAGAAAATTAAGTCCAACCAAACAGTAACAGTACAAATATAAGATTATAGTATCTAATTAGGTGACTAGTTGTTGAGTGTGTTGACACTTGATTTATAACCAATGCATTATTAAAAGTAAAAACTTGAGATTAGGGTTTCTGATCGTAACGAAATCCATAAACCAAAAGGAGTTTTGTAACAAATTGATCTCTTATCTCCAAGCCTTAAAGATTTACATTTTTGTCAGTTCTTAGAGAATGATCAGTGAATATTCCTACACGAGCAAAATGCCCATTGATACATGTATCAACGAAATATTAAAAAAATCAAATCCAAAGGCTTAAATTGATATGTTAAGGGAGACCACATAAATATAAAGAGCATTTATGACCTATTGTTAAGTGATGCAGGACAACACTTCAATACCTTCTCTCATGTGCAAGCCATGTGCAATTTACGAGCATATAAATAGAAGAATACCACATGAATATAAATAGCACTTATGATCCATTGTCTAGTGATGTGGGACAATAATTCAATACCTCCTCTCATGTGCAAGTCACGTGCAAGTCATGTGTCATGTGCAAACCAAATTACAAAAGTTTAGACCACTAAACTTGGAATTTTACCATGTTAGAAAGTTTGATCCCAAAGCTTAAGCAGATAGCTGAAGGAAGTTCATATAAATATAAAAAGCATTTATGATCCATTATCAAGTAATGTGAGACAATACTTCAACACTAAGCAAATGTTTTCCCCTTGTCTTCTTACTTCCTTGTACAAAGGGGCTAAAGCTACTCTCTAGGTTCTACCTTTGTATAGTATGAATTCTGATAATCTATTTGCTCATAATTTTATAGCCATGTGCTCCCCCATTGTTACATTACAAAAAAAGCTACTATAAAGACCAAATTGATTGTCTTTCGTGTTTGTAACGTTATTTACTCTTTTTCTTAAATTTGAGAATACTTTTAGTTCTAAATGAATGCTTGTGTTCATTTACAAGACTTCCTATGTTGGTAAGGGTGATAGCTCTCACATCATGTTCTACCCTTGTTGTCTCACTAGCTGCAAGGCTGGGTTCGATGCTTATGGCTGCAAATATGCTTACAAGTTTGGATGACATCATCACATATTGCTAATGGTTTGGTTATTGTTGGATAAGTAAAACCACTTCCTTAAATCTTTCTAGAAGCAAGGAGCACTTCCTCTGTGTGTAACACTTTCACTAGATCTTTAGGTGAAGCAAAGCAATGTACATGAGGCAATAAGCTCTTGAACAACAAGAGCAAGATTTCTCAAAAGTTTTGTTCACTCTCTTGAAAAAATGTAGTTCCATCTTCTCCCTCTTTTACTTTGATATCATGTTCCAAAGGGACTTGCTTTAAAATGGTCATTCTCCACTTAGAGCCTATTAGCAAGATCTCAAATAGAGGACATAGTGCAAGATCATATCTAAGACTAGAAGGAGATGTGGAAGATTTAAGAGGTACCAATACTAGGTTGAATTTGTGAACTAAAGTTATTTTTTGGTGTTGTTATAGCTTTATTTGAAGGATTCATAACTAGCTTCTTTAGTATAATCTATTTTGTTAGTAGGTAGTTTTCATTTAAAATTTTGATATCTTTGATAGTGGAACATTTTAACACAGAGGACTCTGTTCAAGAACATTAGAAGACTCAAAGCAGATTCTTCGCCATGATCATCATAATGTTTGATTCTAGCCAATTAAGGAAGTATGTTTCCTTGAAATGTATCTTGGTCTCTTCAAAGATTGTATTATAGCCTCCTCAAATAGACTATTGTTTATACCATGATCCTTTTGTCTCATAACATCTTTCTGTAGTGATCATTGGTTAAGATGTCCCTTCTCTACAAACAAGCAATCCTAGCATGTGCATTTGTGGAGAAGTATTATGAGAAGGCAGCTGTGGCTGCATCTAGAATATTACAAGTGTTTATTTTGACGAACGATGATAAATGATTTATTGAACCAACCGATTTTTTGAATTGGAGATTCCCAAGAGCAAAGAGAGAAAAAAAAAACTGACAATGCTACGATTAAATGAGTAAGCTGTTTTTTAGCATAAAGACCAAACATATGCCCACATATATGACAAAGTCAAAATAGAAGTATCATACTCTTTTAATCTTCTTTTGTTACATTGTCTCCAAATACATCACATGGGACAAAGTTGCGCTCTCCAAGATTTTTTTTTTAGTGATAAAACCAACGTCATGTTTCAAGAGAAGACATATAGTTGTTTTGCCAAGATAGTCATTAGGCAAGGCTCATAGAAAAGGCATCACTTTTGATTACATCCATTGATATCACGTGCAGGGACACATACTCACATACGAGAATTCTCAATTATACATTTTCTCGTCCAAGTGTGTGAAGGTACCTCATCCTCATTTTCTTTTAAAATTTTGCTCCTCTTTAGGCTTAGTAAATAGTGGGAGGCAAATGTCTTGATCACTTAGCTGGATGTTGTAACATCCACTGCGCAGTGCTGCTTACTACTTAGCATTATGAGTTCTCAATAATTAAATCATATAGATAGTGGGATTTGTTCTTGGCCTAGAGGTTGTTGTGATTGTTAGCGTTGGCCTAAGTTAGATCTAGCGTATTCTCAAAAGATGTCAATGTCTAGCATTTCATATTTCTAAGCATTTCAGTATGTCTTCTCAATTAGCTCAATGTCTTCTTGTAAAAGTATTCTAGCATGAAGTTTTATTTTATGTGCATGACAGTTCGTTGTAGCTACACAACCCATCAATTCTTTGGCTTTCATGTTTGACAACGTTGACTTTGAAGCATGTGATTTTGCCAATACTATATATACCATGGCAAGCAACTAGATCTCTACTTCCAAGACTACTTTTATTTAGTTCTTTTGACTTCCAAATACATTGACTCTACTTTGTAAGTTTATGTATGCAAGTTTTGGCCTCCATTATTACTGTTGTTCATTATTCCTTCTATATAAGAGTGATGATTTTGTAGGAATGTAAGTTGCTCTAAACATATTTATGGGTTTTCAAACTGTACATGGTATGCTGAGGTATGATATCATGCTTTTTTGAAAAAAATTTTGATGAAATCTTTCATATTTATGTTATGACAAGAATTTTCACCTCATTGGACCATTCTGAGATATATTTGTTGTGGAGAATTTTGATAAAGAACTAAAGTTAATGTCATGACCTTAACTCGGGTGAACTAAGGTTTGGCTAATAGATTACTAACTTAGACTTATTTTGGGCTCTCTCAAACTCATACCAATTCACAACTTTGGTTTGAGCTTTTTAACATACAAATGATTTTTATTTATAAGTCACCACTAGTCAGTTTTTGGTAGATCGATTAGATACCCAATTAAAGCGTGGGAGTGAGCTCAAGGACTTGATCACACTAGCTTACTCTAATGCCATTTCGGTATCTTATCTCTTTTATTTAAAAAAAGAAGAAGATTTGTCAAGCAGTTTATATTGATTTTAATCTAATTACTTAACATGAAAGGTGTTCATGCATGTGCGCAAACATTATTGAAACACAAATGAACAATGCAATAAATAAATTTCAAGAATGGGGAAAGCATTCACATACATTAACTCAAGCATATTAACTACAACATTAATTAAAATGTATGCAATGCCTATCATTACATGATTCTTTTTAGGGTTTTTCGCCTTATGAAAGAATTAAATTAAATGCAATGTATGATATGCAATTATAACTACATGACCTAATTTTTAATATAACATGCACTTCTGATTAAATCGCCCTAAATATGCAATCACTAAATGATTGCATATATGACATGCATTAACTATATAATGATGTCACATATAACATGGCATGGTGATGCAATCAAACTGTATGAGATGATATGATGACATGGCTACTCTACATGACATGACATATAATGATGCAACTAATGCATATGACATTTTTTGGGGTTTTTTTTTTTTAATTCAAAACTCTAAATAAATTAAAATGGAAAAGCACCTAAAGTGAGATTTAATCTAATTTAAGTCAAGAAATGGACTATCTAGATCCTATCTTATCTTGGATACTAATCTCAACATGTAATTCTACTTAAAAAATGCTAGCCTAAATATAATCTAAACATGCTTTCAAGTTACAATAGGAAAACCTAATCTAATCCTATCATGCAATTCTATGCATTGAATCAAATTTAAATGATGTGATATGCAATGCAATTTTTTTTTAGATTTTTAATATTTTGAAAATGTTGCATATTATCTATATTAAAGATAGACTTGTCTATTCCGCAAGGCAATCCACAATCAAATTCCAAAATTAAAGAATGAGATGATCTAAAAAATATCTCGTGGTCTTATAGTTTAAATTAAAGATTAAACCAATCTTTAGGCACAATCAAGACACCCAAACCCCTAGAGTGCCAAAACTTGGTATGGGGTTACTTAATTGCCAATCAGACAAGTGCTGACGTTGTTTTGCTAACATGGCTGGATAATAAACTAGAATAAATAAATAAAAGAGGAAGAAGATGAAGATTGCATAAAGTGAGCGCCATTGTGTCTGGTTATTTAAATTAATTTAATTTAATTAACATTAAAATGTGAATCTGAGAAAAAGACATCTTTTTTTGACGTTTCTTTGTAAGTCAGCTCACCACATATGAGTAATATTAATAAATAAATAAAAAATTAGCACGTAGGATCCCTTGTGCCACGTTTTGACTTCTTTTGCCGCACAATCAATTATCCAAATTTAAGTTCAAATAATTTAAAAAATGATCCAATATCTTTATGGATCAAATTAATAATTAAATCAACTAATTTATCTTGGATTATGCCTAAAGCTCAATCAAATCAAACTAGATAATGAAATATATCCGTACATATAAATCAAATATCTAAAATCCAATCGGATAGGAAGTTACCTAATTCGAATTCGTGCGTAATCTTGATTCGAAATCAGCTTGTGCTCGCGGATGAGGCCTGGCTCACAACCGGTTCGCGGTAATGCACGGGAACTCAGCTGGCGCAAGGAGTCTATCCCCGCGGTGTGGACGATGGCAGGGGTACTCAGCAAGCTTGGGGCTCATACTGCTTTGCAGTGGTCCCTGCGGATGGGGTTCCCTGTATGAGGCTTTCACGGTGATTGGCGACCGGGTGCTTTTCGGCCACCGAGGAAGTGATTCCGGCTCGGGCTGGCATTGATGACTTGATAGTGAATGCTTTTATTTTGTGGGACCATGCATTGAGTCAAACTTCCCATAATTCTATGCACGCCCGCCGCTGCTGTGTTGACCGAATGGGGTCTTGCATACAGCCCAGGATTTCCAATATATTCATGCGTGAATTTGGAGTGCGCTGCCTCTATTGGTGCGTTCTTTCTTTACTTGAAATTTCTTTATAAACTCTTTCCCTTCGACTTAATAAGGGCGGTGGGGTAGCTTGAGCGTAGCTGGACTGCTGCGTGCGATCAACAACTGGTGCGGAGGACGGCAATCAACGGCAAACTCAAAACAGCAACCTTGAACCTGCAAAAGAGAAAATCAACCACCATAAGAACGTTGGAGGAGGCTCGGGCTGCTGTGCGCAATGTTGGTATTGCTGGTCACGTACTCCCGGAAGTGCGATGGCAAAGATTCTGGCCAGAGAAACCAGAATCGGTTTTGGTCGAGGGGAGCACAGGACCAAAACTGAAGCTAACAGCGCCATTGGAATTATGTTGGACAACAGCTACCAGACTAAAAGGCGCCGAGGGACTGTAAGTGCCAGACCAATTCTCCGCCTGACTCGTTGATTTTCGCCTGAAGACCTGCAAGGGAAATTTCAAGCACGGTAGGCTTCGGACCCTAGACACCACTGCTGTAGGCTGGCTGACGTTGCCGTGGTCACCAGATTGCAAGGCAGCCGCTCCGTCGTCAGAGCTGGCAAAGAATTCACGGTGGTGCGCAGCAGCAATGTGAGCCTACGGGTGGTCGCTGTGAGAGAGAGATATTAATTCATGTATATCGTGAATCGCCTTAATATTGTAGACGAATTCTCTCTGAAGCCCCCCCTTCAATTTGTATCAAGCCTATTTACAGCCACTCAATACCTAGAGATAGGGGTTGGTTGTTGAGGAGAAGATATCAAAATCTCTTGGATAGGGGTTGGTTATTGAGGAGAAGATATCAAAATCTCTTCGATAACGGACTTAATCTCTGCTTAAAATTCTAATTTTCCCCTTTATAAGATCACGTCCTTCCATTTAAATATGGCGTTCAGATGGACCAAGGGATGATGGCAATCTTTTCCTTAATTGATAATGATCATCCATTGAAAATGGATTCCAGAATTAGATTGGCATCATCCATTAGAAGTGAGCGCCAATGGGAAGTCGTGCTTGTGTGGGGCGTGTCCTCTGGAGATGAGATTTTCTGCTCTACATCTTTTCTCTTTTCAAACTTGGACTCTTTCAATAACCCACCGAATTGATTTATCATCTTCACTGTATCTTCATTCAATTTTCTTATCTTTTCCTCAGCAAACCACTCCCTCTTAAAATTTTCAAAATCGCCGTATCCTCCTGCACACTGTTGTTGCAATCTCAATCCCATCAATCTCGAAAGTTGAAGATCCAGATTTTCCAAACGTCCATGGCTGGCTATGCCCGCGTCTCAAGCTTGATACAAATGCATTAATGAAAAATACTATTAGTACCTAAGTGCAGAAAATACTGAAAGGATGCCAATTGAGATCAATGTTATATCAATATTTTTGTTTAAGGGTCGGACCAACCTCTAATTTTCTTATGCAATTATTGACTAAATATGGTAGCCAAAATTTAGGTTTCAACAATTAAGCATCTTACTATTTGGAATCAATTTAACTAGAAGCTTTATATTCATTAGGACTATTATAGAGTATGATCCCGCTAGAATAATGTTGATGAGCATGGGAAAGTACAATTTGCTTTATTTGATGTGGTTTTGTAGAATGGGAACTGGAACTGAACCTTGGCATTGCCTCTCGGAAGAACTTCTTCCACAACATTTATGATTATAGATGTACCTGAAAACTATTCTTTCATAGTAGACACAACTTCCACAAATAGTGTTTTTCATTATTTCCATAGATGCCATATATCTTTTACTTTAGATTGCTTCTTGCCCACCTCTGATTGGTAAGGTGATTAACTTTAGTTCTTCATCGTACTTACTATTTATCATTACCTAGAAATGAAAGAAGTTTGAAGTGTGGAATCTTTTATATTTCACCTTTTAGACTTATCAAAGATGAAATTGGGGTTTGCCTCAATGGTCATCCTTTCCATATGGGAATGGGGAAATGAGAAGTTCAATTCTCTACCTCTCATGAGGGATGAAGGTAGGGATGTTTAGTTTCAAGTATGGAGTTCAATTCCCATATTTTGCAAAGAGACATAATAAAAGTATGAAAGTGAATTGAGAATTAGAGTATAACGGATAAAAGAAAAATAAAAAGACTCATAAAAGATGTCAGATATCCCCACACATGAGCACAACTTGGGATCGCTTTCCCTCCTTCCCACTTCGGTGCGTTTGGAAAGGCTTTTGGAGAAAGTTTTTAGGAAAATGCAAAAACCTTTAAGTTAAAGGTATTTTTCAAAATGCAAACTGTGTTTGGTAAATTGTAGTTTGAAAGCTCTTTGTGAAGTACCTTTGAGTAAAATGCTGTTTTGGAGAATTACATTTACAAAAGGCTTTTGTAATAAAAAATAAAAAAAATAAAAAAAAATTGACCGGCAAATGATCGCCAGTGATCGAAATTTGTCGTCGGTAGTTGACATTTGACTTAGGTAGCCACGTAGACGACTAGGGAGGGTTGCCCGGGGTCAAGCGACTCCCGAAGACCACCGACAAAGGTCACCCGAGGTCCCACGACACCGTTGCGACCTGCCGACCCCCGAAGACCATCGGCAAAGGCTGCCCGAGGTCACACGATGCCGCCGCGACCTACGGTGACCCCGGATCTGGGGCAGCGAGGTCACGCAACATCACCTCGACCTCCGGCGACCCCGCTGTGACCTAGATCTAGGGCATCGAGGTCGCGGGAGGACCTCGCCGACGATCGCTCGCGGGCAGTGGTGCCAAGGCGTGGTGGCGTTGGGCTCCGGCGAAGGGGGAAAACTGGCGTCACAGCAGAGCTTGGGGGTCGGTGACCGAGCGGAGGACGGTGGGCAGAGGCGCGACGGAGGCGAGCTGCTGAGGCGGAGGTCTTGCAAACGGTGAGTGGAAGCATCGGCCGGCGCGGCGGAGTCAGGTGCTGGGTTGCGGGCTGCCGGGCGGCAACGGCGTGGGGCGAAGGCGAGCTCGGATTTGCGGTGTGTCGGGGCCCTCAAGTAGAGAGATCGGGACAATAGCCGAGCGGCGAGGGCCTCAGGCGTTGGGTCGCGAGCCGCGAGCGACGACGGCATCGGGCGGAGGCGAGCAGTGCGATCATGCGATCGTCAAGCGAGATTGGCGCAGCGAGCTTCGCGATCTGCTGCAGGGGCTTCGGTTCGAAAGGGGCAGCGGTCCGCTCGGGTTCAGATCTGGTGGAGGCGCAGCGACGGTGGCTGGTGGGGCCGGCGGAACGGCGGTGAACAGAGAGGGCTCGCGGGTCGCCGGCGTGGGTGGTGCTGGCGCGGTCGAGGGCTGCCGGCACAGTGGCCGGTGCGAGCACGGAACCGGCGCGGGCAAGGTTGTATTCGCGAAGAAGATGAACAATACCCACTCGCGGAAGAAGAAGACGACGATGAGAGGGCAAAATAGGAAAAACGAAAAATTAACAAGGATAATTTGGGAATAAATTTTTTTTTCTCCCCCTCATCTCAGCATTTTCGGCATGCTGAAAGCCCAAGGCAGCCCCCAACCTGCCTTGGGCTTTCAGCCTTCACAAGGCAGGCTTTCAGCCAAATACCTTTACAAAACATTTTGCCAAACACCCATTTTTTAGCCCAAAGGGCTTTGGAGGTCTAAAGGGGTTTGGAAATGCTAATTCCAAATGCACCCTTCACGTATTGTGGGCATGCAAGTGCTTTACGTTGCTAATCGAAAGTAGATTTATGGTGTTTGCCTCATTCTTTGACCAAGCTCTTCACCATATCCTTCAATCCCCTCCTATCACGAGGCTTCTTCTCACACTTGCCTTAAACTTGTTTTTCAATACGTAGACAAATGGGAGGGTCCATACATTAGAGAGGTATGGCGATGGTAGACCTATCAAATGCGTAAGTCAAATTAGGTTTGGGTCGAGTTATAAATAATTCCAGTCAAATTGACTCATTAACTTGTTTATAATTCATTTATTCATAATACAAAAATCTTGACCCATTCTTGACCCGGTCCATACCAGGTACATACCCAATCTCTCTCAAGATTCAATTTTAGCATTTTTTTTTCTCTTTATATTATTGCTTTTGAAGAATAGCTGGCTTTATGGACTAATTTGTCTGGTGAATGAGGTTGCGGGTTGGGTTATCAATGGGGGGCATGGAGGTCATGGTGAAATTTTTGCCGGGCCATCCACCAATCATGAATGTGGGTTTGAGCTTTGGTTTTGGTTTAAATATAAATGAGATCTTAATATATTAGTTAATGTCTGTTTAATAATACATTATTTGATGTGATGTTTCTTGGTTTTAATTACCGATGCAGTTCTAATGTCCATACAGAAGTGTAGAAATATAAAGTAATGAAAATTTGGCCTAAAATAATCGCTCTATGTAAATTTTAGCCTAAAATTCCAGAAAAGGACGACCAATTAATGCAATCAGAGTCCTCCCCTCGGATAGTATACTCCACTGGTCTCTCTATCTCTCAAACCCTCGACTCCACCTTCTCTTCCTCGACACCGATCCGTCCGATCTCAGGCTCCGATCTCCTCGGAGAACTCTCTACTTCACACCGGGTTCTCACTTTCTCAATCTCTCATTCATGGCAGTTCTTGTTGCTGATTTAGTTCCAGCTGTCTCTGTCAAGAGACATTTGCTTCCGACACAGTAGATGTCTCAAAGATCGACTCACATCGCTTTCTTGAGCACCTCTGCGTCAGAAACCGACTGGTCAGCTAGATCTGATACGAACGCTCAAATCTGCAGAAGATTTTAACTGGGAAGCACGTGCAATCCTAGCTGAATGTCGAGATCTGCTATTGAATCTCCCTTACGTGGGCCTTGCCTTCTGTCCAAGAGCTGCAAACTCAGTAGCGGATTGGGCCACGCGAGCACAGAATAAAACGCCTACAGCCCAATTGGTTTTTATCTCCACCCCAGGCCCTTTGGGCCCTACTATGTACAGATGCCCCAGTCTTGGGCTCTTCTGGGATATACCAGTTATGATATAAATAAACGTATCTTTTTCGACCCAAAAAAAAAAAACAGAGGTCCGCGAACGTGGTCACGAGGGTCGAAGCGATCGGCGCTTGAAGTTGAATGGGGAGGCTCCAATCAGTCTCCCGGTGAAGGGAAGGTTCAAATCCTCTAGGGATCCGACGAAGAGCAACAGCCAAGGAGCACGAGGGAAGATCAAGAGAGGAGAGAGATGAGAGACGAGAGAATCAGAATCAAGAACACTATTTAATGAAGAGAAGACCAAGTGGGTTTTAAATGGATTCCAAAAATAACTCATTTAAGATCCGGGGGTAGGGAATGGAAGGAGCATCAGAATCGGGGAGCACAGGAAGTTAAAAAGGGGATTGATTGGGGATGCGACAAATATAAACGAACCGAGAATAGTGGCTGAATTGGTCGATACAAATGCAGTAAAATGGAAGGAACAATTAATATATGATTTATTTGACCCGGATGTTGCGGTTGAAATTTTCGTAATTTCATTGAGCTCGCAAGACACAAAAGATAGAATGGTGGGGACAAATTCCAGAACTGGGAAGTATACTGTGAAGAGTGCTTACAACAAAATTAGAGAGGAAATTACAGGCGGGTTGGTAACGTTTCTATTAAAAAATTGTTCAAAGGAAGAAAAAAAAAGTGTTTCTGAGCAAGAAACAATTTTTTTTCTCATTTCTGTATTTTTTGTGTTCCAAGAACAAAAAATCTAATTTTGAACAAAAACGCAAACAAACGCATTTTTGTTCTTTTTTTTTTATTCCTGGAAACAAAAAAAAAACAAAATTTATGTTCATAAAAAAAAAAAAAAAAAAAACGAAAACATGCAGCCCCTACACAACCTAATTTAGCTGTAGCCTCATCTTTGTATCAAGCTTTTAGATCTCTATGAGCAAAGATTTGGCAGTCCCTAACTATGCCAAAAATCAATTTTTTTCTATGGAGTGCACGTTAGAATGCCATAGCTACCGGAGAAAATTTATATAGGAGGCAAATCATACCGGATCCACTTTGTAGCATATGCAAGCAAAGTACGGAGACTGTGAAACACACCCTCCTTCTATGCCCCTTGACAAAGGAGGTATGGGATCATCCCTCTCTGAAATTAACCATAACCTCAATTGGTCTATCTAGATTTGATGAACGGTTGGCGAATGTCAAACATACCTGTGTTCCCCTTGAGTTATTGGCTAACGTCCTTCGGCAAATCTGGAAGGAGAGAAACAGCAATATTTTTCGATCCTTGAAACCGAATCTCGAGCGCACGGTGGAGAATGCTCACTCTTTATTTAAAAAATGCAAAAGATGGCTCCCAGGAAAGAAAAAAACGCAACTTCATCAGCAATGCCTCCTCAATTGTGGCGACCAGTGGAAAGAGGAAAGCTAAAAATCAACATAGGCGGTGCTTGCCTGGAAGGAGCAAGTGAAGGAGCCATTGTAGCTGTATGTAGAGACAACCACGGGTGCCTTGTTGATGGTTTTGCGCGGTCAATTAGAACTTCATCAGTGGCAATGGCCAAGGCGACGGCCCTAGTTGAAACCGTAAAATACTTTCATGCTCGTGCAAGAGAATACTTAGAGTGCGTTTGATCATCTGGATTTCTAACTAGAATAGTATTTGAACTCTAGGAAATTTTGCTATATCATCTACTATTTGGTGATTATAATAATAAAATTAAATATATTCACATCATATTATATATATTATTTGGTATAAACACCTATATGAATCACAAATTTTACAAGCGAAGATGGTAAAAATCTCTTACAACACCATTGTCTACTTTATTGTTATTTTCTTTTTATTTTATTTTCCTCTCTATTTTAGTTAATTTCTTTTTAATTTCTTTCTTCCCCTTCCATCATTCTCTAATAAACTTGTATTAAATAGAAAATTGTACTAATATACCTATAATACTAAAACACCTAAAATATGTAATAAATATATATTTATATATTGAATTTATATTATAAGATATAATTAAATTCGAATATATAAAGTTAAATTAAAAAATATTTTTTTATTTTTTTGTTATTTTGAATTTCTCATATCAAAATTCAAATATTATTTATATTGAAATATAATTTTAATTTGTTAATTTAAGAAATTTTTTATTTGGAAAAGAAAAAATTCCTATTATAAATATTATAAATCCCATCAGCCTTTATCCCACCGAGATAATTTATATGATATTTATCTCATTTATATCCGACTTTATTATATCTTGAGGCACTAGGCACCAAATACAAAATATGATAAATATTATTTTATCTTGAATTTTATCATGATTGCTAAACGTAACCGTAGAGGTAGAAACAAACCACTTAGATATGATCTGCGGACTTGAAGACCAAGCTCAGATTAGTTGGGAACTCCACTTGCTTATCAGCAAAGCCCATCAACTTCGCAGGCCCTATGCAAAGCTAAACATGGGCCATATTAGTAGAGAAGCAAATAAAGTAACTGATTGGGTTGTTAAGCCCAAAGAAAAAATAGCCTATCGAGTAACTGAGTCATTTATCTCCCCTTGGGTCTTTGCGATTTACTATGTTCCGAAGCCCATGGAGTTGTGATTAAATGAAAGTGCTTTTTATGACCCCAAAAAAAAAAAAAAAAAAAAAAAAAAATCCTACCACCGTTTCTATTCCAAATCGAGCAGTGCTGACTGAATAGAATTTGAACAGAACCTAGAGCTCATTGAAATTCCCGGTTCCACCGATCGGAAAAGATTAACAGGAGCAGACCCTTTAAATGTGAGATGCTTTGGCATGTAGTAGATTGACCGCCAGCTACGGGCAAGCATCTTGAATCTTGTGAATATAACTTCCGTGACAGACCCACAAATCTATCCAATCTGCAAAGCAAAAGATAGATCGTGTCCAAGCTATCAAACAATTCGCTGGAGGAAAAAGTAAGGATATCGACAGAAAGACTAGAATTCAAGTAAAATTCTATTTAACAAAGTGACGCATCAAGTTGGAAAATTACTAGTTTATAGAAGGCAAGGGTAAACCACAAACGAGAGAAATAAGGAAATGAGTATCTTCACGCTTTTCTTCTGCCGAGTACACATACAAACAAATTGCATCACACATCTCCCCCAGCAATCCAACTCTTCACTTTCCAGTAGCCATCTATGCTTTTCTCATATAACGACAAACACGGGTGAAATAAATATTAGAATAAGCTCACATTTCTCAAATCTCCAGTCTGTTTTATCCTCATAACCGCAAATAGCTTCCTCAAGAATGAGGAGCGCCACCATTCTCCATAAGCCTTGAGGCCAAGACAGCAGACTGACCAAACCTCTTCCCTAGGCTCATTTGCGACTTTAGCGATGACTTTTTATCATCAAATCCCATCATCGCATGCGTTCCAATGCATTAGAACATTTACTTTGTGGTACAGCGTATGTTGGTATGACGCTTGCATCTCCAATAATTTATTCAACGGTCAGCCTATATGAGTTGAACAAGAGAATGTTTTTTTGTATATTTATACGACCATTCAGAAGATAGACAATTTATTGATCCCCCTTTTAAGACACTACATTAATGGTACACTTCAATTGTATTAGCCAACTACGTACATTGATTTGCAGCAGCCTATGCCATCAAAGTAAACTTTAAATGAACCCTCGATGCAGGTTATAATTCATCATACAATAATATGCAACTACATATGATAATTTGTTGGTCTATTGGCCTTATATGCATGTCGCAAGGTAATAAAAATATTTTATCGTCCATGATAATAAAAAAAGATGGAATGAGGCTTACCTGTACCTTCAAGATTTTCTAAACTAATATTTTATAAAGTGATATTTACACATATTAATTGCATCATACACAAAGTTATAGGGAAAAGTATGAAAAAAGTCCTAAATATATAACATTTATGCTAATTCAATTATAAACCTTTCAATTGTGCTAATTGAGTCTTAAACATTTTTGATAACTTGCCAATTTAGTATATTCGGCCAATTTAGGCTCGAAATCATTGACATGAACACCAACCATCCTATATGACAAAACCAACACCCACATGGACAAATTTTAAAATTTCTAAGTTTTGAATTTTTTCTAATTTTTATTACATTTTTTTTTTGCCTTCTATTTTCATCTTTTTCTTTTCTCTTTTTCATTCTTTTTATTTATTTACTTATTTATTTTTATCCCAAGTGGGCTAGGTAGTTGCTAGTTGGCCCTTGTTGGTGATGGGCGAGGGTATTGGTCCCTTGCCTAGATCCAAGCAAGGCCAACACCCTCGCCTATTAGCGATCGTTGGCTCACTGTTACCTATTGATAATGATTGGATTCTCCTTAAATAATCTTTTGGATTTCCAAACCTGTGACTAGTAGCTAAAAATATCGTGATAAGATTGCCATTAGTTGCGAAGCATGTGCTAAGGTGTTATGCATAGGTAATATGAGCGCTCCGCTTGTATCAACAATTTATGATTATATCCAGTTTCTCGATGATATAGACTTCTGCTCATACCAAGATTTTGCTTATATCGAACTCCAGTTATATTTGACTTCACGGTGATATCAATTTTCGATTATATATGACTTCTCGGTTATATTAGGCTTCTAGCTATATTAAGCTTCCTAGTGATTTTGAATTCTGATTATATGAAGCTTCCTGGTGATATCAAATTCTGGTCATATAAGGTTTTTCTAGTGATATTAAGGGCTTCACTAATATTAGTAATTCTTGAGTATATCCAAGATGTATGCTTTTATTCAACTTATGAATTGCTATCCATTGGTCTTCCTCAGTATTTCAGTGATCCAAGACTATATAAACTCTTCACCTTGTTTGGTACCTCAAAGTTTCCACAAACTTCCCATTCTTCATACTTTGGATGCCTTTGATATAGGCAAAGTGCATCAACTTCACTCTAGCTTGTATTTTATAGTCCTTCCAAGCAAACCAGCAATCGTGGCTCTACCTCACTATTCCCATGGTACCTCCAAGCTTTACCGAACACCCCATTTTAGGCTTGTTCACCTTTTATTGAGGTACCTCCATCTTGTAGACACCTCTACACCCAATGCTTTATTCACCATTGCAAGAGAACTTATAACTTTTAATCGTCCTATTAGGATGGTTTGTGCATATTTCACCTGGTTTACTCAACTATTAAATACATTAGTAACTTTTGATTAATTTTTTGTCTTCAAAATATCATAAGAGATTTTCCCAACATGGCTTGGTTCTTCAAAAACAGATTTGTGTGCACTAATGAAAATGGAAATTTGAGGTTTAGTATATCTGAATCCATCCTTCATAAAGAACTTCATAGTCCTAGGATCCTAGGAAGCTTGCTTTGTATTTGTGGGGCAACCAAACTAAAGAGGAAGTTACCGACCAAAAAAAAACTAAGAGGAAGTTTCGATGATTTTGGTCATGAAACATGAGAACCCTTGCTCCTCATCAATTCCAGCGACTGTGACTAGGAAAATTATCTAATAATTCCTAAACCTATTACACTTTTACTAATTCAATCATAAGCATTTTAACTTCGTCAATTAAGTCCTAAACATTTTCATATTCTACAAATTGAATTTATTCGGCCAATTTTGATCAGAATTTGCTGACATAGAAGTCAACCATCTTATATAACACGGTCAACACTGACGCAAACAAATTTTAATTATTTTTTAATGTTTTAATTAATCTTAATTTTAATTTTTTCTTTTTTTTCCTCTTTTATTTATTTATTTTGTTTATAGTATCGCTAGCAAGGGCCACAACTTCCTCACCAGCCATTGACATGGGTGAACGGCCCTCGCCTGTGGCCGCTATGGCCTCCTTGGTGAGGGCCATGGCTAGCCTCGTCCAGATCTTGGCATGTGGCTTGTCAGCTTCGACTTATTTTTTGCAACAAGGATAATCCACTACTCCACAGGGAGAGCAATGATACACGAAGGTGAAAGTTTCAATCATCCATCCAACACCCTCACTTATGGCTCTCCTTACCAGAAGGCGGCCGCTCTGATTGATATGGTGAGCCTCGCGTTTTGGCACGAACTATTTCAACAAGCTCTCTCTTCATGGTTTTTTTTCTTCAGTTGATTGATTGATTTTTTTTTTTTTAAAGGATGAGCATGATCATGGTTAGATATGATGGCACGAGAGATCCTTGACGGGCGTTTTCTTTTTATCTTTTCTTTCGAACCCACCTATTGATTCCCTGTGGTCATTGCTTTCCTTTTAGAAAATTTTGCCCATCTCCCACGAGCTTCAGCCCTTGTTTCCCTTCCCCCTTTTTACTGAAACTTCCCTTGTAGCAGACTCCAAAAATCTCCTTTTGTTTTGACAACCCACTAATCACGGTTTCCCCTCAAATATCCATTGAATTGATTTCTTCAGCCTCGTTGAACCACTTGATTCTCTGTTTTCCTATTTGTTCCTTGGCTGAGAATCTCCCGAATGTGTCCCTTCACTTCCCAATTTGCAAAAATTAGTGCCTCAAATCTCACCTTCCTTTGCTCGAAAATGACAATTTCCTTGATGTGAATCGGTTGAAATTTCTTGCCCTACTTCATTTACCTCCAATATTCAGAACGGCGAGCAGAAGATAGTCCATGTCGCAAAGAGGAGGCTGAAGCCAAAAGGCCACACGCCTAGATTTGGGCGAGGCTGGCTGCAACCCTCACCCAAAAGGCCATCACAGTTCTTGCTAGCAGCCGGCAAGGCTCGATGACCCTCACCCAGTGGCTAACGAGGGCCCAGCGCTGGCCACAATAAAAAAAAAAAAAAAAAAAAGTAATGAGGGAAAAGAGAAAAAAAAGAAAAAAAAGAAAAGAAAAGAAAAACACAAAAATTACTAAAAAATATTGAAAAAATATTGAAAAAATTTTACACATTAATGCCAGTTGTATCATATAAGATGTTTACCTTTAACATAAGTGAATTCTAGTTAAAATTGATTGAATGAATTCAATTGAAAAAAATATAAAAAGGTTTAGGTCTAAATTGATAAAATCGAAAAATCTATGATTGAATTAACAAAAGTGCAATAAGTTTTGAACTTTTTGAACAATTTTCCCACCTACATGCATGAGCTTAGAGAACTTGTTCGTTGGAAAACCGTGAAATTTGTTTCATTTTATTGATGATCCTCGTGTTGGGCCACGCCAGCAATCGAAGGTTGACTAACATTGGCAGATCCAAATGCATTCGCAGTCTGAGAAATGCTAGAGAAACGCAGAGAAACTCCGAGAATTGATTGCGCGGAATAATTTTATCCGGAGTACATCAATTGGTTGATAACCAGTTTCTCATTCCCTTTGTCCGCGTATACGCAGATGTGCTTGTATCCGGTGCGGTTCTTACCTGGCTCAGGTGTTACTTACCACGACATTTAGCCCGTACATCCCGGGAGGCACGATAGAAAGCGGGAAGGCTGTGAATTCCCAGGCACTGATGTTATTTGATGTCGGACTTGGACTTTCTTGACGTAGTTATATCACCGACCTCTGCCGACCCAGTCGGTCCGGTCCGTATGATCGCCGATCTACACACACGTGCCATTCTCTGATTAGAAAAGTTAGTACATGCTTGGACAGAAGGCCTTTTTATCATTTCTCCAAGCATGAGCTCGAGTTGGGGACTTGGACACTCTGCAGTGTAGCATGACTAGGGGAATACGCGAACTCTTAAAACTTTCTGTCTTTTCCTATTAATCAGATACGGAAAAAGGTTTTTCTCGTCGTACCTTTTTAGATTTTTCTGGAATGATACTTCCAAATGGGTTAATTATTTCTCAAAAGAAGTTGAAGGTGATATTTAGATGCCTTCCATTTGTATCAGAGCTAGCTAAGGAGAATATTGCCATCATGTCGGAAGAAATCTTTGTGCGGATTAATCGCATCCAGCGTAAGTTTATATGGATCCATATACCGGAGTACGCAAGATTGCCAGCCTCAACTTGTGTTCGAGTAGTCCTTCCCTTCCGCTTCATCTTGAATAATGCTATTGTCGCAGACATATAAAACAATATGGCCATGGCATCTCTGTTGGTGATATATTTCAGGGCATGAAAATTAAACAAAACAAGATTTATTTCTTTAAAACTACATGAAGATTTAGTATTAATATGATAGAATCAAGAAAATTATGCTACCAAGTTTATTGACTATTTTATAAATAAGAAAAACTCGATATCAAACTAAGACCATGTATTTAGTTACATTATCTATCTAACAATTGAAATTTTGTTATTATTTTATGCTGTCCAGTAAGAAATAAAAAAGCATGATATACATTCATATTGTTTGTATATGTATGATTCATCGCCGTAAAATATTTAGAAATTTAAAGTATTTTCACCAAGTATAATAAAGCATACATTTTTTTTTTTTAATGTTTACAATCCATTTTACTTCAAAGGAGAAAATAAATTACCGAAGATCGCGTATGTACACATATATAATAAGTAAAAATACAAAAGAATCTAACTCATAAATAGTGTCATAGAGAAACTGAAAATTAACCTTGAATTACTAGATAAATTCCACGAGGGTCACTAAACAGTCATGTTTTAATAATGAAGAAATGAACTTTTATTTAAATTACTAAATGCTTCATATTTCGGTACATCTGTAGTTGGTCCAATATAGAAAGAACTCGGTTAAATTTCAGGGGAAAATGCTGGTCTCGATTAGTGCTTTATGTGAACTTTCAGTTGGTAATCGATTAGTGGGCCCTAATTGAAATGAAAATGCGAGGTTCAGTGCATCCGAACCTTGTCATAGTTTGTTATAACACAAGTTTTAGTTGTATTAAAGAAATCTTATATCAGAGAATTTGTGTGGTGTTGAGTAAGTTAATAAATCCGACTTGACCTGTAACTCATTCATTTAAGTTTTTGAGTAAAAATGGCTCCAACTGGGTATATTGACGGCTCAGACTTGGACTCTTCCTTAGCGATCTCCCCGAATGGAAGTATTAGGCTTTTATTGTGTACTCCCAAACAAATAATATTAGAGACGATAAAAGATTGATGGACCTCCCAACCAATCTCTGTCGGTGTTTAGTAAAATATTTTAAGGAATGAATGTAGTGCTCGATGCAATTTAGGCGTTAATGGAGATTCAAATTGAGATAAATTGATACAAATGAGTAACTAAATTAAGGGGAAGAAGACTCAACATTGAGCTCACACATGAGGAGGAAACTGTTAGGATACACATATGAGTTATGTTAGAGAAGTCCTACATCAAAGAATCAGTGTGGTGTTGAGCGACTTAATATATTATAGTAGATTTATAACTCATTACTTAAGTTTTTGAGTGAATGTGAATTTAATTATATATGTTGACAGCTAAAACTTGGGCTGAGCTCTCCCTTGGTGATTTTCCTAGGTGAAGATATTGGATTTTTGTTGTGTGCTCCCAAACATATCCAATCCAAAAAAGCAGGAAATTTTCCAATGATTTCGATTGTGAAGCACAAGAACCCTTTGCTTTTCATTGATCCCAGCTACGTGCATTAGTTCAGAGAACGTGCTCATTTGGAAAATCACGAATCTATTTTCATTTTATGATGCAGCGAAACTTCAAGGAGTCGATTGCCCGGAATAATTTTTGTCCTGCGTATACATCAATTGATTGATGACCTAGGCGCGTTTGGTTGTGTTTGTTTAAAAATTGTTCCGGGAACGAAATATAAAAAAATGTTTATGTTCCGGGAACAATTTTTGAACAAAAAACGTGTTTGGTAAACTTGTTCCGGGAATAAAAAATAAACAGAAACATGTTTGGTAAATTTAGATAATTTTTTTATTTCTTTTATTTTTTCTATTTATTTCTTATTTTTCCTTTTTTTCTTTTTTCTTTTTCATTTTTTTTTTCTTCTTTTGGCCGGTCGCGCCCAAGGCCTTGGCCGGCGACCGACCGGCGAGGCGCGGCCTCACCGGGCCACCGCCACGACGCGAGGCCGAGGCTTGCCGGCCGTTGGGCGAGCTCGGCCTCGTCGGGGCCGGCGAGCCTCGCGTGGCTGGGCGAGGCCGCCGGCCCTCGTCGGCCGGTCGCCGGCCATGGCCGAGGCCGGCGACCGGCCAAAAGAAAAAAGAACAAGAAAATAAGAGAAAAAAGAAAAAAAAAGTGTTTCTCAAAAGTGTTTCAGAAACAAGAAACACAAAATTTGTGTTTCTTGTTTCTGTTTCTTTTTTGTTCCGGAACAAAAGAACAAAAAAGGAACAAAAACGCACCCAAACGCGTTTATGTTCCTTTTTTGTTCCCAGAAACAAAAAAAAACAGAAAAAGTGTTTAAAAACAAAAAAAGAATACAAACAAACGCAGCCCTAGGGCGCATTTGGTTGTGTTTTTCTGTTTAAAAATCGTTCTACAAACAGAAATAAAAAAAATGTTTACGTTCCGGAACAATTTTTGAACAAAAAAACGTGTTTGGTAAACTTGTTCCGGGAATAAAAAATAAACAGAAACATGTTTGGTAAATTTAGATAATTTTTTTATTTCTTTTATTTTTTCTATTTTTTTCTATTTTTTTCTATTTTTCATTTTTCTTTTTCATTTTTTTTTTCTTTTGGCCGGCGACCGACCGGCGAGGGTTGGCCTCGCCTTGATCCGGCGAGGCCGAGCTCGCCCACCCGCGGGCGAGGCGCGGCCTCGCCAGCCACCGCCCGCGAGGCCGAGACTTGCCGCCCCGGGCGAGCGGGCTCGGCCTCGCCGGATCCGGGCGAGATCGAGCTCGCCCGTGCCGGCGCAAGGTTGGCCTCGCCATGGCCGGCGAGCTCGAGCTCGCCCGATCCGGCGAGGCCGACCGCCAGCCCGGCCGGCGAGCCTCGGCCTCGTCGGCCACCGCCGCGAGGCCGAGGCTCGCCGCCGGGCGAGCTCGACCTCGCTGGATCTGGGCGAGCTCGAGCTCGCCCGGCCGGCGCGGCCAACCTCGCGCCGGCTCCGGGCGAGCTCGATCTCGCCCGGATCCGGCGAGGCCGACCTCGCCCGGCCGGCGGCGAGCCTCGGCCTCGCCGGATCTCGGGCGAGCTCGAGCTTGCCCAGCCATGGCGAGGCCGACCCTCGCCCGGCCTACGGCGAGCGTCGGCCTTGTCGGGACGGCGAGCCTCGGCCTCGCCGGGGCCGGCGAGCCTCGCCGTGGCCGGGCGAGGCCGCCGGCCCTCGTCGGCCGGCGCCGCCAAAAGAAAAAAGAAAAAAAAGTGTTTCTCAAAAAAATGTTTTAAACAAGAAACACAAAATTTGTGTTTTCTTGTTGTTTCGTTTTTTGTTCCTTGAACAAAAGAACAAAAAGGAACAGAAACGCACCCAAACGCTTTATTCCTTTTTGTTCCTTAAACAAAAAATGAAGAAGTGTTTAAAAACAAAAAAAAGAATACAAACAAACGTAGCCCTATTCGCCTTTTTCCCTATATACCCGTACATGCCTTTGTATTTGGTGCAGTTCTTACCTGGCCCAGGTTTACACGCGTCACGACGTTATTCAGCCCGTAAATCTAGGGACGCACGAGAAAGTGGGAGCCTGTGAATTCGTAGGCTCTGATGTTAATTGATGTTGGACTTCGGAATTTTTTTATTAGTTATATCTCGGACCTCCGCTGACCAGTAGTCCTATGATCGCAGATCTCCAGGCGTCGTTCTCATTGTTGCGGTATGTTAGAACTTGTCCTGTTTCTCTGTATTCTTTCTTTGTTTTCGCCGTGTCTGATTCACTATATACTATTTGGCTTTGTTTATGGAAACCGCGGCACCATTTGAGCAGTTATCTTTGATGGAGAGGGGGGAAGCTAGGGAGTCTTCTCGGATAAGGAAAGTTTGTTCATGCATGGACCCCAAGGTCTTTTTCAACTTTTCTCGAAGCGTGAGCTGGACTTGGACGTGGACACTCTGCAGTGTTGTATAACTCGGGGAACATGGTACTGAGGGAGGTTGCATTGACCTTGTACGGATCTCGTCCCCCTGATGTCGAGGAGTCTCTTTCTTCCTTGTATCAAATGTTCCCGACATTGTCGCTCACCTGAAGAACAAGTTTTCTCGTGGTTAATGTCTGCCCATGCATCGCTTGTTATCTCCTCCTGACGAAACTCAGTCTGACACCCAAGCGCTATGTATATGTAAATCAAAGACTGAACAAATTAATTTGTCCATCCGTATACAAATATCTGCCCTATTTACTAGCCTATAGAGTGTTGCTATTCAGAATTGATAAGTAGAACCAAGCTTTTCAATTGGAGCACAACAATGGTCTGCTTTTCCATTCATAAATACATGATAAATAACCTTCTTGCATCCCTTCATATGACTAGCTTATAGTTTGGGTGTCTGCATGTTCACATAACACATCCGGCATGGTTCCCCAAAAAATAATGCTATCCATAGATAACGTGGGAGACCTTTCTGACTGATGCGTTCTTCTTAAGAGCATATATATGGTGTATGTCAAGAGGAATACTCCTTAACTTTACCAGTGGCAATCTGCTGAACATCCGCTTCTAGGACTGGCAAGAAATGGCAAGAAGTGCAGTAATCCTTCTATTTCTGAAGCTGCCAGCAATGATGCTGGTGAATTTCTGTCCGGTTCCGCAGCAGTGAAGCAGGAACCGATTGAGCTTGATTCCACTGGTAATGGTAATGCCACTTCTACATTAATTAGTAAGAGATCTCGCGGAGTATAATTGAATAAAAGGTGTATGTCTAAGCGAGGTTTACAGTGACTGCTATATCAATTACAAACTCGACTTTGTTGGTATAACGGGCTTTTACACCACTTGAGTATAAAATCTTTTTGAGCTTCTAAACAATATAGGCTCTATTCGTTTTGTGAAAAGAATTGACATTGCTGAAAAATATTTATAAAAAAAAGTCATTTCCAAGAAAATAAACACATTTTTTAGCATTTGGCCGAAATCAGAAATTGAAATGAAAATTCTTTTCCATAGTTTTGAAAGGAATATTTTATTTTATTTTTCTAAAGAGACATGTACTATTCATGTGATATAAGTAACACCAACATTACAGAAACCAAGCTTGCACTGGGGTCTTGAGCCCGGCTTTGAGGAATTTGGACCCAACCTTCATGGAGCTAGTTACTTGGGCAGAGAGTTGGGTACGCCGGCATGACCACTAGGATCTAAGCATGGACACTGAGGTTTTAAGCCTAGCCTCAAGAGACTCAGGTGCAACCTTTGTGGACTCAGGCTTGGGAGCCTATGACTTGGGCATGGGAGGCGGGTACTCAAGCACAAGCACCGAGGTCTTAATGTATTTACACCTAAGTATTATGCGACATACATTTATATACGTGTACAATCCGATTTACATTAAAAGGAGTTTCCTTTCATAAGTTCAGTGAATGTGCCGGACAAAAAAAATTACGGAAGATCGTGTAATAAATATATCATAAGTAAAAGTGCAACAAAAATCTAAATTATAAAAAGTATAATAAAGTGTAAAAAAAAAAAAACCCCATGAATTACTAGATAAATTCCACAGGGGTTACTGAACTCTAATGTTTTGATAGCGAAGAACTGAATTTTGATTCTCATGATTACTATAAACACGTCAAATTTCGGTATATATGTAATTGACGTAATTTAGCTAGAACCCGATCGAATTTCGGGGCAAATAGTGGTCTGCCAGAACAAGAGAGCCTAAGTTTTCGACATGAAAATGGGGATAGGTCATCATGAAGATTTTGCATCAGCCAGAATGGACGGAGGGAGATAAACAACACTCGCCCATTCCACCATTTCGATTCAATTTGTCCTTGCTTTACTGCATTTTGCCGAGCAACCAAGCAAAAGAGGAAGTTTCGCAGATGTTTTGGTCATGAAGCATGAGAACCCTCCCTCCTCAATTGTTCCCGGCCATCGCGGCTACATGCATGAGTTCAGGGCACTTGTTCGTTTGGAAAATCACGAAGCTTGTCTTATTTTATAATGAACTTTGGGTTAGGGCATGCCAGACGTCGGAATTCGAATAGCATTCGGGGATCCAAATGCATTCCCATTCTCGGAATGCCAAATGCAGCGGAGTTCCGAGGAGCGCAGAAAAAATTGTTGCCGTGTGTGCGTAAATGCGTTTCGTATCTGCTGCAGTTCTTAGCTGATTCAGGTTTACACGCCTCACCATGCCCCTTTACTTACGATGGTATTCAGCTGTCCATACATCCAGGGACGCAGGAGAAAGTGGGAGCCTGTGGATTCCCAGGCGTTTATGTTATCTGATGTCGGACATGGACTTTCTTCAATTAATTGTATATCTCCGTCCTCTGCAGACCCAGTCGATCTGTACGGTCCTCTATCTACACACGTTGTTGTCATTGGTGCGGCATGTTAGGTTACCGATCTTGTCCAGTTGCTCGGTTTCCTGGATATGTTTTGACTCTCTTTGATTTAACTATAAACTATCCGTCCCTTTTATTGGAACCCCAAGAAAAAACAAATTCCATTGTTGAGGAGTCATCTTGGGGTAAAGCTAGGGGAACCTTCTCTGATGAGGAAAGTTCGTTCATGCACGGACAGAACGGGTGGTCTTTTGTACTTTTCTGCAAGCGAGATTTGGACTTGGGACTCGGACACTCTGTAGTGTTGCATAACTAGGGGAGTGTGATACTGGGGGTGGCTGCATTGCAGTAGTCATATACGGATCTTGTCCCCCGTATATCGAAACGTCTATTGCTTTTTTTTACCATATCCCTACTCATGACATTTGTCGTTTGACCCAAAAAAGAACTGAGTTTGTCACGTTTGATGTCGGCACATCCATCGTTCATCATCGCATGCTCTGAATCGGGCCAACCTCAGGACTACTATATATATGCTTAGGTATGGCAAGCAATAAGCAGGTTGATATGTCCATTCTTGCGCTCCCCCATATGACTAGCTTATAATTTGGTCTCTGCAGGTTCACATAGTGCATGCAGCATAAGTCCCCAAAAAAAAGTGCTATCCATAGGTAAAGTGGAAAGTCCTTTTTGATTGATGCGTTCTTCTCAAGAGCTGAGGGAGGTTCATACTGTCGTCGTGCTGGGGGTTGTGTTTACATTGACCCAGTTCTTATGCATGTCTTTCTAGGTCTCTTAAACCATATCTCCGTTTTTGTGAGGTGTGGACTTCAGGACACTCTGCTAGAGTTTCCTTACTACCAAGGTTCGTGGTAAACTTAATTGATGTTTTGAGTTCGCTTAGTTTCCTTCTTCTCACTCAACAACGGGTCACCTAATTACACATCAGAATGTTACATATGTACTCCTTAAAAAATTTGGTTGGACTTAATTTTCTGGAGATTACAGTATTTCAATTATTTCTTTCTCATACAGATCTGGAGCTTGGTACACTCTGCAGATAATTAACACTTGATACTGAGCACTTGATCAGGGTGAATCAAGAGTACTATTGTACTAGAAGGCAGCAACCTGGTTGAATTTGTTAGATTTGGGAATTTAGCGGATCAAACTAAGTTCATTTTGCTTAGACGATTCATGGCTGAGGACTCTGATATTCACATTGCCGGCAGTATCAATAAGGACAGTGATCTAAATTGTCCCAAGGGCATGCCTAAAGACAATGATCAGCATGGTCCTGTGGTAATGACAAAGGAAAGTGATCAGCATCCATCAAGAAGCAAGCAGAACATTCCGATCTTTGTCCTCTTCAAGGATGCAAGGTAAGGCTACTCTGGCTGCATTTTGAGCAGATAAGACTAAGGCTAACTATGATTTTTTAATAAGACTCTACTAAGCTAAAAATTAAAAGTAAAAACAAAGAATCTTGAAAAATTCTTAGCACGAGATTTCAATTATCATTGGCAGTATATATCATCTTTCACATATCCAATCATCTTGGATATTCATTCATGTAGCGAATGTTGGCGCAAGTCAAATGAATTTCCAGGCAGAAATGAATTGTCTTGCCAACTAGCTCACTCCTATCATGTCAATCTTTTTGCTCTTTAGTAATATTTGTCCAGGAAGCTTAATGTTCAAGTCATCTCATGACACGGAGAAGTTGGATGGAATGTGCCTCAACTGTCTCTCTTTTTATTTTTTAATGCTAAATAATGGTTTCAAAATGGATTGCAGGCATGCATTCAAAATGGATGAACTTGGTCGAGAGATATTGAGGATTGCTTTTCCTGCTGCCTTGGCTTTGGCTGCTGATCCCGTCGCTTCCCTAATTGACACCGCCTTCATTGGTCGTTTAGGTATGAATGTTTACACCTTTTCATGTGAAGTCTAGGCAGGTTGCTATTCTGATTTGTGGGCCGGCAGAATGAACTCTATAGCATGTCATGGTTTTATATGATCATATCCATTATCGTCATGTAAGGCCCAAAACATGAAAAGTTTAAGATGGTAGGAGCTCCAGGTTTTTACTATTTAAAGTACACAATTCTCAGTCCACGCTCCAATGTCAATTCAGGCATCAACTAAATGATCAGTTGAGTTGTTAGAAGTTGCAATCGGAGTATTTCTCATGACATCACTGATTGCCATGTTCGATAGCATGCAAGTTCTTTTGGTACGATTGGAATATTAGAGTTTTACGTGTCTCAATTTCCCTTGAGTTTGTCTTGCCTTCCTAATGCGGAACATTTGGTGGATATGGCCATGGCTGGTTTCGTTGATTTATTTGCTTTGTTACCTACCTTAACGTGGATGGATTCAAAGGAATAACGGACCTGAGGACTTAGCTCATTCTATGATGGAGAGTTAGAGACACTCATTTATAATCTGCACATTACAGTGACTCATTATACTTGCATCTAGCTGTTAAGAGAGGAGATAATTGGAGGGACACTAAATTGCATAACTTTGTCATGTGCAGGTCCAGTGGAGCTCGCAGCTGTAGGAGTTTCTATTGCTATATTTAATCAAGCTTCAAAAATCACCATATTCCCACTTGTCAGTGTAACAACTTCATTTGTTGCTGAAGAAGAAACGGTTGGAAAAGCGTCCGCTGACCGGGCAGAGGATGAATATCCTAAGAAATGCTCAACTAAAAACATAGAAATGAAAAAGTCGATACTTGATGATGATATGCTTGAGAAATTGGAAAGAGGTTCCGCTAGAAACTGTGAAGCAAAAGATTCAATTCCAGCAGAAGGTACTTTATTTCTGAAATATATGGCCTGGACTTGAGGTAGGAAAAAAAACAAAGGAAAATAATTCTAAAGCATTGGAGGGAGAGTGGCTTCATATACTACGTCAAAACTTAGAATGAGTTTATCCAACATCTTAACCTTTGCTCTTTTAAATTCCAAGATAAATTAGGAATTAACATCCTACCCCCTCCCCCCAGCAAGCGAGTAATCTACAACAAATACACGTCTTAGATAAAATTAATCTATGTATGCTGTGCCAATTTTATGTTGTCAGTTTCACTGATTAACCAGACAATCTGATGATTACTTTTTGATGACCAGATTTTACTGCATCTACACGTAAGTCTTCTCCAATGATTAGTAGCACATCAAGTAGAGTCAAATTGAGCAAGCAAAGGCGACATATCCCTTCCGCATCTACTGCACTAGTAATTGGCGGGATCCTTGGTCTCTTGCAGACATTGTTTCTAATATTTGGTGCTAAAACCCTCCTGGCTTTTATGGGCATAAAATCTGTAAGTGTCTTGATTACGTCTTTTGCTGAAACTTTTCGAACTGCCAAAACTATCCTGGATTTTAATAGCATAAAGTTATATATGTTTGATATAACATATGGAAGATAAAATGTGTATAAAATCAGGTTCCAATTCTTAGGGTGGCTCTAAGAAGGGGCGTGATAGATCTAGATTTGAACTCCGATACACTCATCTCAAACAGACTTTTAGTGAAAAAAAGTTTTGGCGTTGTTTGTATGCACACGTAAACATAAGTGGCTTACGCTAACTAATTCTTTTCCTTTTCTACTATTAGGTTAGGTAGTAAGATTATGGACCTTTCGTCTCACAATTTTCATATTCCCTTTTTCACATGATCATTTGCTTCTTCTTTTTTCGTAACATTCAATTTAAGATTCTAGTCTTGTATATATGAGGTCATTGAGGAAGCTAGTAATGACCTGCATTACCTTGACATAATTTTAACTAATTGCATATGTTGCTTGTTTGAACAGGGTTCTCCCATGCTAATTCCTGCAAGAAGGTACTTGACTTTAAGATCGCTAGGGGCTCCTGCTGTTCTTCTTTCTTTGGCAATGCAAGGTGTATTTCGAGGCTTCAAGGATACCAAAACTCCTCTCTACGCCACTGTTATGAGAGATGATATTCCTATTCTTTCTCAAGAGTTTTGTTTCCAACTGTTATATCAAAATGGTAAATCTGCTTTTGAATAATTATCACTTATTTTAGACATTTTTTCCTTGAAAACTTAAGCTACGGAGGAACGGGGTCACAATGCCTGCATGACGTATTAATGCTTCACATCATGTTTAAATTATGTCTTATGAGTTAAGTTCACATCAACCAAATGACTGGAGACAGGAATATCATAACAAGAATAGGCATAATTACTATAATCAAAGTGTCAGAAGTTGAATTGTAAACCCGTGCTGTAATACAAAGTTCGACAAACTTTTTTCCCCAAAGGTCCACATTATATGTATAGCACGTATCTTGATAATTACCACTATAATTTTAAGTTCAATCTAAGATGTGGAAGATATTTGACTTGTCCAACATAGAGTAAAAATGTGTTTACAATGAAAGTAACCGAGACATGGAGAAATCACCAATTGACTTACAAGACAGAAGACAAATTAGATCGATTGGAGCTTCAAAGCATCAAATTTGCCTATTGCTTAATGTCTAAGTTGGGGGAAGAGTGCTTTTTAGACTAACTTGCCAACAAAAAGCATCGACTATCATCATATCTTACATAATACACTCTTACGGAATCCTAGAATACCATAAATTGTTCGTTGTGAAATTTTACAATTCCATTGGCAGTGAGTTATGCTAGAATCATGTATTTCTACGTCAGCTAACTGACTGGATTACAGGATGATATGCCTTGCTGAAATGCGTAGTCCCTATCCCATATAAAGAGTAGTCGAGTTCATCTTCGAATTATTAAGCCGGGGGAATGGAAAGATATTGCATGTTTTCAGCTAGGAGATCAAAAAAACAATAGGACGATCTAGAGATTTCCCATCTCGCACTTTATAAAGTCATCCTTTTGGTAGGGTATACTGTTGCTTTATAACTACTGTAAAGTTAGTGGTCTATCTTTGTGGCTTGGCAAACTAAGAGCTATGTCAGTTTTTTGATTGTTTACTTGATTGGTTAATAACAGTTGCAGGAGATCTCGCAAATATTGTGTTGGATCCGATACTTATCTTTGTCTGCAATTTGGGCGTCAGTGGTGCTGCAATTGCGCATGTTCTTTCTCAGTGAGTAGTGTCATCCATCCATAATCTTCTTTTATTCTGTTTTTGTACATCCAAAAGTCACGTTGATTTCATATATTCATATATGCATCATAATGTCTTAAAGAATTGAAAATCAATAATATACTTGATGTTTCTAATTTATCTTGTGATTATGTCAGGTACTTAATATCTCTTATTCTCTTATGGAGGCTAATGAAACAAGTTGATCTCTTACCCCCAAGTCTTAAAGATTTACAATTTCGCCGGTTCTTAAAGAATGGTTAGTGAATATTCCTAAACGAGCAAATGCCCAAAGATACATGTATCAACTAAAGGAATGCTTGCGTTCATTCACAGGACTTCTTTTATTGGCAAGGGTGATAGCTGTCACATTCTACGTTACCCTCGCTGCCTCAATGGCTGCACGAGAAGGTTCAACACCTATGGCTGCATTTCAGATTTGCTTGCAAGTTTGGATGGCATCGTCACTTCTTGCTGATGGTTTGGCTGTTGCTGGACAGGTAAAATTGCTTCCTTAAATACTTTCCTTGAAACAAGGAGTACTTCCTTAGTGTGTGGTACCTTCATTGGATCTTTGGGTGAAGCAAAACTATGTACATGCGGCAATTAGTTTATTGAACAACACCAACGATATTTCTTGGAGGTGTTGTTTGCTTCTTGACAAACTCTAGTCCCACATCTAGAATATTTTTTTCACTGTCTATTTTACCTTTAGTTTGATATCAGATTTAACGGAACTTGCAATAAAATGGTCATCTTCCACTTAAGCATGTTAGCAAGATCTCAAATAGAGGACATAGTATAGCTTGGTTTCCAAGACTAAAAGGAAATGAGGAAGATTCCAAAGGTACCAACTCTAGGTTGAATTTGTTAATTGGAGTTATTTTTTAGTGCTAGTAAAAAATATTTGAAGGATTTGAAACTAGCTTCTTTAAACCACCTAGTTGTCCTTTGAGATTTTTTATATCTTTGGCAGTAGAGCATCTTAACATAAAGGAAACTACTTTTTTCATAGATATTAGAACTCTCAAATCGGAACTTCTTGGCCATGATTTTTATGATGTTTGATTTTAGCAAATCAAGGAAGTGTGTTCCCTTAAAAGTTTTCTTGTTCTCTGCAAAGATTTTGCTATAGTCTCAAGTGAGCTACCGATTGTACCATCATCCGTTACCTTATAACATTTGTCATTAGCTTTGTATAAACAGTATAAAAGTTCTTTTTTAATGTTATTATATGCAATTTCCTGCAATGTTGTAGTGATAATTGATTTAGATGTCCCTTCTCTATAAATAGGCAATACTAGCATGTGCATTTGCGGAGAAAGATTATGACAAGGCAACTATGGCTGCATCTCGGGTATTACAGGTACTTATTGTGATGAAGGATAAATCATTTATTGAACCAACCGATGTTGTAAATTGGAGATACCTAAAAGCAAAGAGAAAATATTAAAAAAAAAAAAAAAAAAAAAAAAACAGTTGAAAATGCTACGACTGAACGACAAAGCATTCGAGCATGAAGACCAAAAACGTCTGCAAATAGAAGCACCATACCTATTGCCTTGTCTCCAAATACATGGGACAAAACGGTGCAACATTCCAATATTTTTTTTTGAAATAAAACTAGCACGTCATATTTTGGGAGAAGACATCTAGTTGTTTCACCAAGACATTCTTTTGCAAGGCTCATAAAAAAAGCATTTTTGTCTATTACATCCCTGGACACGGACAGGGACACATACATACCCTTCATGCCTGTATCTGCATGTGGGCATGCACACATATGCACAGACTTAGATGCAAAAATGTACAAGTGTGAAGTGAGTGTGGCTGCCACTCCTATCCTTATCGTTCTAGACCTCGGCATTGTCAAATATCTCCTTTTTTTTCTCTTGAAAGTTTTCTCCTCTTCACCCGTAGTGGACTGGGGACACAAATGTCCTGATCATTTAGCTAGGGGCTGTGCTATCCACCCTTCCAGCGCTTTAGCTAGCACGTGCTGATTGCTAACTAGACGTTCTAATTTCTAAACTATTAAATGATGCAGATGGGATTTGTTCTCGGCTTAGGTCTTGCCCTCGTTGTTGGTGTTGGTCTAAGATTCGGATCGGGAGTATTTTCAAAAGATGCCAATGTTCAGCATCTCATATTTGTGGGCATCCCAGTATGTTCTCTCAAGTTTCTCAATGTCTTATAGTAAAAGTTTTGCGATATTAATTGATTAAATCCATCTTGTGCATTCCAGTTTGTTGCAGCTACACAACCAATCAATTCCCTAGCTTTTGTCTTTGACGGCGTCAATTTTGGAGCTTCAGATTTTGCCTACTCTGCATATTCTATGGCAAGCCCTAAATCTCTGCTAAGAAGACCCTACTTTTATCTAGTTCTCGTGACTTCCAAAATACATTCACTTCTTTCTAATAAGTTCCTATATGTAGGCTGTGGTCTCCATTATAAGCATTGCTTCATTATTCCTCCTCTCTAAGAGTGGTGGCTTTGTCGGAATATGGGTTGCTTTGACTATATATATGGGTCTTCGAACTATAGTCGGTATATGGAGGTATGATTTCCTGCTTTTTTTAACATTCTCCTCTTAAACTCTCTCATTCCTATCTCATAACAAGAATTTTCACCTCAATGGACCATTCTGCCTTATACTTGTGGAAATATTTGATAAAAAAACTAATGTTAAGCACCTTACTATTAGGAATCAATTTATCAACCCGAAGCACAGCGCTATTTTTTTTGTATCTGCTAGGAATGTTATCGAGTGGTGATCCCCTATGACAATTGTTCATGAGCATGTGAAAGTAAAAGTTTGCTTTGTTTAATGTGATTTTGTAGAATGGGAACTGGAATGGGACCTTGGCGCTTTCTCAGGGGAGGACTTCTTCCACAGCATTTATGATTACAGATGTATCGTGCAACTCTTCTCACGTGGTGCACACCACTTCCACAACTTGTGCTTTTTCATAATTTCCATAGAGGGCGTAGATCTCTTACGTTACAGATCTTTTACCAGCTCAATAAATTGTTATATACACATGCTCTCTCTCTCTCTCTCTCTCTCTCTCTCTCTCTCTCTCTGCGTTGACGTTTAAGTCGGAGTCGTCTGAGATGAGATGAAGGGGCATGCCTGGCTCGTCTTTGACCATTGAGAACTTTTGACTGAAAGTTGTTTTTGGCGTATGTGCTCTACTCTTTGGCGCTTTACCATAAACTGAAGATAGAACTAGCCTTCGTACCTTAAACATGGATTCTCTCAATTCATGATCGGATAATTCGACACCTTGAATTTACTCAATTAAAAACCACTAAGCCGAGCTTAGATCTTCGACTACTACAACCGGAACACTTCTTTCTAAGGAGAATTTAGATTTCGTCATAATGCTATTCATATAAGTGAAAGGGAGGGGCAAAGTGAAGTTCATATGCCATGCCTCCGGCCTTGGCATAGGAATGAATGACCACAGTGATAGTACATTCTAGCCTAATAGGAAGGCTGGTGATTTGGCGAGAGTTCTTGATAAGGGCTGATCTATTATATGGTAGAAGGAATTGAACAAGTTGCCGGATCATATGCGGTATTCGCCAATATCTTGGTCTTCTGACCAAGGAGCATCACGTTGGCTTTGAAGCCGCTGCATGGTACTAGCATTTTGGAGACGTGGTTCACTCATTCTTATTTGTATCTATCTATTGGTGGGGAGGTATATGAAGGAACGAATAAATGGATATGAGGAATGCGAGCTCGAAGACAAAGAGAACCGTGCTTTTCCAAAGAATGACTGCAGGTTTACCACTCCCTTTGATTATCATATACAAAAAGGTCTCTTCCACTTTCCTATCAAATCTCTCTCTATTCTGGCATATAAATGAAGGAATCAAAGAGATTATGGCAGATTATGTTCACCAAGAAATGACTCACAATTTGATCTTGGTCTATTTGAGATCGTTCCTTTTAATCGTAATCAAAGATGTTTTCTTGTCTCTCATTTTCTTTTCCGAACAAATCGAAGAACCTAATGGAATGAACTCAAACATCAAACCGTTTGTTATATCTATTAAAGAAAATAATTCACCCATGTCAACAATAAAAAATAGGTCAGAATCATACCCGCTATTCCTGGGATTCTGTAATAAAAAAACCCGGCAATCTCCCATCTCCGAATAGCAAAAAGTTTTGAAGGCACTCGTTAGGCCTTAAATCTTCTACATACTAGCAAATATGATTCTCTATCAAAGAAATGGATGTTTTCCCCTTGGCGAACTTACTTTACGTGATGTCACAATTCGATTAGAGCTAGCTCGACCAGCCCATCCTAATATTTATTTTCTTCGCCGATTCATTCATTCGCTTTTTTGGGTGTTTTTAGAAAGCGAAAAGTATAAATCAGCTAGCACCTTCTCTTGTAAAAAATGTCTCAGCAAACTCCTAAACTCTACCAAAAAACTTCTCCACCACCATTTCAGCCCCTTTTATCAACCTCAGGGTACAAAGAATGAATCTCTATCTGCGCACGGAAGTTACTGGTCGGTGGCTGCTCAATTGTTCGAGTGCAATGCAGTGGTGGTTGGTTCCGATTCAACAAGGATAGAATGCCGGGTCGAAGGTCCAGTACAGTAGGTAGCAAGCATGTTTGATTTTGCCTCCCGAGCGAGAACAAGAAATAGGCGATGCATCATCCTTGCTGCTATGTACGTTGACCTTGACTTGACAGATTCATCCAATTGAACCCCCACTCAAAGAGGACCACAAGCTCAGGGCTCGATGAAAGAGAAAGTATCAGCATTAAGAAACTTCTTGGGGTTAGCAATGAAAGAAAGAGCCCGGCATTTATTTCTTCATTCATATCCGCAGCTGAGTCTGAGGGACCGGCCTCATTGTGGTGATTAGAGGACATCTCTGATTGTTCACTTCTAATGTGACATGTTCCTTCCCTGTTATATAATCAATGGGATCCGTCGGCTAAAGAGTGGGGCTATTCTTATTCCGGGGAGGCAAAGTAACCCCCTCTACTGATCGAATCCTCAGTTCGAAGGTCTTCCTCAACATGTTACAAGGCTCCAGTCTTGGGGGGGTCACCATTACTTGACTTCAAAAGGCGAACATCTAGGCAAGGGAAAGCGCAGTGCGCCTGGTGCAAATGGCTTTCTTTTTTCATGATATACCAATCAGAATGGGGGCCCTACTTATGTATTGATATAATCACTACGTTGAAGGGTGGTGAAGGCTTTATTGGTTTTTTGGGCTTAAGGCCCATCCACCCAAGTTGGGCCCAAATAGCTCGGCCCATCGGAATAGGGCCCGTGGAAAGAAAGGGGTATAAAAGGGAGGAGAGAGAGAGAAAAAGACAACGTTTTATTTTCACGTACGTCTTCTTTCTCTCCCAACGTTCTCTCCCTTTCTCTCCCGTTTTCTTCAAAAGGAAAACAGTAAAGCACGTGAAAGAATTTTGCTTCCTCGGATCGAACAGGACCGTTTCTCTTCCTCCATCGACAACCGGTGTTTAATCTGTGGCTAAAAGGTACGCTTGAATCCGTGGTGTGCTTTAGGATCGGTGATGCGTGTTGTTTTCCCGGGCTTCGTCTTCCGCTTGATTTAGGGGTTCAATTCGGTGTTGAATCCAGTTTTCGGGGATCCGTTATTCCCAACATTGGTATCAGAGCCCTGTTTCACGTTTTTCCCGATCAATTCTGATATTTTTGATTGATTTTTCGCGAAATCCCTTCGGCCGTACGGAACCGGGCCAAAATCCCGACACCCGAGCACTTATCGGCCTTTTTTCCGAGTTTTCGTAAGTCAAAATAAAATTGTGATTGCATAGGAAGAAGTGCGATGTCGAGACAAGTCCGGCAATGTGTCGAACGCCGCCGGGAGCTGCCGCACGCGCCCATACGCGCGGCTGGAAGGCGCTGCGCGTGGGCGCGACGCGCCCGAAGCGCTGGCATTGGCCAGCGCGTGCGCGCCACCGGCAGGCGAACCGGCACACGCCGATCCGCGAACCGACTCGTGACGTCACGTGATGACGTCATCGTGACGTCATCCAATGGTCGGTAACCGTTCGGATGACGTCACCGATGACGTCATCACCGACGTCGTTTGCCGGACGGTCACCGGCCGGCAACCGACCCACCGGAGACTAAGACACGTGGCAGGCACGTGCGGATGACGTCTGCGTGACGTCATCCCCCGCACGCGCGCGGCACGTGCGTCAGTCCGCGCGAGCGGTCCGACCGGCCTGACCGGTCCGTCCGGTCCGACGACCGTTGACCCTCTGATCGTTGACCGTTGACCGTTGACTTTGACCGTTGACCAAAAAAAAAATGTGTTTCTTTTTCAATTAAGTCTATGTGGATTATAATGTGATCCCTTATTTGTTCTGCATTTGTTGCAGGAACTATGCCTCCCCTAAAGTTGCGCACACCTATTCGCGCGATTCCGATGAACAAAAGGATAGGGTTGCGAGTTGATAATGAAATGATCGATCATCGATGGGAAAATGGGTGACTTAATTGATCATGTCCTTGAAGTCAACAGGAAAATTCAACAGGTCATATGGAATGGTCGTCCTATGTCACAATCAGAGATGGTGCGATTTTTCATAACCACTCTTCCACCTGAATGGCAAGATGTGTTGAATCGCATATGGGATGTCAGCGGAGCCGCTTCCTATAAGAAAATTGTGATGGATTTTGTAAACGAATATTACTATATTGTTTCAAGGGAAAAGATCAAGAAATTGAACAAAAGAGGATATTTCCCAGTTCGTGTGCTAACTTTGTGTTAGTTGTATTGGCTATTATATGTTAAGTGTGCTTTGTGGACATATTATGTATTGATTACTACCTAATTGTGTTAATTGAAAGCATTACTGTTTTTTAATTGTATGTCAATTATCTGCTGCTTTCTGTTATTGCTGGTTGCTGTGGGTAATTAGCTGTGGGTAGTTTTAGAAGTTTTTGTAGCTTCATAGAATTAATTTTGCATATGACAATCATATTAATGATAGTTTTAAGTTAGGATTTTTGGAGGATGATTGGAAACATAGTGACCTTTTGATTCTGAAACCTTACTTGAAATTATTGATTAATATGATGGGTCTATGCAAATAGGGATGCATAAATGATAAGTATTAATTATTCGTGCATATATGTCTGATGTATTCAGAACGATGGTTCAGCAACTAAGAATGTAGTTGCTGATATGAATGGCAATAATTGTGAAATATTGAATATGAAGATTCAATATGTGCAGGAAAAGCAAGAAGCACTAGAAGCTCTTGACCACTTTATGGAATATATTGAGGGTGTCGTGCACCACCTTGAGCTAGTAGAGGACCGCCTAACGGTATTTGAGCCGTAAATAGACATTTGCTATGCTGGTTCTAGCTCAGAAAGGGCTTTGTGCTTTAAGCACAAGCGTATTGATTCGTTCAATATGTGGGAATGCAAAGGATCAAGTCCTTATTGCAAGAAATCAAGAGTTAACCAACACAAGAGAGGAAAACGTCCTCAAGTGAAGAAAATGTCAAGAGTGATGTGTTACAATTGTGACAAGAGAAGTCACTATGCTCACGACTGTCGTGAGCCAAAGAAGCTATACACCTCTTGTACATTTGAGAACTTTGCTTATGTGTTAAGTTCTGCATTATAGGCTGAATCCAATCCTTTGTGGAATGTAGATTCATGAGCGACATACCATGTAGCAAAGGATAGAGGATCCTTCGTGGAATTCTGACGATACCAATTGGAACTAAGTAGATCTATATTGGAAACAACTCTAGAGCTGATGTAAAGGAATTGGCACCTGCCAATTGAACATGCATGGTGGATGCATCTTGATGTTCTATATACTCTGGAGATTCGTCGAAATTTAAGTGTCTGTCTTAGTGTTGGTTAAGCTTGGTTTTGGTATGAACTTCCATAATAAAGGTGTAGATTTGTGTTTAGATACAAACTAATATGGTTGTGGTCACTTTCTAGATGGTTTTATTGTACTAAACGTTGACTATGGTGATGTCAATATGTTATTCCCTTGTTTCACGTCTTCTACCTTATATGATAATGATGTGAATATGGTGGCATACTAGACTTGGTCATATGGGCCAACAACATATTAATAGACTAGCCAAAGAGGGCTTATTGGGCAATATTGAAAAAGTCGATTTGTCCATATGTGAGCATTGCCTAGTAGGGAAAATGACAAGGAAACCATTTGGAAAAGGTAAAAGAGCTGAATTTCTTCGGCATTTAATCCATTTGGACGTCTGTGGTTCAATGAATGTGAGAGGAAGGCAAGGGGCTGTTTATTTCATCATTTTTTTTTATATAGATGATTATACTCGAGTCGGATATGTCTATTTGATTACTCATAAGTCTGAAGCAATAAGTTGTTTCAGAAGGTTTATGAACCTGGCAGAAAATCAATTAGACAAGAAAATAAAGGTATTTAGATCCGATCGAGGTTGAGAATATTTATCTGATAAGTTCAGAAAATTATGTGATGAAAAAGGAATAGAAAGATAGTTGTCTATTCCATATACTCCTCAACAAAATGGTGTTGCGGAGAGAAGAAACAGAACCCTCTTTGGAATGGTTAGGTCCATGATGGCGCATGCTAACTTACCCATCACTTTTTGGAGTGATGTGTTGTTAACTGCTGCCTATATACTTAACCGGGTGCCTTCCAAATAAGTTATTTCCACTTCATATGAGTTATAGACAGTTAGAAAATCGGACTTAAGTTTTCTTAAGTCATGGGGTTGTGCTGCCTATATTCATGAGTCCTCTCACAAGTTTGGGAAATTGGGTCTCGAAGGAAAGAAGAGTATTTTAATGAGATACTCCGAATACTTAAAAGGGTATGTGTTCATAGGTGAGTAGGAAAGTGGGAGTATAACTGAATTTGAATCACGGGATGTCACATTCTTAGTGGATGAATTTCCTAAGAATGGCAAAATAAGGGAAAATAACTCCCTATTTGAGACCTTGGATCAAGATAATGATATTAGTGGAGTTCGTCCAAGTGGGAGTAATATGAGATGTAATGAATTGAATTCAATTCATTCTCAATTGCAACCACCTGATGTGACGACATCATCATTACTTAATCCAAGTGGGAGCATGATGGGGAATGATGTGCTAAGTGTACAATCTCCCATACGATGAACAAGTCGCCAAAGTATTCCCCGTCGATATTTTGACATTGAAAGGAAAACTTTTATGGTTGCTCCACAAGATGAGGATGAGCCAAGAAATATTAATGAGGCTCTGAATTGCCCTAATAAGGAAAAATGGATTCATGCAATGAAAGAGGAAATTGAGTCAATGAAATCAAACCAAAGTCTGGGAACTGGTTGATCTTTCAAAATGACACAAATCTATTGGGAATAAGTGGGTTCTCAAATTAAAGCGAAAGATTGATGGCTCGATAGAAAGGCATAAGGCTCGCCTTGTGGCGAAGGGGTATAATCAACAGGAAGAAATTGATTATGAAGATACATTTTCTCCTGTAGAGGGATTTACCTTGATTCGCATTATTCTGGCAATAGTGACTAGTATGGATCTTGAGTTACATCAAATTGATGTAAAGACTGTTTTCCTCAATGGAGAATTAGAGGAAGAAACATATATGGAACAATCTGTTGGTTTCATAATGAAAGGCCAAGAAGAAAATGTATGTCGACTTTGGGGGTCGATATATGGCCTTAAGCAGTTATCGAGACAAAGGTATATACATTTTCATAATGCCATAGTGGCATATGATTTTACAATGATTGACGATGATCATTGTGTATATATCAATAGATCCAATGATCAATTTGTGATCATATCATTATATGTTGATGATATACTGATTGCCGGAAGCAATATGGAGTTAATTAATACCGTCAAGAGATGGTTGTCTTCCAACTTTAAGATGAAGGATATGGGTGAGGCTGCATACATTCTTGGAGTTAAGATTTCGAGAGATCGTTCGAAAAAATCGTTGTCTCTTTCGCAAGAAACCTATATAAATAAGGTTCTTGAACGATTTCGTATGCAAGACTGTAAACCCATAGACACTCTTATTATAAAAAGTGAAGGATTGAGTCATAGACTGTGTCTAGGGACTCCACAAGAGAAGGAACAAATGAAACATGTTCCTTATGCTAGTGCTGTTGGGAGCTTGATGTATGCTATGATGTGTACAACACCCGACATATGCTTTGCAGTCGGAATGGTGACCAGATACCTATCCAATCCAGGTCAAGCATATTGGAAAGCCGTTAAGAGAATACTGAGATATCTAAAGGGGACTACTGATTATACAATGAGTTATTAAGGAAAAGGATCTGCAACTCAAAGGCTATTATGATACTGATTGGGGAGGAGATTTAGATAAAAGAAAATCTATCTTTGGGTTTGTTTTCTTACCGAATAATGGCGCCATATCATGGAGCAGTAAAAAGCAAACGTGCATAGCCTTGTCCACGATGGAAGCTAAGTTCGTGGCGTTATCAGCAGCGGTACAAGAAGGAGTTTGGCTTAAGAGATTTTTTGGATCATTTAGGTGTTGATGAGAAAGCTGCAAATCCATTGTTGGTTAATTGTGATAGCCAAGCAGCTATAGCGTACACCAAAGATCCAAAGTATTATGGCAAGACCAAACATATAGATACCAAGTATAACTTTGTAAAAGATATGGTTGCACGAAAGGATGTGAACTTGCAGTACATATCTACGCATAGAATGGTAGCAGATCCTATGACAAAACCAATATCTAGAGATGTGTTTTGTGGTCATGTAAAATCTCTAGGATTGCGTAGAGTCTGATGTACTGAATTGTAATTTCCCTGAGTTGTTCACATTTATGAAATTTTGTTTTTCATTGATTAATGCCTATGAACCTTAGTATAATCTTTATGCATCTTAATGCTCAGTGCATTATTTTAAGTTGAGAAGTATGTCGGATAGATATAAGATTAGCCCACTCACACGGGTAATCGCCTCTGTTTACTATGTGATGAATAGAGATGAGACTGATTTTAAGCTTATTATCTAGGTGATAATCGAGAGCTCAAGCTTAAAACACGTATGTCGCCTTAACTGAGTGTTAAGATGAGGATATAATACTTACTATGTCCGAAAGTAAAAAAAATACCTCACATGTTTTACTTTATCTATCTAAGATGCCATATGTGAGTTCTAATGAATTTTGTGATTGAGTAGATACGTGAACTCAAGTTAGACATTGGGTATGTCTGAACCATCATCTATACGGTATTGAAAAGTGTAGACATACGCTCCATGGGAAAGGAGTTAATACCGTAATACGTATTTCATACTACGTATGCATGAGACGACCAATAAGAGTGACAAGAAGTTTGATCACAACTTTTGTGACGTGTGAGACTCTTAAGGAAAAGAATTCCTTAATTTTTTAGTCCCTTCAGGACTCTTACTTATTCTCAAGATTTCTATTTAGTGTTTGCTATCTTAGTGTGTTGCCAATGGTCATGAGATGATTCGATCTAATGGGGCATTTCTAGAAAAGCAAGCTGGACTGAAATTGAGAGTTTGAAGGAAAGAGGAAGATCGATTTTGGAGAATCACATTGTAGTTTTGTATTCACTGGTCGACCAATTATGATTGTCTTTGTGATAACTATAATTGTGGATACAATATATATATATATATCATGTTTAAAAGAGATCAAGGGAGATATAAATGTGATCGATCGATCTAGGGTACTGCATACTAAATCTACTCGGAGTGTGATGCCTATTATGAGCTGTTATATATTCCTAACAGATGTATAGCAACGAGCTCTCAAAGTATGCTGGTCGCACGGATTATTCACCAGTATGAATGTTGAAGAGAGGTAAAGAGAATACTGTTCGGCCCACCATGTGCGAGTGGGAGATGAAGGCTTTATTGGTTTTTTGGGCTTAAGGCCCATCCGCCCAAGTTGGGCCCAAATAGCTCGGCCCATGGGAATAGGGCCCGTGGAAAGAATGGGGTATAAAAGGGAGGAGAGAGAGAGAAAAAGACAACGTTTTATTTTCACGTACGTCTTCTTTCTCTCCCAACGTTCTCTCCCTTTCTCTCCCGTTTTCTTCAAAAGGAAAACAGTAAAGCACGTGAAAGAATTTTGCTTCCTCGGATCGAACAGGACCGTTTCTCTTCCTCCATCGACAACCGGTGTTTAATATGTGGCTAAAAGGTACGCTCGAATCCGTGGTGTGCTTTAGGATCGGTGATGCGTGTTGTTTTCCCGGGCTTCGTCTTCCGCTTGATTTAGGGGTTCGATTCGGTGTCGAATCCAGTTTTCGGGATCCGTTATTCCCAACAGGTGGCGATCAACTCGATGCGGGAGAGGTATGAGTGCAATTTGATCTTGTGGTGTATTCGTTTATAGTTAATAGGGCCTCTTTCTCGTTGATCAGTTTGACTCCGCTCTATTTAAAGGTCTCCATTCCCATGGTGGTTTTGTCAATGAACGCATCTCGGGCCAGATTAACTAACCTAACCATTACAGAAGGGGGCCACCCGGCTAAAGCCACGGCATTCTTCTTGCCTATATTTTAAAGCATATGAATTTGGCCTTTCACATGCTTATGTAGGCATTCCGATGCCGTTGAATTATCTGGGAGTGATAGGGCTTCTTGCCAAGTGGAGCTCTTGGCAAAGGCTACCTGCCCTTGATCAGGGGCCGTCGGTACTGGTGCCTGGGGCAGCGCCTCCGAATCTGCCCCAAACGGCATCATCATATTCCCAATATATGGCGCCGCTTCGGTAGTGAGTAAGGTCCTCACAACAAAAGCAATTCCCAAGTCAAGCCCACCCCGTGCCCCAACACCACCCCCCTAATCGAAGAACCCAATCTGTGAAAGGATGGACTAACAAAAATCCATCAGACCCACAAAGAAGATAAAAAAAAAAGAAAACAACTGCCTAGGAATAGGAAAGGAATTCTCGTCCTTTAAAAAAAAAAAGGAATAGTATAAATAAGTAAGCTGTGACTTATAAATAGGAAGATGAGGAGATAGCGGGCAAAGGATATTCATGATATTAGGTTGGATCTCTTTAATACTGTTCAATTCGAACAAGCTTTTCTTTACCTAATCAGAAAAGAAGACCAAGGAGATTACTCCCTTTGAATAAAATAGGATTCTTCTTCTTTTTTAAATGAATATTAATTATTATAAAAAGAGAAAGAAGCTTATTCAGGAGCTAAGTGATTGCTAAAGCCATCATATCCATCCCTGCTTCATCATTAGAGTGCAATTGTTTGAAAGTGAGTAACAAATTCCCAGACACACATGCTTCATCATTAGAGTGCAATTGTTTGAAAGTGAGTAACAAAGTGCAATTGTTTGAAAGTGAGTAACAAATTCCCAGACACACATGCTTCATCATTAGAGTGCAATTGTTTGAAAGTGAGTAACAAATTCCCAGACACACCGTGCCCCTCACCCTTTTTCTTTCACGTATGGGTCAATTGCCTTTGCTTGCATTCCCATCATCTGTGCGAGTTTCTTTTCCTTTTTTTAATCCTTCCCTCGCCTTGCCTTTTTTATGGCCATGACCAGCTAATGATTACTTCATCTCACGGATTGGATTTGAACCAATCAAGCGACTTTCCTTTTCGTAATCGTGAGGGGAAGATGGGGGTTCCAACCTACTGCCTAGGTAGAGTAGAATTGCTGGTCCCCCTCCCACCTTTCGGTGAGATATTTTTTCTTAGGAAAGATTCATCCTTCCCCAAGAAATTTCTGAAGTCTTTCATCATAGGAAAGTGAAAGCAGTATCTTTGGCGGTATTGTAAATTCTCCTGGCAGGATTTTCTCCTAATCGATCTCATAATTACAAAAGATCAACTCATATGTGTGTGTAATCGAATTCCAATTTGCCATAGTAAACTGCAGCATGTTAATGTCGAAAGTAAAAGAGCCCTGATGCAGTCCATCCCAAAGTAGCGGTAAAAATTGCAAATAAGCTTGCTGATCATTTAAATGTTGAAGTGCAATGTATCAGACGAGTTACAGGAGTGCCAGAAGTGCAATGTATCAGATATCCACACGCACAAGCACAACCTGGGATCGCTTTCCCTCCGTCCTACAAACCATCTCGGGCAACAAAACCATCTTAAGCCTTTCAAATTAAAACAAAAGCAGGGAATGCCACTTCATGCATTGCGTGCATGCAAGTGAGCGCTTTACGTTTGCTAATCGCTAGTGGACTTATTGTGTTTCCCGCCTCCTTTGACCAAGCTCTTCACCATCTGGTCTTCTTCTCAGACTTGCCTTCTATCGTCTTCTTCTCAGCATCCAACTCCTCCACTTGCAAACATAGCTGAGCAAATATCACCCATTTAAATAGGTACTTCACCGTTAGTATTGGAAAAGCAGACTTCCTGGCCGAAAGGTTTCAGGTTAAAAATGAAAAAAGAGTGTCGATTATCGCCATAGCTTGGGGAGACCGTCCTCTACGTGATGGAGCCTGTTATATTCCGGTGGTTCGCCTATGACGGGGTCGGTTAGAGAAACATCCTTTAAAGAGGTGTGAGCGGCTGTCTTTTTAGGGAAGTTAAAAAAAAAAAACTTATGAATAATGCTATAAAAACAGACCAAAAAGAAGGGTACGTTCTCCTCTCTTATCGAAAAATACACAAAAATGGTTCCATCATCACTTTGAGAAAACAATCAACATTAATGATTCGTCCATACTTGCTTTGTAATTGTAGTTGCACTATCGTGAAGTTGTAGATTCGTCCACACTTGCTGGCGACTCAACGTATATTCCTGACTAATCCGTTGTTGCGTATCAAGAGGCAGAATAAGAATTCTAGTAAGACTAAAAATATGCATCACATCCGAAAGATTCTGGATTTTTCTATCTTTCCTCTTTAGCTTCAATCTTCCTTAACCAAAATACCAAGTGTCGTCTCATCACTCATTCACACAGTACCTCCCTAATATCGCTCATAACATCATAACCAATCTCTATGAGGCATCATGTGAAAAGATGCTCCAATATCAATTATCTATGTACTATAGCCATCCTACGATAAATTGTAGACAAGATACATGTCTCTCGTACTGCTGTCATCAGCCTTCTTTGTACTAGAGGATGATGCACCCTCTCATTTCTCTGGACCATACTTTTGTTTCTACAATCCTCCTTCAAGTGCCTATGCTTTTTGCACTTCCAACATGTTATTTCCGATTGATCTCGACTTTTAGATCTTCCTCTCGGCTTATTTTTGCCACCAAATATGGATTTGGATCATTCACTATTCATTCATCTTACAAAAAGGGCCTCTTGCATTGCACTATTAGGCATGCTCTCCTCATCTCCTCAAATAATAAAGTGGCTAGAGAACCCTCAAAGGATAACGCACGAACACCTATGCCAATAGAAACAATTATATGTTCCCATGAATTCGGCAGTGAACACAGCAAACTACATGCTTTATCTTCCTCGTCCAGGTTGACATTAATCAATGCAAATTGCCCACAAATAGTATTAAACTGATTTAAGTGTGCAAAAGAATAATCACTTTTACTATTCTAAAGGTTGTATAGTTGCTCCAATAGAAATAGCCTGTTCACAACAAACTTGCTCTAATAAAGATTTTCCAGCTTCGTTTAGAGATCTTCCGTTGTCCTTTTAGAAGTTACGTTTATCAGGACATTATCAACAAGGCATAGCCTGATCAAACCTTGCACCCTTCGATCGCAAATGTTCCACTCCTTCAATTCAATGGATGTAGATTCCTTCGACTCATCCTCCTTCAACTTCTCCATGGATTTTTCCTCAGGTTTATCTTCTTCTATCCATAAGCAAAGCCTCAATACCTAATTTTCATAACTCGAAACCCTTTTCTCTGAATTTCTTTACTTCATTCCGTGATTGACTAAATGAAATCATCCTCCCAAGATTTTTTTTTTTTTTTTTTTTCGGGTCTCTCTTCACCAAGAAACCCTAACCCCAAACCAAGCGTTGATACCAGATGTTAGGAATTGCTGCACAATCACAAAATATATATATATAAAGTAAAAGCAAGAAAGAGAATTTGAGATGTAAGATTTTGTCCCGGCTAATCCTTAAACTTGGGTTACGTCCACCTAAGGATTCCATTACAATTATATATATATATATATATATATATATATACACACACACACACACACACACATGCACACACAAACAGAATATATATGTGATATCCTGAAATTTGGCCCTAATTTCGAAATATGTGAAATGGTTATTTCATCGATGCGCTTATGATTATTTTGCCCTAAACTAAACACTTATGAGATAATTAATCTATTGGGTGAAGTCGTAAAGGGTTAAAATGAGAAAGACTAGAGAATTCACTCGGAGATTGACCGCTTGACTATAAGTATCGATGAGAGTCAATACTACACTATTATAAGCAAATTAGTGAACGGATATAAATCAATTTGACGGGAGTATGTAGTCGGTTTGCGGGCGATTCCGCACGATTACGATACTCGCGTCGAACAAAGATAAACCAATTGTTTATTGATATTGTACACAGGGTGCGTAATTAAATATTCGGATTGCATGACAACCAAGGGTTGTCCATGATTTGAAGAGTCACAAAATGTAGATCGAAAATTACCGACCACAGGTCAATTGCGCAAAAGTCCTTAAAAGCCACCCGATAATTTAGGTTGTACTAAAGTTGCATTGATTGATTTTTAACCATGAAATTTAATTCGATTTCGGGTATCGAACTTTTGAGGATTTCAAGACTAATTTATTGGATGTTACCTCATCGTCTATTGAATTATCAGCAAGTTTGAAATTTTTGGAAAATGAATTACCGTACAAAAATTGAAAACCTGAAAGGGAAAACCCGACCTAGTGACAAAGATGTGATTTGTTAGCCAAAGCTTGCCTTTTAAAGAAATTGAAAACAAAAAAAGAAATAGATGGGACAAGAAACTCGTTGAGGAGGAATTTAAGGAGAGTTGGTTTGAGGAATGAGTGGTTTTTCGGGGAAAATCTATGGAAAAATCTAACACACTCTTTCTCTCTCTCTCTCCTCTCCCTCTCTCTCCCTCCCTCTCTTTTACCTCTCCCCCCTCTATAGAATAGCTTATTCCCTCCTCCTTCCTCTTCTCCACTTCTTATCTTTCCTCCTCACATCTCCAAGACCGCCCCCTCCTTCTCTCATTTTGCCGCCCACCACCTCACCACCATTATCATCTCCACGCCACCATCATCATCCCCGTCTCACTCACCATCTCCACCGCCCGCACCACCATCATATTCATCCCCCCCCCCCCCCCCCCCACGATCCCCATCTCACCACCACCGAACCGTCCACCCGCTGTTTGAGTCGCTAGTCCATCGAGCCACACGTGCCACTACACATCACCACCACCCCCCTTGGCGCCATCATTGTCGATGCAAGCCACCGTTTGCTCGAGCCGCCACCACCGCATGCCCAACCTCAAGCCGCTGTCGCCGTCCCCACCATCGAGTCTCCATTCAAGCCGTAAGCGTCACGTTCTCGACGCCGTCACAAAAAAACCCGTGAGTTAACTCTTAATCTTTGATTAGGTAGTTAATTGCATCTAGAAGTAGGTTTAGCTTAGACTAATGGTGATTAGTGTTAAATATGTATGGTTTAGCTTTAATTATATTTTAAGGATGGTTTAGATTAAAGTTAAGTGCGATTATTTTATGGTTAGTCTAAGTTAATCGTGGTTAGATTAATTAATCGGATTTATTTTTAATTAATCAAAATTTTAATTAATGACGATTAATTTTTAATTAATTATAATTTGATTAATTAATCGAGTTTAGTTTAATTAATTGTAGTTAGCCTAATTAATTATGGTTAATGTAATTAATGATGAATTAGCCATTTAAGTTGAATTTTATGCTCTTTTTTTGGATGACTTTGTATAAAATTCCGATTGTTTGAACTTGTAATGCTATATTATTGATTGCTCAATTATAGGTTTTATTTACTATTTTCTAAGAAGGTTTTATGGGCAAAAAAATAGAAAAATTTGAGGTGTCGAGTTTAAATGCCGAATTTTACATGCTAAATGAAACAATTATTTAAATAAAAGTGGGAAAATTTTGATGAGGTGATTTTAAATACGTGACCACGTATAAATATTTTACTGGAATTTTAAGTGTGAAAATTTGCCAAAGTTAGTTATTTGAACGCAACTCTTTTGTACAAGGCTAAATATTAGCAAATATAAATTAGCTCGATTGTTGATGTGCTTATTATGTGGTCATTTAATTGAACCTGTCACCCTATGGGATTTTGGGGATGATACCTGATGTTTATCGGATGCCTAGCAGGAGTCCGGATGCCGAGTTGCGGTTGAGACCGGACTGATGCCCCTTTAGAGAATGATGTCTAGGTGGGGATTCTAGATGATGTTGTGCCCAATGGGGCGGGACAATACTTAATCATGCCGGAAGACCACCAACTCCTGTGTTGGTCGTGACTCGAGAGGTCGGAGTAATTGGAACACGTGTGAATGATTGTAATGTATTGCGCCGGATTATAGGGTAAAACTATGAGGCACAATATGGGACGGGCCAAAACATGTTTTACCTTATAATCAGGACCTATGTGGATGCTTGATGCAAGAAAATTAAGTGTTTTGATTATTATTCATGCATGTTGCATTAATATTGCAATATTTGATGTACTAATGTGCAGGGGTGTACCAAGACGAGGTAAGTTTGCATGTCGTGCATGTTTAGGTTGCCTCCAAGAAGAATTCGCGTCCTAATCGAAACTTAGGCTGTTAACTTGCTGAAATTTTATCTCACCCTGCTATTGTTAAATCTTTTAAAGCCCCTAGTATAGAAAACCATCGTGCTCGGTTCAAGGTCCCTTTGAAGATAAGGAATTGGCCTGGCGTTAACGAAGTTAAAATTAACCCTGACCCTTCTGACCATTTTTGCTTTTTGGTGGTTAGGAAGCTGTCTTTTTGAGGTAAACTTGTAAATATCGAACTTCCCAACTTAAACAAGTAGAAAAAATAAATGCGCTACTTTGGGAATTATCTATTGTGCTTTACTATCCCTACTTTTTGCTAGTTGATTGGGTGGTTATATAAATTGCTTCCGTATGCATTTAATCAAAAAAGAAAAAAATAGGTCGCAACACATCCTAGGACGTCACAATTTAATCGACCATCGTGGGATATTCGCGTGCTCACGGTTCAAGGCGTGACGATATATCTAGTAACTATTCATGAGTTTAAGCCCAAACTATCAATAAAATAAGAAAAATATATATATCCAAACAAAATATAGATCAATAATTATTCATGAGCCCAAGGCCAAACTATCAATAAATAATTAGCTCAATTATAAAAGCCCTCTAATGTCGTGGGGTGCTACCCTACATAGTTGATGAGGAGTATGTGTGACATCCTGGAATTTCAGTCCTGTTTTCAATTAAATAAATCGGGCCTTTCATCGATGCGCCTATAGTGTTATTTTCAAAGCTGATCACTCCTGAGATAACTAGACTATCTAAGGAAGTCATTAAGGGATTTTAATGTAATAGACTTGAGGATTCGACAAGGAATCGACTACTTGACGGTGCTCATCTGCAGAGATCATTACAACACAGTTAAACATCGATTAGAGATTAGACATAGGTCGGTTCGACTGAGATGTGTGGTTAAACGTGGGTGATTCCACCAAATTGAAAAATTCTCGTCGATCGGCACTAGACTGATTTTTCTGTCGTTTTTGTACCATATGTCTGTATTTGAAATATCGAGATTTTCACGACAATCAAGAGTTGCCAATGTATCGAAGAGGTTCATTGTGGCTCGAAGAAAATCAACCATAGGTTATTTGCACTAAAAAAGTCTGAAAGCTACTCGGTAGCTTAGGTCACCCTAAAATCTCGCCAGATTGAAATTAACCACGAATTTGAATCCGATTTTAGAAATTGAAAGTTCTTTCATGTCACGAGTCATTTTAAGAACGTCGACTCATCCTTCGAAGATTTTTCTGCAAACCGAGATTTTTGGCAAAAAATCGATATAGGACCATTTTCAACTGGAAAATTCAGAGGTCCGTTTTTTATTGCGAAATCAGGATGCAAGTAGGATCTATTGGTGAGGAAAAATACTAATTTGATCGAAGACTCGATAATGGAATTTATAGAGACCGAATTGAATTGATTCAAGTGAGGATTGAAGAGGAATTGGAGAAATCCACCAAAATTCGTAGCCCCCCTTGGACACAACCTTTGGACCTTTTTCATTTGCTTCTAGAGGAAGTCTTTGGGCTGCTAAATGCAAAGGATAGGGCTGTGACATGGTGGGACCAAGTCAAGGGGACCAAAGAGGATAGAGGAGACCAAGGTGGCCTCTTCCTTAGCCAACCGGTCCCCCCTCCTTCTCCCTTCCCCCTTCCGTTGACCTCCTTCCTCCATTCCAGTCGTGTGAAGCCCCAAGAACCCAAAAATCGACCAGTAGCCAGCCCCTTGCCGTCGAGCAGCCGTCACACATCACCGGTCGCCATCGCTACCAGCAGCCAGCCTTTTGCGTCCGAGCTCCGCTAGTCGCCGTCCGATTCCGCCTGTTTATACATTCGTGCGCCGTTGTCCCCATCCTTGCTCATTGCCTTAGCCGTGTTGAAGTCCTCAGGTCACCATTCAGCCACCGCTTACCGCTGGAGTCGCCCATCGAGCACTACTACTGCCTCCGCCGCTCTTGTCTCGCCGAACCAGCCACCGGTTCCACCTTTCTCGACCAAGAACAAAACCGAACGAAGTGGGTCTCACCAGCATAGTTTGGCCCGCTTTGGTGCCCTTCCAGACCTCGAAAGGCGCACAAGCTTTGGAGTTTATCGACCCTCTCCGCATCCCCATTGTTGTGGTGCAACTGGTTCATTAATCAAATGAGTTTACTCACTAATACTTGCTTAGGAAAGTTAATGACGCTTAGGGGTTGATTAGTTTAGGCTAAGCTAGGATTAGGTGGTTACTTAGAATGGATTAGTGATTTAGTTAATCATTGATGCATGTTAGGTGGTTAGATTAGTGCAATTAATAAATAGATAGGCCTTAGTATTTATTAAGACAGGTTCGGAAATTTTCTAGGCCCGTCTTGACTTTTACTTAGGCTTTTTCCGGCCTAAGTTGCTATTTTTGATATTTAATAATTAATTTTCGTAATTATTTAATTAATTATTATTTTTTGAAAATTAGACCGGGATAGTCGATGACTGGAATTTTATGCTGATCGTAGTGGTGTGATTATTTTATTTAATCGAGTGTCGGTTTGTACAATTTGAGTGTGATTTGTAATTTTGGGAATTTGTCCTAAAATTTAATATTTCCGGTAATTAATTAGAAATTACCGGGCGTCGGTTTATAACGTCAAAAATGTGGTTGTGGATTATGGAAATTAATGGGATTTTGAAAAGGGAAAATATTGTATTTTGGCTAAGGCCGACCGTGTACCCACACGATTATTTTTATCGGGTATGATAAAAATTGTGAAAATGTTAGATGGTTAGGATGGTATACTATATCAACCTACATGCTCTGATATGTCAGCTTAGCAAGAGCAGTATACTGGTATATTATATTAACCTACGGGCTCTGATGTGTCGGCTTAGCATGAGCAGTATACCTTATCAGCTTAGAGTGAGCATTATCAGTATACTATATCAGCCATATGGCTCAGATATGTCAGCTTAGCAAGAGTAGTATACTATTTATCAGCTTAGTGCGAGCTATACTATCTATTTTCAGCTTAAAGTGAGCAGTCCTTAATATGATTGGACTTTATAGATGGTATTAAATGGGCCGATCGAGAGAAGGTCGTGATGACATGGAATCAACTAAATCGATTGATCGATGACTCGATCTGTTGTGATGATTTGATTGGTTGATGTGATTTGAAGCATTTGTGAATTGTACTGACTTGTAGGAAGGAAATCGAGGCAAAGGTAAGTCCTCCGATTTATGCTTGTGCTTAGGCAGCCCTTGTGGCGTATTTTCTTCCTAGTCGGGTCTTAAGGAGTGAACTTGCTAAGACGTTGTCTCACCCTGTTGTGGGATAACAATTTCAGGTCCTAGATGGCAGCTCCTCCCGAGCATTTTGGTCAGCTAAAGAAGATTTCAGAGCAGGTAGTCTATATTTCGATTCATGGGCACCCAAGGGGTTTGGTCTATGAGCTCATGAAGTTCGTGGTCTGGGTTGATAAGGCTCTACCCCATAAGGTACTTCATTGATACGGATCATGGTACCGTCGTGAGCAGCATGGAAAGAGAGAATGTCCCGAATCGGAATCTGAGATACCTGTGTATGTGCTGGAGGTTGCTTTTGGGAAGGCACAGCAGATCCTTCCGATGGTTCGGTGGTAGACTCGAATCTTTCAGATCCACAAACCCCGGTGTATTCAGCTGAAGACTCTAATGAGGATGAGGAGGAGGAAGAGGATCTGTAGTTTTATGAACCCTCCTATTTTGCAAACCTTGTTTTATTAGACTAGTATTGTATATGACATGGCTTGATATATGTATATATATATATAAGCGTGTTATGTTTTGAAAAATTTATGGCCCTGCTTTTCTATCACATCTTGTTATTGTTTGGGGAATTTATTTATTTGCTTCCGCATGTGCATTTAAAATGAATGGGTTGGCAATGCGTCCTTAGATGTCACTATTTAATCGACCATAGAGGGATGGGCATGTGCTAAGAGGATCGGCGTGACATCCCCGTTTAAGTGGTATCAGAGCATGGTTAGTGATTGGAGTGATAAGGTGCGATGGTTTATGGGATAGATAGTAGGATTGGCCTTTATTTCATGCTAGTGCATGTCTGTGATAGCTAATTGATAGAATTGTTTGTTGTGTAGATCACTCAGCTTCTAATTCGGTGTGGAATTGGAAGGCAGGTTTCAATAGAAAATTGAGTGATGAGTGATCAAGAGCAGAGGACTCCTAAGAAGTGTACTATAGGGCTCATGACTCAGGGTAAAATGCAGACGAGACTTAGTACCCGAGGAGGTCATGGTAGAGCGCCAGCTCAGGCTAGCGCCAGTGGAGTAGCACCACCTCCTGTCGGTGCTAGGGTAGTAGCCCCTGGTGATCTTAGGTTCGAAGGGATCATGCAAACGCTCGAAGCCATGAGAGATCTGATAAGATAACAGGCCCAGAACCAAACCGCTACCACTTAAGCTGCCACTATTACTGCCACTACCGCTGCTGCTGAGGCCGCACCCGTTGTTGCACCTGCTGAAGTTCCAACTGGGAACATGATGTGGACATCGAGTCATATCGAGGAGGAGGTGTTAGGGACCCATTGTCTATTCCTACTAGTTCGATTACTCGAGCGCAGGCCAAACAATTCAGGCAAGCTGTTGGCGTCATGGTTCGTGATCTTTGGCGTGAAGATGATCTTGGATCAAATCTTGAAGAATCTTGGAAATCTTGGTGCAATTTAATTATCTTGTCACCAAATAATTGACCAAGTCAATTTATATATATTATTGTTTAAGAATATTCTAAAATAGGAATATTTTAGAATATAACGCATTAGATTTTTAGGGTTGGTTTTTAGGGTTTGTGTGGCAGCCTATATAAAGGATTTGCCAAATTTCTTTGGGGATAGATATATTTTATTTTTGAGGAAAAGAATTGAGAGGTTCTCTTTTTACTGTTCTTTTGAGGACTTGACCTAATCAAGATTCTTTTGTGGCGGTCAATTCGACTTATCGAGCGAGATAGTGAATTCTTTTGCTTGTGGCGTCTATAACGTTGGTCGGTTGACACGTGTTCGTCAATAGGTCACGTTCATACTGAGGTTGCCAATCACAGGTTTGATTGGAGGTCGAGGTTTGCAATTTGCACCACTGGGCCTTCGTAGAACGATCCTTCCGCAACGATTCACATCAGTTTGGTATCTGAGCCATATTCTACAAGGTCTATTTATCTTTAATTTTTTGTTGATATTCAGCAATTTGAGATTTATTGAGTCAGGGTTTCGGTTCTAGTTAATTTAGGGATCCAATTGCTTTTGTGCTTCCATACTTAGTTGTTTGTTGTTAGTTTTAAAATTTTATTTTCTAGCATCTTAAATTATATCTGAGTTCGTCAAAAAAAAAAAGAAAAAAAAAAGAAGAGAAAGAAAACGCACAAAAAAAAAGTGTGCAAGAGAAAAAAATAGATTCAGCAAAAAAAAAATTAGCCGAACAAAAAAAAATCAAGAAGGTGACTCGTTTGTTAGTAGACCAAATTGAAACAAAATCAGTAGTGATTTGCGTTTCAATTGTAATTTCGAAAGTTGTACTTATTGGTTTGAAATTGTTACTTGCTGAAACAAAATCAATAGTGATCTAATCTTGTTTGATTAGTTTGATTGATTGTCGTGAGGGGGTTGAGAGACAGGTTTTGAGTCCAAAAAAGAGCTTGTGAAAAGAGAATACGAGATGAAAAAGGCAAGAGTGTGTAAGCTTAATTGAGGGTGGAAAAAGCCTAGACTTGAGTTAAACACGAGAAGAGTGACAAACATCTCGAGAAAAACACGTGAGGGAGCGATTGGTGAGGATTTTTTTTAGACTAACGTTTACTTGCAGGTCGAAAATATGTCGCGCGAAGAAAGCGTGAATCAATGGGAGGTTGACTCCATACAAAGGGATGAAGCGCTCGTGGAAAGCATCCAGCAATTGAGGGTCGTAGTGGAGGAGCATAGTGGCCGAATGATGGGGAATGGCATGAGGGTTGATGGTGACCGAGAGATACCCCGAGGAAGGCCGCAACATCAGCGAGATGCCTCTAGAACACAACATAGAAGGCAGCAGCAATATGATGATGATGAGGCCGACATGGAGGATGATCGAGATGCTCGATTTGAAAGATGGAATGGAGGCCGAAGGTTTAGACACCAAGGAGATGATGAACTTGGCAACATCAAGATGAAGATTCCTTCCTTCCAAGGGAAGAATGATCCCGATGGGTATCTAGAGTGGGAGAAACGCATGGAGATGGTATTTGATTGCCAACGATATTCTGAGCTCAAAAAGATAAAAATTGCAGCTGTTGAATTTACTGATTATGCTATAATTTGGTGGGATCAACTTATGACTAGTAGGAGGCACAATGGTGAAAGACCGATAGAGATGTGGGATGAGATGAAAGCGGTGATGAGGAGGCGTTTTGTGCCAAGTCATTACCATCGAGATTTGTTTCAAAAGTTACAAAACCTCACACAAGGCAATAAGAGCGTGGAAGAGTATCACAAGGAGATGGAGATTGCCATGATCCGTGCTAATGTGATGGAGGATCGTGAGGCCACAATGTCAAGATTTTTGAGTGGTTTGAGCCGAGACATAGCAAGGGTGGTAGAGCTGCAACACTATGCTGAATTGGAAGAATTGGTGGACAAAGCTATCAAAGTTGAGCGACAATTGAAGTTGGACCGAAATCACAAGAGTGGAGGAGGTTCAAATCAGAATTAGAGATCCAATTGGAAGAGAGATGAGAAGCCAAATTGGAGAGGAAACAACACCAAAACCGAAACTTCAAAGGAGAAGGAGAGGGATGGTAAAGTTGGAACGAATCCGGTTTCAGGTAAAACTGAAAATCCTAACACTAGAACTCGTGAAATTAAATGTTTTAAGTGTTTGGGCAGGGGTCATATGGCAAATCAATGCCATAATAGGAGGGTGATGATCATGACTAGACATGGTGTTATTGAGTCCGAAAGTGAAAGGGAAGAAGATGATGATGAGATGCCACCATTGGAGGATTGTAGTGATGGAGAAGTGGCTATAAAAGGAGACTTATTGGTGGTTAGGCGTTCTTTGAGTGTGCAAGTAAAGGAGGAGGAGCATCACCAACAAAGAGATAATTTGTTTCATACAAGGTGTGTGGTGAATGGTAAGATCTGTAGTATGATAATTGATGGAGGTAGTTGTGCAAATGTGGCAAGTTGTATTATGGTGGATAAGTTGGGCTTGAAGACAACAAAGCACCCTAGGCCTTATAGACTTCAATGGTTAAATAATAGTGGTGAGGTGAAAGTATCGAAGTAAGTTCGAATTCCATTTGAGATAGGGAGATATAAGGACGAAGTAAAGCGTGATGTTGTACCTATGCAAGCGGGTCATATCTTACTTGGAAGACCATGGCAATATGATCGAAAGGTACATCATGATGGGTATACTAATCGTTATTCATTGATGATGAATCAAAAGACTTATATCTTGGTACCAATGACACCTAGTGAGGTGTATCAAGATCAACTAAAGTTACAACGAGAAGCCGAGAGAGAGAGAGAAAAAGGTAAGTATGACGTTAGTGCCACATTTAATGTTTCTGACTTGACTTTTTTTTATGCCAGTGATGATTTGAGGACAAATCCTTTGCACAGGGGAGGGAATGATGTGGACATCGAGTCATATCGAGGATGAGGTGCTAGGGACCTATTGTCTATTCCTACTGGTTTGATTACTCGAGCGTGAGCCAAACAATTCAGGCAAGCTGTTGGCGCCATGGTTCGTGATCTTTGGTGTGAAGATGACCTTGGATCAAATCTTGAAGAATCTTGGAAATCTTGGTGCAATTAATTATCTTGTCACCAAATAATTGACCAAGTCAATTTATATATATTCTTGTTTAAGAATATTCTAAAATAGGAATATTTTAGAATATAACGCATTAGATTTTTAGGGTTGGTTTTTAGGGTTTGTGTGGCAGCATATATAAAGGATTTGCCAAATTCTTTGGAGACAGATATATTTTATTTTTGAGGAAAAGAATTGAGAGGTTCTCTTTTTACTGTTTTTTTGAGGACTTGACCTAATCAAGATTCTCTTGTGGCGGTCAATTCGACTTATCAAGCGAGATAGCGAATTCTTTCGCTCGTAGCGTCTATAACGTTGGTTGGTTGACACTTGTTCGTCAACATGTCACATTCATACCGAGGTTGCCAATCACAAGTTTGATTGGAGGTCGAGGTTTGCAATTCGCACCATTTGGGCCTTCATAGAACGATCCTTCCGCAACGATTCACATCAGAACATAGTTGTGGAGAGGGAGAGACCGATTCACAAATTGGTGGAGTAATTCTTGAAGCTGAACCTACTAAGGTTCATTGGTACCAGAGATCCAGAGACTACCTCACTTTGGATTCAAGATCTATAAATGGCTTTTGCACTTCTAAGGTGCAATGAGGAGGAAAGAGTTGTTTTGGCAATATATCAACTACAGGGTAATGCGAACACTTGGTGGAGAGCCGCCAAGGATACTGTATTCTCGGGAGGTGTAGTTCCTGTGTGGGACGTTTTCCTCAGAGCCTTCAACGACAAGTACTTTTTAGGTAGCACCCGAGAATAGAAGATGGAAGAATTTTAGCACCTCCGCCAAGGATTGATGACTGTTGACCAATATGAGGTCAAGTTTGCGGAGCTTTCTCAGTATGCTCCGAGGTTGATAGAGGGTCCAGAAGACAAAGCTCGAAGGTTCAGGAATAGCCTTCAACTTGAGCGAAACAACCGCTGGTACTGCTGGATCTCAAGGACTATCGTGAGGTATATAACTGAGCTCAGCTACTGGAGAGAAGTCTGAGCGAGCAAGCTGCCTCATATGGATTGAGGTTTAATTCAAGTAGAGAAGGGATTCGACATGTGAAGAGGCCCATGACTGGAGGAAGGTTCCATGTTCCACCCAATAGGAAGGGTGGAATTGGAAAGCCAACGCCAAATCATAATGGCATATGTCGCCTCTATGGAAGACGACATGGTACGACCCCATGCCCTCAAAGAACGGGCACCTGTTTTGAATGTGGCCAGCAAGGTCACATGGCCAGAGATTGTCCTAGAAGACCAAGAGAACAACATCAGTTATCGCCGCCACCACCGATGGGTCAGATCAGAGGGTACACGCCACAAAACACATCACAGGGTGGATAGATCATACCCCCATCTCAAGGGACGATTATGCCATCACCAGAGGTCAGGCAGAGGACGCACCTGATGTGATTACAGATACGGTTTCGCTAAACGACCATACTGCTTATGCTTTATTCAACCCTGGCACGACTCATTCTTTTATTGCTGAGCAATATGTCAAGCTGATAGGATTAAGTCATAAGGCGTTGTCTGCATTGGGTTGTTCTAGTTGCAAGTTAGCGATTGGTGAGCAAGAGGGGAGGATAGACCTATTAATCTTAGCCATAAATGACGTTGATTTGATAATTGACATGGACTGGCTCACCAAGCAACGAGCTAAGATGGACTGCTATTGAAAGGCGATTTAGTTTAACCCGTTAGCGGGTGAGAGTTTCAAATTTGTTGGGAATTGAGGAGGACCCTCGATTACCTTGATCTCATTGCTTGAGGCAACCCATTTGTTAAACGATGGTTGTCAAGGTTACCTGGCAAATGTCATGGATACAATAGTTGAGAAGTTGAAGATCGAAGATATCTCAGTGGTGCAAGAATTCCCAGATGTATTCCAAAAGGAATTGCCAGGGCTGCCGCCAGAGATAGAGAGAGATAAAGTTCATGATCGAATTAGCACTCGGAATAAAGCCAATCTCTAAGGCTCCTTACCGGATGACGTTATCTGAGTTGAAGGAACTAAAGGTGCTGATGCAGGAATTCTTAGATAAGAATTCATACGTCCTAGTGCATCACCTTGGGGAGCACTAGTTCTATTCGTGAAGAAAAAGGATGGTCCGTTGCGTCTATGTATCGACTATCATCAACTCAATCAGGTGACGATCAAGAATAAGTATTCACTCCTAAGGATCGATGACTTGTTTGATCAGTTACAAGGAGCGTCGATATTTCGAAGATCAACTTGAGGACAGGATATCATCAGCTGAGGATCATGAAGGAGGACATTCCAAAGTCAGCATTTCGTACTCGCTACGGCCATTATGAATTCACTATAATGTCGTTTGGTTTGACGAATGCTCCAACTACCTTCATGGATTTGATGAACCGAGTGTTTAAAGAATATCTAGATCAGTTCGTGATCATGTTCATCGATGATATTCTGGTATATTTGAGGAGTGTTAAAGAGCACAAGAATCATCTGAGACTAGTACTTCAGACCCTAAGGACTCATGGATTGTATGCCAAGTTTAGTAAGTGCGAGTTTTGGCTGACTCATGTAGCATTCCTAGGTCACGTGATTTCAGGTGAAGGAATCTCCGTGGACCCGTCCAAGATAGAAGCAGTGATCAACTGGCTGAGACCGACTACAATGACAAAGATCAAAAGTTTTCTAGGTTTGGCGAGTTATTACAGACGGTTCGTGGAAGGATTTTCAACTTCGATGTCTCTGTTAACTCAACTCCTAAAGAAGGAAGAGAAGTTTGTGTGGATAGACAAGTGCGAGTGTAGTTTCCAAGAGCTTAAGCAGAAGCTGACTACCACACATGTGCTGACCATTCCATCTGGTCCTAGAGAATACGAGATCTATAGTGATGTGTCGTTCAGAAGACCGAGTTGCGTGCTGATGCAACATGGTAGAGTTATTGCATACGCCTCTCGTCAATTGAGATCTCATGAATAGAATTACTCGACGCATGACTTAGAACTCGCCGCGATCATTTTCGCTCTGAAGATTTTGAGACATTACTTGTGTGAAGAAATATTTCAAATCTTCACTGACCATCAAAGTCTCAAGTATCTATTCTCTCAGAATGAGTTGAATATAAGACAGCATCAATAGATGGAACTTATGAAAGATTACGATTGTGATATCCTATATCACCCCGGAAAGGCAAATAAGGTCGCCGACACTTTGAATCGAAAATCTTCAGTCGCACATATACTGATTAAGGAGTGAAATTTAATCAAGAGAGCTCAAGATTCGGTTTTCGAGTTTGAGATTGGCCACTTTTTGAACCTTATGGCTACCTTCATAATTGAGCCAGATTTGCAGATAAGAATCAAACTACTTCAATTGACAAACCCAAATGTTCAGAAGATTCTGCAAGAGAATACCAACAAAAGAAAGGCTGACTTTTAGATTTCTGAAGATGGAACATTGAGGTTCCAAGGACGATTGTGTGTACCTGACGATGCAGAGCTTAGAGAGGAGATCTTATCAGAAGCTCATCATAGTAGTTACAGCATTCATCCTAGCAATATGAAGATGTATGGGAATCTGGGTCAACACTACTGGTGGTTCAATATGAAGGCAGATGTCACCAAACATGTCGCCAAGTGTCTGACATGTCAGCAAGTCAAAACACAGCATTGTAAGCCAGGAGAACTTCTGCAACCTCTCAAGATCCTAGAGTGGAAATGGGAGCATATCATGATGGACTTTGTGATAGGTTTACCGAGAAGTCAAAGGGATAATAATTCCATTTGGATAGTGGTCGACAGACTAACAAAGTCGGCTCACTTTATCCCAGTATGAAAGGATCTGGACTTGTAAAGGCATGTAGAGTTGTATGTGCATTTGATTGTTTGTCTGCATGGAGTGCTGGTAATGATTACTTCAGATCGAGACCCAAGATTCACAGCTGCTTTTTGGAAGAGTTTGCAAGCTACTCTAGGTACGAAGCTGCAGTACAGTACATCATATCATCATTAGACGGATGGCCAGTCTGAGAGGACGATTTAAACCCTCGAAGACATGCTGTGAGCTTGTGTACTGGATTTTAAGGGAAGTTGGGAGGAACAACTTCACCTCATTGAGTTCGCCTACAACAACAGCTACCAGCAGAGCATTTAGATGGCTCATTTTGAAGCGTTGTATGGCAGAGCGTGCATAACGCTCGTGTGTTGGGATGAAGTCGGGGAAAGAAAGATCATAGGCCTAGAGTTGGTTCAGCAATCAATGGATGCAGTTATAGTTATTAGAGGCAGACTAAAAACCGCTCAGAGCCGACATAAGAGTTACATAAGTAAGCGCCGGAGACCATTGGAATTCTAAGTTAGTGATCACGTTTTTCTGAAGGTGTCACCAATGAGGGGAATTTCGCACTTTGGCAAGAAAAGAAAACTGAGTCCGAGGTACGAAGGTCCCTTTGAGATTCTAAAGAGAGTCGGGATCCTAGCGTATCATCTTACATTGCTACCGAGACTGGCGCAAGTACACAACGTCTTTCACGTGTCGATGTTGAGGAAGTATGAGCCTGACCCGACCCACATGCTAAATTTTAAGGAATTGGACGTGGATAACAGAGCATCGTACATTAAAAACCCGGATCAGATTGTGGATCGAAAAGAGCAAGTTCTGTGCACCAAGACCATCTTGTTGGTCAAAGTTGTCTAGCAACACTACGGCACTAAATGAGCAGCTTGGGAGAGTGAAGAGTCAATGAGACATTTGTACCCCCACCTTTTTGCTTAAAGTATTGTAATGGTTTAAATTTCGAGGACAAAATTTTTATAATAGAGGAAGAGTTGTGACATCTTGGAATTTCAGTCTTGTTTTCAATTTAATAAATCAAGCCTTTTATCGATGTGCCTATAGTGCTATTTTCAAAGCTAATCATTCTTGAGATAACTAGACTATCTGGGGAAGTCATTAAGAGATTTTAATGCAATAGACTTGAGAATTCGACAAGGAATCAACTACTCAATCGTGTTCATTTGTAGAAATCATTACGGCACAGTTAAAAATCAATTAGAGATCAGAGATAATTCGGTTCGACTAAGATGTGTGGTTAAACGTGGGTGATTCCACCAAATTGAAAAATTCTCGTCGATTGGCACTGACTGATTTTTCTGTCGTTTTGGTACCATGTGTCCGTATTTGAAATCTCGAGATTTTCAAAACAACCGAGAGTTGCCAATGTGTTGAAGAGGTTCATTGTGGCTCGAAGAAAATTGACCACAGGTCATTTGTACTAAAAATTTCTGAAAGCTACCTGATAGCTTAGGTCACACTAAAATCGCACTAGGTTGAAATTAACCACGAATTTGAATCCGATTTTAGAAATTGAAAGTTCTATCATGTCACGAGTCATTTTAGGAACGTCGACTCATCCTTCGAAGATTTTTCGGCAAACCGAGATTTTTTGTGAAAAGTCGATATAGGACCGTTTTCGACCGGAAAATTCAAAGGACCGTTTTTTATTGCGAAATGAGGATGCAAGTATGATCTATTGGTGAGGAAAAATACCAATTTGATCAAAGACTAGATAATGGAATTCATAGAGACCGAATTAAATTGATTCAAGTGAGGATTGAAGAGGAATTTAGAGAAATCCACCAAAATTCGTAGCCCCCCTTAGACACAACCTTTGGACCCTTTCATTTGCTTCTAGAGGAATTCTTCTGGCTGCTAAATGCAAAGGATAGGGCTGTGACATGGTGGGACCAAGTCAAGGGGACCAAAGAGGATAGTGAAGACCAAGGTGGCCCCCTCCTTAGCCAATTGGTCCCCCCTCTTTCTCCCTTCCCCCTTTCCGTTGACCTTCTTCCTCCATTCTAGCCGTGTGAAGCCCCAAGAACCTAGAAACCGACCAACAACCAGCCCATTTCCGTCGAGCAATCATTGCACACCACCACTCGTCATTGCTACCAACCGAAGCCACGTCCGAGCTTCGCTAGTCGCTATCCCGGTTCCGCCTGTTCGTGAGTTCGTGCACCGTTGTCCTCATCCCCGCACGCCTCCTTAGGCCATGTTTAAGTCCCTAGGTCGCCATTCGCCACCACCTACCCCCGAAGTTGCCGTCTAGCACTACTGCTGCCTTTGCCGCTCTTGTCTCACCAAACAAACCATCGGTTCCACTTCTCTCGGCCAAGAATAGAACCAAACGGAGTTGGGTCTTGCCACCATGGTTTAGCCCGCTTTAGTGCCATTCCAAACCTTAAAAGGAGCACCCGCTTTGGAGTTTATCGACCCTCTCTGCGTCCCCGTCGTTGTGGTGCAACCAGTTCATTAATCAAGTGAGTTTACTCACTAATACTTGCTTAGAAAAGTTAATGACGCTTAGGGGTTGATTAGTTTAGGCTAAGCTATGATTAAATGGTTAGTTAGAATGGATTAGTGATTTAGTTAATCCTTGATGCATGTTAGGTGGTTAGATTAGTGTAATTAATAAGTAGATAGGCCGTAGTATTTATTAAGACAAGTTCGGAAATTTTCTGAGCCCATCTCGTTTTTCATTAGGCTTTTCCGGCCTAAGTTGCTATTTTTGGTATTTGATAATTAATTTTCGTAATTATTAATTAATTATTATTTTTCGAAAATTAGGCGGGATAGTCGGTGATTAGAATTTTATGTTGATCGCAGTGGTATGATTTTTTTTTTTAATTGAGTGCCGATTTGTACAATTTGAGTGTGATTTGTAATTTTGGGAATTTGTCCCAAAATTTAATATTTTCGGTAATTAATTTGAAATTACATGACGCGTTTACAACGCTAAAAATGTGGTTGTGGATTATGGAAATTAGTGGGATTTAAACTATTATATATAAAATTAGTCTAGGAGAAGAGAAATCCCGAATCTAGATTAGGAGAGAAGAAAATAAAGAAAAGTGTAACATTCTCAACTTCGAGGCCTTTACATGGTGAAAGAGAAGTCCGAACTTAGTTTCACTGGTTAAGCTCGGTTGTGTCTGCTTCCTCCGATCATGTCTTAGTCATAAACCCCGAGCCAAATAAGATAGTCGACTGTGGTCAAATTTGATTAGTCTAGGATGACAAGACCTTCAGAACTTAGATATTTTCCAAGTTGCATTTAATGCCTTCATCATGCAGTAAATTAAGAAGCACGGACACTTGGCATGTTAGGGCTTTACATTAGAAGATAATATTATATTTGGATGTAAGGCCATTACTGAAGGGGACACTTTAGCCTTGGATAATCAAAATTTATTGGAAAAACAAGTGTGAACAAATGTGAATGTATTAAATAAAGTGGGAAAAAAGATATCCCATGCAGAGAGAGAGGGGAGAAGGCCAAGACAAGTCCAACTTTGGACCAAGACAAATCTACCTTATCTCTTTTGGACATTAGCCAACAAATAACTGAGACAAATGTCCAAGCTAGTATAGAGCCTACTTAGGATCTTGGGAGATAAGATTGTACAGTCATGGATGACCCTTAATTCAAGGCCAAGTGGGAACACTCCTCTTTTCAACTAGAAATTACCTTATTTAATTTTCGAAATTTCTAGACCTTTGTTGTTTTCCAATTTTACAAATATTTTTATGTTACAAATTTGGAGAAGATTCCTTCATAAAATTTGTTCAAAACATCTTGATCTATAACATGCTTAAATTTCACATTTTTCTGAGGTGAAATGGTTGGGGTGAAGGCCCAATAAATTACCGTATAGAACCTGCCCAATATAGTGAAAACGGTAACCAAGTTACTTGAATTTTCATAAAATCTTCCCTTTCGAAATTGAACATACTTTCTTCACAAAATTTTTAAATGACATATATATCTACTACATATTAAAATTTCAAAGAGTTTTGTGAAGATTTGGGTTTCGAAATGAGTCTCTCCCTCTTACCGTTGAATCTGCTCGATGGATGAATTTTTGGGTTATGTTCAATGAATTGTTGCTCTTTCCACAAAACGAATTTGACTTGGATTACTTCATGAAATTTTTTTTCTAAGGTCTTCTCTACAACATATTAAAATTTTATAATTTTTCAAGTCTGTTTGAAAAGGTAATAGTACTGATTTCGAAAGTTGCTCACAACTGTTTTTGCCTTAAAATGGGAGAACCACACGCCCAACTTGGAGGGAAGGGGGCTGCACACCTAACTTGAGGAATAAGCCAATCTAGAGTCTTCTTGGCTTGAAGATAAGAATGTAGTAAATACTTTTGGAAGCTAGCTAATTAATGAGTTTAATGAGTCACATGCTAATGTGGTAAACTTGGAAAACAAATTGTCCAAAGTCCAAGTTTCTCAATGACCAAATCTTAGGTGAATCTTAGGTTATGATGGCCTTAGATTGTAGTCTTGGTGAACAAGGTAAGGACCAACCAATTAGAAGAAGACATTAGGCATTAAAACGGCTTATGTGTCCCTAGGCGCCGTAGGCAATAATGAGCCTAGATTGAGCCTTGGAGAGTAAGCAAATAGGTGGACCAATCACAAGCCAACACAAAAGGACCTAGGCGCCAACTCGAGAAGATAGGTAGGTCAACTCGTCATTTAGGCGTAATCATGAGCTTGCATAAAAATCTAAGAGGAAAAGGCCTATAAATAGGAGAAGACATCCTCGCATTTTAAGAATGAGTCATTCTCTCCTTTCCTCTCCCTTCCTCCCCTCTCTTTCACACCCTTCTCTTCCAAGCCGCCCTAGATGCCGACCAACCACCAAAGAAGTATCTTGGAGCTAGGTCTAAAAAGTAGTAAGTAGATTTTCTTAACTCTTCAATAGGGCGATGTGTTACACTTATCGATTTTAGGATCATGTCATTGTTTGCTTGTGTTGGCTTTGTATTTTTATGCTTGTTGTGTTTCTATTGCTTATTATTGCATTAAGTAAGTTCATGATCCACCATGGGTATCAAACACACCCGGATGTCAAGGAGAGGTCTCTTGACTATGGACAATACTAAAGCCTGAGTGAATGGTTCCATTTCAAGGTCACGAGCCCGAATCGCATCCGACATGAGTTTGATTTAATAAAACACAAGAGTTGTTCATTAGTTCACCTTGCATGGCACGCCTTCGGGCCTTTCATTCAACTAAAAGTTTAAAAATAACATGAATCAGTTGATGCTAGAAATGCATGGACACACAATAGACCTATATGCCGACTCTGGGGGATGCCGGGTCGTTGTCTGGGGTAAAGCCCGGGATGCCGTCCCGATATTGAGATCGTGGATGATGCCAGCCCGAGTGAGGCCGATGCTTGGGGGTCACCCTAGATGCCATCTTGATAATAAAATCGGGACGATGCCAATTGCCAGGGGGGGGGGGGACCGATGTCTGGTTGTTACCAGAAAAGTCGATTAATTTCGACTAATATGATACTGAAAAAGAAAAATAAAAGTCCACGTGTGGTCCATGACTGATACATGTGTGATGCTTGCAAAAGCTAGGTTTGTTTGGTATATATTGTTAAGTCATTGCATCAATTTGAGCATATGTTTGAATTGGGTCACTTAGTGCTTAAATGAGTTTCATGAGATGCACGTATCTCTTTTTATGACTGAAATGATCATAAGCCACGGACTTTGGAAAGCTTGTTCATTTGCAATAACTTCTTGTCTTTGATTCTTGATAGTACATAGACGGTTAAGAGCCATTCATATGCATAAGTAAGGCAAGACACGCCTTGCTATTGATTTGCCATTGACAAGTGGGTGGTGACCTTGTATCCGACGATCGACGACGAGATGTCCTCCTATAGGAGAATTAGGGATTTCTACTTATTGAGTCATCGACTCACTCTTGTTGTTATCATAATTTCAAGTGTGTGATGGGTTAACCTAGGTCCAAGAAGGGAATGTAACTAGCATGGGGGCCGCTTTTGGGAGCAGCTCGCCAAAGGAGCTAGGCTACCCCAGCCCTTTTGATTGACTATGGGCTCGTTTGGTTCAGCTTTGGAGAAATGTCATTGGGAGAATGCAAATACCTTTGAGGTAAAGGGGTTTTCCAAAATATTACACCGTTTGGAAAATTATAGCATTGAAAGGTAACTTAGCATAAATATCGTTTGGTAAAACTTACATTTGTAATAAGCTTTTGCTTCTTCTTTTTTTTAATCTGAAAAAATCAAATCCAACAGCCGGCTAACCACCGGCCAACTGTTGGACGGCCAGATCTAGCCGCTTGAGGTCGTGACCTCAGGCGATGCTGCTTGGGGGCGCGACCTCAGGCAATGCCGTCGTCTACGGTCACAAAGGCCAGATCTGATTGCCGGACGGCCAGATTGGCCTCCTGATCGCCAGATCTGGCCTCTAGACTGCTAGATCTAGCAACTTGAGGTCGTGCGAGCCAGGCGAAGCCACATGAGGTCGCGCGGACCCAGGCGGCGTCGCTTGGCTCACGCACACCAGGTGACACCGCCTGGGTTGCGGGTCACCCCACCCCAAGTAGTGATCACTAGGGACACACGACCCCCAGGCGACAGCGGTGGCTACCGAAGAAGGCCAACTCTTAGGCGGGGAAGATGAAGACAAACGAGGAAGAATATGAACAGTGACGCATGAACAGTGAACTTGCATTTTGGAAATGCCGAATGCTCAAAACACCTCAAGACCTGCATTGGGAATGTTGATATTTGCCCAATGAGCTTTCAAAAATGTCTCCCAAACGCAAAATATTTTCCCCAAGGGGCTTTGGGGGCCCAAAGTCCCTTGGGAAAGCCGAACCAAACAGGGCCTATATATGGAAACGAAAATAAGTAGCCCAAGACTAGGATGGGCATGTAATCAAAACAACTTTTAATGTGTGAATATATATATATATATATATATATATATATATGTATATATATATGCATGTATGTATATGTTGCTTTTATTTGCTTCACTTGCATATGTCTTACCCGACTTCCATGTTTGTTGGTACAAGGATTGTTTATGATCGCTTCTGTATGTGCTTAACTAAAGATAAAAGACTTTCGGGACGTTTGACGTTGCCTGGGCGTCAATGCTAACCCGCCAGGTCATGCTCTCATGCCATAGATGGGACAGGGGTGTGACAAAAAGAACAAGAAAACTTAAATAAAATCAACAACAGATGGAGAGGAAAGTGAGACTAGCTCAAACCCTCCCACATGAGTGAAGGTTGAAGAAGAAGTCAAACTAGGTTGACCCGGCTGAACCAATCCTAAAGTGGTCTAGCTTTTGTGCAATTTAATCCAATTTTATTGTATGATTTGACTTATGTTATCAATTAGACCTAATTACAAATTTTATTAAAAGTTGGTTAAGCAAATTAGGCTAAAATTGTCAAATTGGGTCAATGCGATTCAAATCAAAATGACTCAATTCAATCTAATCAATTATTGACATCTCAATTGAAATAATTTGCCTCAAGTGCATCATGGGTCTGTCAATTCCATTCCAGGTGATTCAATTCTCGCAAATTGAGGCTTGATTAAATTGACATGGCTATTGTGCTCAATTGTCAAAATTGAATCCAATTAAAACAAATTGGCTCAAATTGTATGTGATTGATTCAACTGAATTTTCATGTGGCGATTTATTTTGTTCAATTGGCTTTTTCATGACAATATGAAATAAACTGTGAAATGGAATTGAAGTCTAATTATCAAATTGAACATCAATTAATCAAATTAGAACTTAGACTAGAATAGGTCAAAACAAATTGAGTTAATCAAATCAACCCTTCTTGGTTTTGTTCATCGTTGGTGGGCTAAAATGATCAATTTGAATCTGATTGATGTGATTTTTCCAAAATTGACAATGGAATGGAATTGCATCTAGAGATTCAAACTCAATTTTGGCTAAATTGCACGACTCATGAAGAATTGACCGTAATCACTAATTGGAGCCAAAATTGGGCATTTTTACTTCCAAATTAGAATTCTAAAATGGGCTTGAAAATTGGATGCGGTACAACTTACAGATCAAATGTCGTAACAGAAATTATCTCAAAAGACAATTACAAATGAACTAAATTTGATATCGAAATTCCCAAATTGATGAGAGGTCGATTCCTAATTATTTTTTGTTGAATTCAATGATACAGAAATCAAATTTATTTTTTCTAAAATCGAAGTGTAAGAATGAAATTTGACACTGTTTCAGTGTATGTAGACTTTTCCGCCAAAATTTGATCAAAAAGTCGACTCTGAAGTCCACTTTTTTGATTTATTTTTTAAAATTAAAGTACAAATTATTCATAAACGAAAGGCCAATGCTAATTGAAATGCTTAATGAATCTTTTTTGTGAAAAAATAGACCCTATCATGATCAAGAGTCCATATTTTCAAGTTTTCACCTTTGTATGACGTGTCGACTAATAATCGGGCATTAACACAGTACACACAAAAGATAGCCCAACATCAAATGAGTCACAATATATTTTTAAGCAATTTTGTTATCAATCCCATCAAATCTAACAATTCAAGCATGTTTTGAAAGGTAATATGCCTCGAGAATCTATCTATGGAAGATCGTTGAAAATTGATGATGGCATCGTCTTTTGTTGCAAGAGCTCGTTGCTACAATGAACAACTCTAGAACTGATGGCCGTTTCAAGTGCTTACCAATATAGAGTCAATGATTCACATAATAAATTCATCCACAACACTCCGAGGAACGCACAGTGGTCACGGAGAAAGCAACTTGTGAGAAGCGAGGAATGAACACTAAGAAAGTAACTCGCAAGTCGAAGCACAACGAAGGCGGTACATTATTCTGCCCAAGTACACTGAAATAAAATGCACCAGGAGGTGACATGGAAAGGCAAGGCAGAAGCAGGATCTTGGAGATATGCTGGAACATCTACATTTTCGAGTAATTCGGATCAATTGACTACGCGAGAATTTCCCTCTTTCTTCGAAAGACCAGCTTATTTAGCATCTTCATAACACCAGATACGATCAAAACCTTAATACGACCTCTCCTTGGTGGAAGCCTCTTCTTCAAATTCTTGAGTTTCTCCGTCGGTTCATCACCTACAGGCTTAGCGAATGAGTACATATTTTCAGCAGATGGAGACTCAGGAGTGATGGTTTGAGAATTGGGTGGAGAGGAGGGCTGAATAGCAGGTGCTATATATTCTAAGAATGGTGGTTAAGAGAGTTGACCTGTTACTTTAGTCGAGAAAGAAGCTACCGAGATGCAGCAATCTTGTTATTGCTCTTTCACTGGCAATATACGCATCAGTGGAAACAATTTTGGGACCAGTATGCTCACACGTCCTTGCATAGGATAACTTTTGATTATTTAGTGGTGCACTTGAAGACAAAAGATTTTGTTGTTGATTTTGAGTGAAACACCAAAAAATAATCAGGCGATATAACAGGCTCTCTTGCTTTCCTTATGAGAGGGAAAGCAGGATTTTTCATGTGGCAAATTGAATTTCTACCATAAGAACAACCTAATACAGAAATAACATGACGTGTACTCAAAAATGCCAGAAGAATATGCTTGTCATTAATGTTCTGGGCACTAAAGACGAAGAAATGAAGACAAGGTTTAATATTTATCGTGATCGTTCTAGCTGGTGTGAAAGCATATTTGGGTCAAGTCATGCAAAAGATAACCGTTTCATACAAGTCAACCATGATATCCCATAAAAATCTTTCAAAGATACAATCTAGATTCTCTTCTCCCACACAACCAATCGAGCAGTTTAGTTCTAAGAATAGTAACAAGACGGGCCCTGTTTGCAAATTCTTTTATATCTACAGGATTTAGTGTATCTCATGAAAGGGACCTCGTAGAGGTAAAAAAGCGGATAAGCATTAAGTGTCCTGAATAAAGAAGTTTCAACTTCTCGAGGACCCTGTGGTGGAGTTATTGACGATATCTGGGGCCCGTTTTTTTTTTTTTCTTATGAGACAAATCTGGGGCCCGTTTACTATGAGCTAAATCACCAGTTAAAGCTTACATTAGAGAGATGTATGTGATAATAACAAACCAACCCGGTTCCTCTTCTGAAGATCAAACTTGAAGGCTTTTCGAAAGCCTGTCCGGATTGTCGATCTGCATTGCTCATGGGTTCAGATCACCCAATCAGAGTTAAACTGTAGTGCCAACCGCCGTACAAAAACACATGACTAACGTCTTAATTCTGTCAATGGCCATGGAGAATAATGAACAGATGGGAAAACTCACTATCAGACTAAAACCAATGCCGAAGATCCCAAATTTCTGGGTAATAACTAATAAGCTAAGTTGAAGCCACTAATATCAATGGTCCTATCTAGAAGAGAATCTTAGGCTACGTTTGATTGTTTGAATTTCTAACTATGATAGAACTGGATAAAATATGATATTAAATCCAGAAATTTTTTTATATTTAAACCACTATTTGGTTATTGCAGTAATAAAATTGGATATATTCACATCATATCATGTATATTGTTTGATATAAATGGCATATTAATATAAATAAATTTACAAATTTACAAATGGAAATGGTAAAAATTTCTCTGACACTCTTGCCTACTTTATTTTTATTTGCCTATTTTATTTTAATTTCCTCTCTTTTAAAATTTATTTCTTTATTTCTTTCTTCCCCTTACATTATTCTCTATTAAAATTTTATTAAATAGTAAACTATACTAATTTACTTAAAATACTAAAATACCAAAAATATGTAATAAATATAAATTTATATTTATATTTGTATATTGAATTTATGTTATAAAATAGAATTAAATTCGAATCTATAAATAAGATTAAATTAAAATAAATAAATTGTTATTTGTTGTTATTTTGATATCTTATATTTATAATTCAAATATTAATTATATTGAAATATAATTTTAATTTTGTTAATTTAATAAGATTGTCCATCAAGAAAATAACTTTCCTATTATAGATATTAGAAATTTTATCCATATTTATCTTACCTCCCCCATAAAATAATTTTATTTGATCTATACCTTCCTTAAACCTGACTTTATCTTATCTTGAATAAATACCAAACGCAGGATATAATAAATTTTATCATATTCTGAATTTTATCCCGACTGTTAAATGCAACCTTAATACTTCCTAAAATAATTATACTTGATCATAATTAACGCAGTTCACTTTGTATATCAGCACAATGAGCCATTTAAAATAACATGTGGCTATTTAACAATAAAAATGTGCAGAATTTATAATGGTGTCATTTTTGGAGCAAGGGTAAATGATTTAACCTTTTTTTTCTTAGGTTTAAAAGGTTATGTTATTTTTATACTTTTTTTTAGACAACTGAGATATTATATGTTAATTTTCTCCTCTTTGTCAAAAAAAAAAAATTGACCAAAAATACCCTTATTTTTTAAGCTAAGTTTCCTAAAAAACCCAAACAAAACCCTAAACACACATTCCCTCTCTCTCCTCTAGTACAATGTGCATCAACCACCGCGCCCCAACCACGATCAACTACACGCTGCCTCTTGTCACAAGGTCGTCATACTTGATAGTCGTGCCCTATTGCTGGACCATTTGTCTCCATATTTAGTATTAGCCCCTCCTCAAATTAGGTTGAGGGCTCACTCATGTGGCGGCCCAATCTTAGGCAGCTCTAAATCCAGGTTCACCTAAGGCTAGGGATTGTTGCGACTCTCCTGAATTGGTCTTTGTGTTCAAGAGCAGGATTAGAAGCATGTCAAAGATGGATCAACAATCCTCAATTGGCACAAACTCTCTCAAATCCTTACATCGCACGATTTTAGGAGGTTCGTTTTAATTGATCAATCTACAATAGTTCTATCATATGAGAAAGTTGCCACTAGCCTATTGGAACCGATTAGGAGCCAAGTGAGATATGATAATATATCTTACTTCCTACACAACTAGAGATCTAAGTACTAGGGCTTAATTACACTAGTTTATTCAACTAATACCATTTTGGTACTCTAACTTGATTGATTTGTTAGTTAAGTGTCAAATGCAGTCTTTATCCAATTATGAGTCCTGGAGTTATTTTCCACTAGGTGACCAAATGGTTTTGTGTTTGTTATGATCCTAGTACATATTTATACCATTCAACTAAGCTAAATGAAATAAGAGAAAATCAATCAAGGAAATGACATAAAAGGATAAAAACAAACATATCAAAAATGGTAATAGAATGTAGGTAATGACTAAACAACAAAAAGTAACTCGATACGATGTTAGGCATAGAATATTACATGGCCATGTTATAAGCCTTGAGACACGATCCCTTGTTATTAGGCCAAACCACTCAAGCCCATTTAGCCCCCATGGTTGGCCCTCTCCTTGTTACAATTATTATAAGAATGCCATTGTGATTAATTATGAAATTACCATGACATGTCATCAACGAAGTGAGAGCCCATCATAGTCATTCATTAGTCTTTTGATATAGACCATCTAGAATGTCATGTCACCTATCCTTGGCATCAAATTTCAGCCAATAAGAGCATTCCTTTACCATTAAGCATTAAAATCAAGGCCCCTAGCTCATGAGATGAGTTGTATGGTCTAAATTAAAATGGAATTTAAATTTTCCCTCCAAAATTGAAGCTCTAGACAATCTCCATGTCGATCTCCCATCACTCCGAAATTCCACCTATTCCAACTGATCGCTGGTCTTCTACCGTTGGACAACTCTTACAACTGAGTTCCCTTAGGCATCCTTTGATCTTGCTGTGTTGTCACCTTCCTCAATTGTCGCCGAAGGTTTGCTTGATTAGCCAAATTCTATCATCACTCGCCGGAATTTGTAATTTAAGGTAGGTACTCCAATTTCTTGTGATCTATTTCACATTATCACAAATAATGCAAGGATGGACATGGTTTGAAATTGAAGAAGATTCTTCAATCTATGTTCAATTCTCTTGATACCTAAATTTTGGCGACCCGGTCATTCATTTATTACATAGAAAATTAGGTATTAATTTTTAAATCCCTAAACAGAAATATTAGAATTAAATTACGTAGCAAATAATTTTAGGAGCATTTGTTATATTATTGTATTTGCATTGGACCAGTGACAAATGGGTTTAAATTGATGGTTCTAAATTTTTATTTGACGAGTTGGACTAAGTCCATGGTGGGAGAATTTGGCCAAGCTCATTATTCTTTAAATGCTTAGATTTTAATGCCAAGGTGGAAAATCCCTAATTAAGCTCAATCTTAAGAAATATGAGAGAATTACAAAAAAAGTCTCAAACCTATTGCAATTGTGCCAATTCTATCCTAAACATTTTTTTTGGCCAATTTAATCCTAAACCTTTTATAATTGTGTTAATTTAGTCCATCCGGCCAAAATTGGCCGGTCGGCACTGACGTGGATGCCGGTGGGGGACAACCGGCCAGCGAGGCAATTTTTAAAATTTTTAAATGTTTTTTTCGAATTTTTAAATATTTTTTAAATATTTTTTCTTTTTTCTTTTTTTACCTTCTTCTTCCTCTGGCCGGCAAGGTCAGCCTCGCCAGCCACTGGCGAGGCTCGCCCTACTGGCCGAAGGCTAGGGCCAGCGAGGGCGAGGCCTCGCCAAGGGCTACGGCGGAGGCGGGGAGGGAGAGGAGGAGGAGGAGGAGGAGGAGGAGGCGGCGGAGCGGCTGCAAAGATGCGAAGAGGGGCGTTACGGCTGCAGCAGCAGTGGTGGCAACGGTGGGGAGAGCAAGGTGGGGGCGTTGCTCCAGCGCCAGAGAAACCTGACATCCCCGTCGTTGTCGTCGCCATCGCCGTTGTCCACGCACTCGCACACAGAAGGTGGTGGACGCTGGCTTCTCCGCCAAAGCCATCAGAGAAGTGGATTTGAACAAATCCCAGCCCTGGGAACTGCCTCGTAAGCAATCACGAAATCAACCCATTTCGCCCATCTCTATTTGCCTCCGATTCATTCTGTAATTAGATTAACATGCGTGATTGCTTTCGTTTGAGCATAGGGAAGGCCACAATGGGGGAGAAGGAGTGGTATTTCTGTTCTCTGCGTTGCAGAACGAGTGGGTCATTCGCAGGGTCTTCCAGAAGAGCTCTGGTGGGAAGAAAACCCACATCTCGGGCCTCGTGACGGCAGGATCTCTCGAGAACGAAATGAGCTCCGACTTGCCGCCGTTGACGGATCCTTCTCCTCACGACTCGAACACGAAATCCAACCCCAAATCGGCTTGCCAGTGGTCGGCGAGGCTGACCTCACCGGACCTCGGCCGCCCTCGCCTCTGGCCAACGGAAGAAGAAGGTGAAAAAAGAATTTAAAGAATTTAAAGAATTTAAAAAATATTTAAAAATTCGAAAAAATATTAAAAATATTAGAAAATTGCCTCACCGGCCGGCTGTCTCCACCATTGGCGTCCACGTCGGTCTTAGGCTAGTTAATTTTGGCCAGATGGACTGAATTGGCACAATTATAAAAGGTTTAGGACTAAATTGGCACAATTGCAAATAGATTTAGGACTTTTTTGGTAATTCTCCCAATATTGAGGCAAACTAGAGAAGCAATATCAAGAGGTCTATTGATCACCTCGCAAGCAATTGGTATAATCCTCAAGATATTTGGGTGTGTGCTTAAAAGGGGCAAATGAACCTCGGCTTATTCTGTTAATCGGAAAAAAAAAAAATAGAAAGTAAGGGCTGAAAGAATTTTTTTGTTGATCTACTGAATAAAAAACGTGGAGACAAAGATATCGAAGGAAGGGCACGAAAAAGAATAGCATTATTCATGGATAGAAAAGAATTTTTAAAAGAGATTATGTTGCATGTGAGAGGGGCCATACATTGTCTTTTTCTTCAATACAGGAAAGAGGGACACGATTCTTCCATGAGGACACATGGATCCACAATATATGCAAAAGAAAAAATGGGGAAAAATAAATGATAGACCCTCACAAAAGAGGGAAGTCGGTACATGGCTTTCTTTCATATATTCATATTGCCTCTTTTGAAGTGCTAAGTCAGATGATATATAAAAGCGTGACATTCAAGGAAGAACGGGGTCGGCAAAAATCACAATCTCTGAGCATAGAGAGAGAAGAGGGAGAGAAAAAGCTCTCTGGGCCAACCCTTGGCGGAGACGCTCGCCTCGGCGTGCCACATCACCGCCACTGTGCCCTCACCATTGACGACACTATTGCATCGCCGCTCCTTTAGCCATGAGCCAGCCACTCCCATGACAATGGAGCTGCCCACGCCAAGCCACTGCTGTTTTTGATCCACCGTCGAGCCATCGCCATCCGGGCCTGACGAGCTCACTGCACCACTAAGAAGTCCTTGTACAACAACGCTGAACCAGCCCTCTGACAATGAAGCCGCCAAGCGTCGTTTGCTGATTGAGAGTTCCAGCCCATCTCCCACTACAAAACACGAAGCAAAGGACGTTCGGGAAGGAGCACATGTGGGTCCATCCACGCTTCACTTCAACAATTCACGCCCAAGTCCAAGCTTCTTCACGGGGGCAATACACTATATTGAGGAGAAAAGGACAAGAAAAGCGCTCTGTACAAAGACACCGGGCACGTCGTCCAAACTTTGAAGATGGGCCGACTTGGATAAGGCCTTTGCACTGCTGAGGTGCTCAGAGGAAGAGAAGGTCGTCCTTGCAATCTATCAGCTGCAGGGTAATGCAAGCACTTGGTGGAGGGCCACCAGAGGAATAGTGTTCCCTGAAGGTGTGGTTCTAGTGTGGGACGCCTTCCTTGAAGCTTTTAATGGCAAGTATTTTTTTGACTCGCCAAGGAACAGAAGATGGAGGAATTTCAACGCCTTCGTCAAGGTCTGATGACAGTAGACCAATACGAGGCCAAATTTGCAGAGCTATCACAATACAACCCCAAGTTGATAGAAGATCCAACTGACAAAGCTTAGGAGTTTCAGGAACGGCCTCCAACCAAAGCTGAGGACTCGCTGGTGCCGTTCAATCTAAAAGATTATAATGAGCTGTATGGATGTGCCCAGTTGTTAGAGAGGAACTTGAATGAACAAGCCGTCGCATCTGGATCACAGTTTGGGTCAAGTAGAAATGGTAATCGGTTCGGGAAGAGGCCAACGACTAGAGGAGAGTATCCCATTCGTCCCAATCGAAAGGGTAGAATCGGAAAGCCGGCACCCAACCTGAACGGCAGATGCCAAATTTGTAAAAGGAAGCATGGACATACCCCATGTCTTGGTAGGTCGGGAGCGTGCTATGGATGTAACCAACACGGGCACCAGGTGAAGGATTGTCCGCGCAGGCCGATGGAACCATAGCAGCTACAACCGCCGCCACTAATAGGATAGAACAGAGGGAATGTGCCGCAGACAAGACGCCACTAGAATGGCAAAGGGGATAGGAATGAACCAAGCCATGCACCAATCAGGGAAAGGATGTTTTTGGGATAATTTTATCAGAGTGGCATATTGGAATTTTGGTTAAGCTTGTAGAATTTCAGTGTGTTGAAATGAAGTTGTAAAAAGGAGAAACACTTGTTAGAGTGGTACTTGGCTATTTTTGCTTATGTATAACTTTGAAGTTGTAAATGAAAAAGATTGGCTCAAGAAGCATCTTGTTTTATTGAATCGTTGTTATGTGGTAATCCAGTTTAACCCGTTAGTGGGAGAAAGTTTCAAGTTTGTCGAAAATCAAGGAGGACCCTTGTTTATTTTAATGTCGTCATTAAAGACAACCGATTATTGGATGTGGGTTGCCAATGTTATTAGGCAACTGTAGTGGATACGATAGTTGAGTAGCCGAAAGTGGAGAGCATCACTATGGTATGAAAGTTTTCTGACGCATTTCTTGAGGAATCATTCGGTTTGCCCTAGAAAGGAAGATTGAGTTCGTGATAGTGTTTATCGACGACATCCATGTGTACTTTAGAAGTCTAAAGGAGTATGAAAGACGTTTAAGGGCAATGCTTCAAACCTTGCAAGAACATGAACGGGATTTCCGTGAACCCGACCAAGATTGAAGCCGTGATCAATTGGTCAAGATCGACGACAATAATAGAGATAAGAAGTTTCTTAGGGTTGGCAGGTTTTTATAGATGGTTTGTGGGAAGGTTGTCAACAATAACTATGTCTCTGACTAGATTGTTGAAGAAAGCAAAGAAGTTCATAGAAATAATGTTGTTGGATGGAACTTCTCAAGGACTATGATTGCAACCTCCCATATCACCCGGAAAAGCTAATAAAGTTACATATGCTTTGAATCGAAAGTCATTGATTACGCAGATGGTGATTCATGAGTGGATTTTACTTGAAGGAGCTGGAGATTCGGTTTCAAATCTGAAGTAGGTTGCCTTTCAAGTCTTATGGCCATCCTCAAAATTGATCGAAAGTACAGCTAAGAATCAAGATGTTGCAGTTGACAGATCTTAAGATCCAAAAGATTCTGTAGGAAGATACATAAAAGAGAAAGGTTGATTTGCAAGCTACCGAGAACGGAACACTAAAACTTTGTGGACGATTGTGTGTACCGATGATGCGGATCTTAAGGAAGAGATCTTGTCAGAAGCTCATTATAGCAGTTATCGCAAGACCACCTAGATGGCACCGTTTGAAGCATTGTATGGCAGAGAGTGTAGAACTCCAGTTTGTTGGGTTGAAATCAAAAAGAGTTCGTTCAACAATCAACATATGCCGATACAGTAATCCGAGGGAGACTTAAGACTGTTCAAAGTTGCTAGAAAAGTCAAGGAAAGAAGTAGCGAAGACCGGTTCAGGTAATAGGTCGAAAGAAACAAGTGCTATGTACCAAGACGACCTCTTTGGTCAAAGTGGTTTAGCAACACCACGGAATAGAAGAAGCTACTTGGGAAAGCAAAGAATTGATGAGACGACAATACGCCCCACCTTTTTAAAGGAGAATTTTAATGGTTTAAATTTCGAGAACAAAATTTTTATAAGAGGGGAACAGTTGTGACATTCTGAAATTCGAGCCCTTTGAGGGAGGAATGAATGTGAATTTCGTCAATGTATTGTTGGTTAATCTCACTCGGAATTGATCACTCATGAGATACTAACCTTGAGGGGAAAGGCTAAAGAGGACAGAACTTGTACGACTAAAGAACATGACCTGGGAAAACGATTGACCGTGAGACTTGCGTGAGGATGATCCTATAGTTAGGCAGGCCGATTTCAAGGACGACTAGAAGTCGATCCGTGGACAGAATGTAATGGAAAGACGAGTGATTTTGTTTACTGTTATCGAGCCCGCTAACGACCCTAGGTCGATCCTTGGTAATCGTGTACTTTGAAATAAGAATCTATCTTCGCAATTTCATGTAGTCAAGACGTCCATATGTCGAGAGGTCTTGAACATGGTTTGGCACGAGTCGGTTACGCGTGAATCCTCAAAGCCGCCCGTCAATCTGAGTTGTACCTAAAATGGCATTAGGGTGAAATTCACATGACATGAGAATCCAATATTGGACTTCAAATTATCGAGAACATCTGGGACAGATTTTGGATGTTGCTATTTTGATGGTCGACAATGCTAGTCAAGCGAGTGTTGGGAAAAAAAGGACTTACGAACCGAGGAATCAAGCCCATGAGGATGTGGACCGAGCAAAGCCAGTGTGGGCCTTAGGCCCAAGGTGGGACAACCACCATAATAGGCCCAAGGCAAGCAAGTGAGCCCATTAGGCCCAACCCACCTTTTTATCTTTCTAGCCCATTAGTAAACCTTAAGCCCATTTGAGCCCAATCAATTCCCAAGCCCATTCCTATTCATTGCCTAGCCCATTTCTTAGGCCCATCCATCATTTTCAGCCCAAGGATAGATTGGTAATTTGTGCAAGGTGGAAATGACCAAATTGCCCCTAAAAGCATGTGGATAAGGGTAAAGGAAGAGAGAGAAGATGAGGTCATCTTTGCATGGGGATTTGGGGCATGACTTTCTACCCTCACTTCACTCTCTCTCTCTCCCCCCCCTCAGCCCCATTTCGATTGGACCCTCTCTCTCCCATGTTTTCCTTTCTTCCTATTTCTGCTCCAACTGACCTTTCCCGTGAGAATCAGCCTTCGTGCCACCCACCATCGTGCTCAAAAGACCCAAACTGTTCTGGAGGACCCGGCTGCTCACCGAATAGAGCCACCGGCTGATCCGCCGGCCGGCCAGAAGAAACCGCTTCCCGATCCATCGGTCATCCTGGTAGCCTACACTACTTCTCCCGTTTCGCCCGTTTCAACCATTTTTCTCCCATTTTGACCCAACCTCCACTCATCCCAGCCACCAACAGTCCCCCTCAACCCCTAGGTGCCACTGGTCGCCGGCCAACCCCTCGTCGGAGCTCTGGCCAAGCCCGTTTAACTCTATTTCTCCTCTGGCAATCCAGTTTTTAGTGTTTCAATGGGAGTCCAAATTTTGTGGCTACTGTTCCAGCCCCAGGACCACCTTGGATCGTCGTGGTAGAGGTCCCCGAGCGTAGCCTCTTTCATCGCCACCACCGCGTCCGTGTCTCCGGCCTGTTTAACGGGTGAGTTTAGCTCCTAATCCATCAATTAGTGCTTAAACTTGCTTAAGGTTGGTTTAATTAGTGTTAATTATAGTTTATGAGGTTTAATTAGGTTATGTTAGTCCTAAGATAGGTGGTTAGATAAATGGCTAGGATTAGTTTAGTTTAATCTTGCTTATTGTTGCTTAATTGATGTTTATGTGCTTAATTAGGCTTGTTTAGCTTTAATTGATTAATTGCTTGCTTTAATTAGTGTTTTTAATGACTTTTTGGAGTTAATTTATTAGTTATTTAATTATGAAAATTCACTATCCACGCGATACTATTCACAAACACTGTTCACGCGCATTGTTCAACCGAGAATAAAAAGTTGTCTAATTTCATGTGTTTCGATCTTATGAGGTGATTTGAGTGTATAAATGCATGGGTATCCGCATGAATTGAGCGATTTTCACAAAAAGGGAAATATGCTTTGTCTGAGGGACACCAAAATGGACCACCTTTAGAGGAAAAATGATTTGAAATTGTATTGGCAAGCACGGTGCATTAACTAAATACTCAAAGATAAAAAAAAAAAAATAAAAAAATAAAAAAAGGTAGTCTTAGTGGTGTGCTTGTGCGATCAAGAAGTGGAATCCGTCACCCAACGAGAGTTTGGGGGTGATGTGTAGTGAGTTGTGGTGGTATGTTTGCGTGATCAAAGGTTGGACCGCCACCCAACGGGAGTTTAGGGGCGATACCCGGTGGGAGTCAGAAGCCAGTCGTAGTAGATTCTGGACCGATGTCCCTTTTTAGGAAACCATCTGAACAGGAGTTCTAGACATAGTTGTGTCCGACGGGGCGAACGAAGCTCGATCTTTATCGGTAGCCCGGTGAGAGTTGGATGATCACTGACTGGGAGGTTAGCCATGGCCGGGAGGTCATAGATGATGAACGTTGACTAAAAAGTTAACCATGGCCGAGAGGTCATTAATAACTAGAGCACACATGAGTATTAAGATTGATGATCGCTAATTGAAATGTTAGCCATGGTTGGGAGGTCATAAATTCATAAATTAACCGGATTGTCGACTGGGAGTTGACCGTGGCCAATGGGCCGTAAGAACTGGAAACACGTGTGAGAGTTGAGATTGTTGGGCCTTATTATGAGGTAAAATTGTGTAGCGCAGTATGGAACGTGTCATAACAATTTTACCTTATAATCGGGACCCGTGTGATTAAATGATGCATGATAGATGGCGCACTAAAGTGCAAGAGCATATGTGAATCATGGCATCATTGGTTTTGATTGTGCATGAGTTGAACACATTGTTTATGGCATGCACGCATGAATTGATAACGTGCAAGGTGTGGCAATGGCTAGATGTGATCGCTTGTGACACGACTCGTATGTGATTGATGAACTGCATCCTCTTATGGCTATGTGCATTGCATGTATTGTGCTAAGATTTAACGTGCAGGGTATGGTACACCAACTAAGGTTGCATGTGAACCGACTATGTGGTTAGTGGTTAACCCTGGCTGTTGTGATTTATTGATTGTTGGTCGTTAGTCATGGTAAGTTTGTGGGGTGGTTCTGGAGAGATACCCCAAGTTGAGTTGGTGTCTAACCGGGGGCTTAAGGGAAGACTTGCTGAAATTTATATCTCACTGGTTATTGTATAACCACTTTTAGGTCCTTAGGATGGCACTTCCACCAATGAGGTTCGGTATCCCTACTGTCGTGACATGCCACCGCTTCCCAAGTCAGGCACATTTGTACGAGAAGTATCTCTCCACCATTTGGGTGGATGAGGGATTGGGGCAATAGATACCCCATAGGTTCTTGGCATGGTTCATCCGGGATAACGATATGCCAATCGGTCCCCTAAGAGGTTTTGATAGGCCGCTTGGTAGGGGCCCTAAAGACGATGACTGGGATCCCATGGAGCAGGACCCTCTTGACGGTGCAGTGGAGAACCCTGGCCCCGCTTCACCAGCGACTGACCCATATGGCTCCAGCTCTGACTAAACGAAGTTTGAGTCTACTGGATCCGAGTCACTGTAGTGTCAAACTTGAGGGTTCTTTTTGGTGTTTAGTTGGATTAGCCTAGCCTGGTTTCTTTTTGGTCTAGCTTAAAGGACGGATCGGCCCTTTGTTGAGCTTGTAGATTGAAAGCAATCATTTGAAGATTAATCCAATGTAAAAATGTATGTATATATGAGTAGATGTTGTGTTTCTGCTATTCATCTCACTATCCCTGTTCGATTGCTTGATTGTATGTTGATGGAGAGATGGTTCGTTTTCCACTTGCACATAATGAAAGATTAAAAATGAAGGGTCGCGACGAGTCTTGGGACATCGCTTTCTATTGACCAAGGAAGGGGTTGTTGCATGCCCGAGGGCTCGGGGCATGACATGAATCATTTTCTTGTTTAATTTTTTGTTTGAATGGATTTACTCTCTTTGACTTTGGCTTGGATTATTTTACCTTTAAACTTATCTTTTGTTTGGTTGTGGATTGGACTTTTTGACTTTGGACTGTTCGATTTGATCTTTTGATGCTTGCAGTAACTTAGGCCGTGATAATGATTATGGAACAATAGTTATTTTGCAGGACTAACATGTTTTATGTGGTTACAAAATCGTTACTATCCATGTCCTAATCTACTTATCTTTTATGAGATATCTTGTTTTGCTTAAGTGTTTTTTTGTAGGAGAAAAGTGTTCAAATCTGCGGAAAAGTTTTGTCACCATCAAAATGGGGGAGATTGTTGGAGAAAACTTCCTTATTATTTTGAAGTTAACAAAACGTTTCCATCAGTATAGTCTGAAGACTTGCAGACTCTATCGTCAAAGTCTGAAACCTCCAAACTCAAGATTTAAAATCTACCCTCACTAATAGTTTCCAAACCGATGAAGAGAAGACTTATTCAGATGCGAGTTTATCTTTAAGGATTTGGTTCATACGATTGAAAAAGATCTTATGGCTGGAGATAGCATCTCGTGATCAATTATTCTTATTGAAATCAATTCGGATAATTATATATGTTGATTGGTGAAGTATACTTGGAAGATTCTACTTATGGAAACCTAGATCCTAATTGTATGGGCGACAAAATTTTTGGGCTATCATCACATTCCTTAAATAACTCAAGATCTCCTTAATTGATCATGTCCAACGGGTAGATTAGAAGAACTCCTTTGAAAAGTGCCAACGGTTATAAAGGCATGGAGGAGTATATAAGGAAGACACTAAAGTCATTCGAGTGTGTGCGTAAAAGAAAATTTCCAAAGTCTGAAGCTCCTAGTTCTTTGTTATTTCAATCGCTGAGCTTAAGTTGTACTCAAAAGAGGGATCAAACATTTATGAGACCTTGAGGAATAGTAGAGTTTCTACACTGTGGAATCAAGGACGTGAGACTGTAAAATCTCTTTTGATTCTTAGTGAAATCAATGACTAGTAAAATCTCTTTTGATTCTTAGTGAAATCCAGCCAGTAAGCTGTTAGTGTAAGAAAATGGACGTAGGCTTGGTCTAAGCCGAACCACTATAAATATTGTGTTTCAATTTTCTTTCCCTAAACTCTTTACTTTAATTCGTAGCTTTATATAATTGTTTATAGTCTTTTATATCTTCAATCTATTATCCTCAAAAGACAAGTTAATTTATTAAGTCTTGCAAAACTTCTTTTAACACCTATTCACCCCCTCTAAGTGTCCTTACTAGCCCTATCAGGATCCTCTACCCCTCTCCCTATTCACTGGCTTCCTTTTCACGCTTGCCTTGTCATGTCTCGATCATCCGAGTACGTGATCATCCCTCCATGGTCGATAAAATAGCGATGTCCCAAGATGCATCACCAACCCATTCATTTTAAATGCACATGCGGAAGCAAATAAATAATCCTCAAACAACAACAAGATGTGATAGGAAAGTAGGGCCATAATTTTGAAAACCAACAACACACTTATATATACATATCATAACAAGTCCTACACAAACCAAGCCGATATATACATAAGCGAGGTCCACAAAACAAGGGGGGTTTGCAAACAACTTCTAATCTTCCTCCTGCTCCATATCCTCATCCTCATTGGAGCCTTCAGCTTAATACACCGGGTCCCTAGGTCTAACAGGCCTGGGTCCATGTCTACCATTGAACCTTCTAAAGGATCTGCAATGCATTTCTCAAAAGCAACATCCAAGACATAAAAAGGAACCTCGGACTCTGGTATGGGCTCCTCTCTGACCATTCCACTCCTGGCAATACCATTACCTATACTGATGGAGCACCTTTTTGGGTAAACCCACATCGGCCCAGACTATGAATTTCACCAACTCATATACCCATCCCCTTGGGTCTCCATGAAGCGAGATTAAGCACTTTTGCTCTGTCACCTTTTTAGGTTGACCAAAATGCTCGATGAGCTGCCATCTAGTGACCTGAAATTGTTATCTCACAACATAGTGAGACAACGTCTCAGCAAATTCAACCCCTAAGACCTGACTAGGAAGAAAATACGCCATGAGAGCTACCTAGGCACAAACACAAGTCAAATGACTTACCTTGGCCTCAATTCCCTCCTGCAAATTAGTATATTTCAAATAACCATCTAATCATCACTTCATAAATCAATTCACCAAATTAGATTGAATCATCGATCAATCGACTTAGTTGATTCCATGTCAACAAGACCATTCCCTAGTCATCTCAATCAATACTATCTATAAAGTCCGATCATAATCAGGACTGCTCACTCTAAGTTGATAAATAGATAGTATAGCTCACACAAAGCTAATAAATAGTATACTTCTCGCACTAAGTCGACATATCGCCTGCAAATTGATATAGTATACTAATAATGCTCACCAGATGCTACTAGGTATACTGCTCGCACTAAGCTAACATGTCAAAACCCGCAGGTTGATATAATATACCGATATACTACTCACTTTAAACTGACATATCGTCCACAAGCTGATATAGTATACCATCCTAATCATCTAACAATTTCACCATTTTTATTATACTTAATAAAAATACTTGTGTGTAAGTGGATACATGGTTAGCCTTAGCCAAAATATAATATTTTTTACTTTTAAAAATCTCACTAATTTCCACAATCCAAAAACACATTTTTGGCACTATAAATTGATGCTTGGTTATTTTCCAATCAATTATAAGATTAAATCAATTTTGAGATAAATACCCAAAATTGCAAACAACACTCAATTTGCATAAAATAACAGTCAATTAAATAAACAAATCACACAATTGAAATCAACACAAAATTCCATTCACCGACTATCCCGATCTAATTTTCGGAAAATAATTAATTAAATAAATAATTACATAAATTAATTATTAAATACCAAAAATAGCAACTTAGGTCAGAAAAGCCTAATTAAAAGCCGAGACAAGCCCAAAAAATTTTTGAACCACTCTAGATAAATACTAGAGCTTGTCTAGGCTCTAATTACACTACTCTAACTACCTAACATGCAATAATGATTAATTAAATCACTAATCTATTCTAAATATCCACATAATCCATATGTAGTCTAAACTAATCAACCATTAAGCGTCATTAACTTACTAAATAAGGATTAGTGAGTTAAACTCACTTGATTAATGATCCGCTCTGTTCAAAACGACGGGGACGAGGAGGGGATCAAGAAACTTTAAATCGGACCACCAAACAAGGTCCGGAAAGGCTTGAAAACGAGCTGAACAATGGCTGGAAGACCCACTTGTTTCAACTTCTGTCCTTGGCCAAGAGAGCTAGAACCGGTGGTTGGCTGAGGTGGAAACAAGCAAGGACGGGCAAAGGGATTGAAGCAGGTCCAAGTGGAGGCAAGTGACGACTCCGATGACCACGCGGCAATGGATAGCAACTTGGTGACCTACTGGACACGTGAACTAGGCAAGAACGATGCAGCTTTGGACATCGGAACGGGGACGACTTGTGTGGGACTTGCGAGTGAGCGCGGATGCGCGACGGTGACTATTTGAGCTATGGCGGGCAGTAGGGGGTGTGCTCGCTTGTTGGTTTGGTTTTCTAGGCTTTTGAAGCTCTCTCTCTCTCTCTCTCTCTCTCTCACACACTCTGGAATGGAGGTCAACAGGCTGAGGGAGAAGAAGGGGACCGACAGCAGCAAGGGGGGGCCACTTGGTCTCTTCTTCATCTCTTTGGTCCCCTTGACTAGTCCACCTTGGCAGCTGGCCTCCTCAGCTCAATTTCCAACCACAAACTTCCTTCTAGAAGCATATAAAAGGGTCCAAAGGTTAGGTCCAAGGGGGGCATACGAATTTGTACCATTTTTGGCTCAATTTGGACTTCAATCCTCCCTTGAATCAATCCAATTTAGCTTCTAAAAATTCCAATATTAAGACTCGATCAAATTGGTATTTTTCATCATCAATTGAACCTACTTGCATCCCAATTGCAAGATCAAAAACGGTCCTCTGCATTTTCCGGTCGAAAAGGACCCTATCTCGATTTTTCGCCAAAAATCTCCGTTTGCAAAAAAATCTTCAAAGACTAAGTCGACGTTCCTAAAATGACTTGTGACATGACAAAACTTTCAATTTTTGAAATCAATTCAAATTTGCTGTTAATTTCAATTTAAAGCGATTTTAGGGTGACCTAGGCTACTGGGTAGCTTTCAGAAATTTTTAGTACAAATGATCCGTAGTCGATTTTTTTTTAGCCACAATGAACCTCTTCAACACACGTCGTGAAAATTTCGGTTTCTATTAACACCTAAATTTTGGCAACCCGTTTATTCATTAAAAAATTTAGGGATTAATTTTAACCCCTAAAAATATATATATTAGTTAATTAATTAATTGCATAGCATATAGATTTAGGTGCATTTGCATTTTTTGCATTTATTGGACCGATGGCGGATGAGTTTGAATTAGTGGTTCTGAGCTTTAAATTGACAAAACGGACTAAGCCCACAAATAGAGCAAATTGGTCCAAGCCCGCATTTGAAAAAATCCTATTGCAATTTTTGAAAAATCAATAGAGAATATTCACTTTTGCAAAGGATATCAAGAAGAGGTGTGGAAAATAAAAAAAGTGATATTACGTGCGGAAAAGAAATCTTTGTGGATATTGATTTGAAAATGAAATTAAAACCCTAATTTTTGGCCTATAAAAAGGTTACTCATGTAGGGTTTCGGAGAGGGGCCACACGTTGAGTACAGGGCCACACAATTCGATGGAGGGCAAATTGAGAGAAGAGAGAGCCAGGGGGATCCAATAGAGAATAGAAACCAGAGTTCTTTCTGCTCTTCCACTCCCAATTCTGAGATCGTTCTATCATCGCCTCCCGAGATCCACTGGCCATCACTATTGCTAATAGTCATCCACGCAATACCTACACCCTCTCGGCCGAGCTCTTGCCTTTCACAACAGTGAAGCTCTCTCAGTTTTGCAGGATCTCGAATGAGCACCACGGAGTTTTTACCGTGCTGTGAGCCGTGACATCTCTGCCATGTCAAGCTGAGATCAATTTGGTGCCTCCCCGCAACGAAATCATTCTCTGTTTTGCAGGTTCGCTATGAGACTATCTTGGCGAACGTCTGAGCATCCACCTCACCATCGGTCCATGCTCACGTGTGGTCACCACCTCCATCGAGAAGTCCCCACAGTGAGTTGTTCCTTCCATGGCCGAGAATTACTAGATCCAGCAGGCTTCGCCGAGCAGCCCGTAACGAGAATCCCATCGTCGGCCCGCATGTGACACCATCACCGCAGATTCCTCATCGACAGAGCTGCTGCCGCACTGAGACCAACTTCAGGCGTAAACCGAGGGGATCATCAAGCTATCAAGGGAGTTATCAATTCTCAATAAAAATTCCACTTTTCTTTCTCTATAGTCACGTACAAGGGACACATATCATGCCCATGTGAACACCTGAAAATAAGAAAAGAAGAGTTTTCTGGTTTTCTCATGGCTTCACTTTCCTGACGTGGTTATTATATGTTTAATGCACTGCCACACACAGTCACGATCTCCTTAATCGCAGACACCACCTGGCGCAAGTCCAGCCCGCTCCATTGATTTTCCCAGATTTGTTGAGTCGTTCGTTGCAACGATTTCAGTCCAATTTAGTGAGCTGCCGCAGTAGTCCCTCCTCACTCCCAGATTTGCGTTGCGACGATTTCAACCACTGCGCGAAGTAGTCCCTCCTCAGCCGGATATCACCGTGAATCATCCACCATCGTGCTCGACTTTTCTTTTGTAGAATTCACTGCGAATTCCATCATCCGACAAGTCCAAATTCAGGAATGATATTACGAAATAGGTAAAGATATTACCCAAATTTAATTTGGTAATTTCCTTACTTAATTCAATGATATTGCGATTAAATTCAAATCTTCGAATGATGCACATGATTGAAATCCCTGATATGCCGTGATAATCGCAACTTGAGTAGCCTTCTAAGTTGGGAAATTTTCCCAATTTCATAACATGCATATGACTGACGGTCCGATTTCACACTCGAAATACGACTCACAATCACACGGAAAAATTGCCAATCCAATCTCACACTCGAGATTCGATTCACAATTTATTTAAAAATTGGCCAACCCAATCTCATGCACGAGATATGGTTCACCAATTTGTGAATATTGATCCTATCTTATCTTATCTGCTGTCATGTTGGTTGAATCAATTTTATTTTTGTAAAAGGAAAAATCCAAAAAATATTTGAGTTAGGATTAGGTTTGTTTTAGAATATTTCTTGTTTTAGGGTTATCTAGAATATGGATTTTATTTCGAATTTTTAAAAAATTAAAAATCCAAAAAATGCATTCATTTAGGATGTTAGTTTTGTTTAATTTAAGTTGCATGTTTAATTATGTGACAATTTTAAATTTCGAATTTTATAATAAAAAACATAAAAAAAAATATCATGCATATGTCATGTAGAATTAGGACATTCTTTGCACGTCATTGCATATTAAGATAGATTACATGTTCTTATAGGAAAATAAAAAATCATGTGCATGTCATTAGAAAGAATTAAGTCATTAGGTTAATTTAGATTGCACATTTAATTATTGCATTTCTTTAGAAATTACTTTACTTATGTCACATTGCCATGCCATATCATTTCATGTTAGATTGGTAACATTGCATTGCATATAAATTAAATTCTCATTGAATAAAGTGAAAACAAAAATTGAGTGATTGCGTGTTAATTAGAAATCATATCTAGGTTGATGATGTGAATTCTTATCTAACAACGCGGATGCTTTCATTACTATAAGATAAGTCCCGTAATTTATTCATTGCTTTCTTGGGTGTTAAATTGGTGGTTATAGTTTAAAATTAATTCAAGTTGCTTGCCAAATATTTTTCAAAATAAAAGAGAAAGGTGCCGAAATGATGTTAGAGAAATCTAGCATAATCAAGTCCTCGAATTCATGAATCTTTGGTTCGTAAGAGTAAAGTAAATCTCACGTTACTTTACTTGGATTTCTAATTGACCCACCAAAAATAGATTAGTAGCAACTCCTAATTGAAAATCAATTGCACGTTAAGAACTTGAACATAAGTCGCGAATTGGTATGGGCTTGGGAGAGCCCGAGCTAAGTTAGACTTAGTAGTCCATTAGCCTAATTTTAGGTGGTGCATCTGAAATTTAGGTCGCGACAGATACCAAAAAGACAGAAAAATCATTCTAGTGCCGGTCAATGAGAATTTCGCAATTTAGTGGAATCACCCACGTTTAGCCACATATCTCAATCGAACCGACCTATCTCTGATCTCTAATCAATTTTTAACTGTACCGTAATAACCTCTGTAGATTAGCACGGTTGAGTAGCCAATTCTTGGTCGAATTCTCAAGTCTATTGCATTAAAATTCCTTAGTGACTTCCCCAGTTAGTCTAGTTATCTCGAAAATGATTAGCTCTAAGAACAGAACTATAAGTGCGTCAATGAAAGGCCCGATTAATTTAATTGAAAGAAGAATGAAAAATCCAGGGTGTCACATGCCTTGTTCCTTGTTTTGTTGTAAGGGTTTCCCTGTTCTCCCTTTCCTTGTATCTGCTGTGTTGGTTGCCTTTAGCCATGTTTAGCTTGTTTATGCTCCTGTGTAGTTTGTGGCTCCCCCCCCCCCCCTTTTTCCTTGGTACCCTTCCACTCGCTTTGACTTGTTTGTCTTCGTGAGTGCAAGTTTTTTGTGCCGGGTTTTTGCTGTATAGCTGTATAGCTCTTTGGTTTAAAGTCAATATATCTCTTACCTTCTATAAAAAAAGAAAAAAAAAACAAGTAGTACCAATGCACATGAAATTAATCGAGCCTAGTTAGAAGCTGCACAGGCAGCCACATTTTGGTATTAATTCCCCTAATAAGAAACACCTCAGGGAGTTCATTTAATACCCAGTAAACGCAATTTTCTCCACAGCAGTGGATAGAACCATGAAAAATGTCCTAAACGATTAGGCAGCTCCAATTTTTATATAAAGAAATATAGCAACTATCTTCAGCTGTAGATTGCACAAGGACTTGGGTGGGTAAAACAGTAAAAGTAAAATCCTGTGTGAATTCTGATTAAGTATAGTATGGTGCACATCTCCCCTTACATAGAAAGAGCCAATACTCAATAATGTCCCCCGAGTTTCATCTTTCTACTCATCATCTGCTTAACTCATTGTTCCTCTATAAACCTAATTATGGATAATACCATTGTGGATACAATTGCCACACAAGAAACATTGTCCTCAGGAATCTGATGTCTTGTATATTCTCTATACGTGTAAGCCAATTTGTAACTTGATAAATTTACGGGCTGGCTGCAGCAATATCAAATTAGAATATTGCTAAGAGACTTGGCAAAATTTCCCAGGTTTCTTCTCATTCTCCTCTTCTGCCCATTTTTCAAGTTTCTTTGCCTGGCAGATGATTTTTCCGCGTTTGGTCAATCTTCCACCTCTTCTCTAGATTTTCTACCTTGTCTGATGCCTGCCCCCTTTGCCTGCATCCTACTATGCTTGAAATTTTAGCTATTTGAAGTCAATGAACCATATTTAGAAGGATGTAAATCGTCTGCAATCTGCATCTTCATTTTCATATTCTATATTTATTGTCACTATCACCATAACCCCTAAAGCTAATGTGTCCTGAGGATGCATCATCATGTTTCATGCTCCATTTGTTTAAGTTTTTCCAGTCATTCAACTTAACATCTGCTGAAAAGCAGCCTTTTTAGCAGTAAAAAACCGATATTTCTCTAATATGCCGTATAAAAGACCAATCATGTTGCCCTCCGGTACATTTCTTCAGAAAATGGATATGTGAGCATCTGTTAGTTTAGCCTATCCTCAGGGAGTTATGTCCCTGTTGCTCCAGGTGAATCCTTAACAATGTACTCCTGCATTTGTTCCTTTACTTCTCCACAAAAATTGACATACACAACTTGATGTCTTAATGTCTTAGCAGCATTTTTGCAGATAAGACTATTCATTTAAGTCATAATGCAACTCGATTCCTTAGTAAATGGCATCTGGTGCCGAGTTGCTCCCTTTGTGTCACGCTTTGATGTATGTCTTCATTTACTATTCACATCAGCTGCTGAAAAAAGGATAAGTAAAAACACAAACAACAATACAATCATGACAAAAGCCAAAGATGAGATTATCTTACCTTTTAGACCATAACATCATTAGCATCCATACCTTATGGGCCAAAAAAAGTGCATCCGTATCTTACTGGCCAAAAAAAAATGCACCAATATTTTTCAAATATCTTCACCAATTTAACTTGCCAAAAACTTTATAAATATAATGCTTGTGAGTACAACATCAAATTATTTGCTGCCTCCTGTGTCCTTTTGCATGGTCCCACATTTTTTTATATGATTCTGAAGGATTACAATTGATGGACATCTGCTTTGAATTGTTCAATGTTATTGGTGCCCTGGAGCTTTTGACCAGATAACGGAGGTTCTGTCCTGATCAGAGGTGCCGCCTTTCGCGAATGAAAACTAAGTTGATCAAATCTTGTATTGAGTAAATCTGCAATTTGCAGCAATCTATGTGCACCGGCATGATGCATTTCAATTTAGTCAATCAATGATCTCTGCCCCTTGATAGGGATTAGACTGATTCGAAACAAACCTTGATCTTGCAGACTCAACGTTTTGCCTTAGCCTTTGACGCTCTTCCTAGCAATACTTACCTACAATTCTTCCATGTGGAACCAATAGTCTCAGCGAGAGGAAAGTCCAACCTACAAGTCATATATGTATGTTCTATGGACCTTTTCCTGGAGAAGCAAATATAGTAACTGCAATGGGACTCATTTATTATTCTATAAAGGTTGATTAACGTGCAACAAAGAAATAAAATAATGTCCACCGTAGTAAGAGTCCGGCCAAAATCTTGAGGTTTTGATTTAAGGAGACACGCTTAAAAGTTTGAATATGAGGAATGGATGGGCTATAAATACCCAATCCTTTTTGAAGAAAACACAACCAACAACTTTAGAAATTCTCATTTCTCCCCATTCTCAAAAAAGTCAGCTTTATCCTTAAAAAGCTTTTCGTGTGTCTCTCTCCCATTGCTAGCTCTGCGCTTCTTTGACTAGATAGCCTCATTTAGTGTAATGGAAGAAACCAGCGTACAGCTTCAACCTCCAGCTTATGGAAACTTTATCACGATTCTCAGCATTGATGGTGGAGGAATAAGAGGGATTGTTCCAGCTACTATTCTAAGTTTCCTAGAGTCTGAACTTCAGGTACTGAACTAATGCTAATGCTGCATGCATGGTTGGCATCTGTTTTGCATATAATTAATTGCCAATATGCCTGAATCTATTTTGTAGAAGCTGGATGGTAAAGATGCAAGACTTGCGGATTATTTCGACATGATAGCAGGAACAAGCACAGCGGGTCTTCTGACTGCCATGTTGACCAGCCCTAATGAAAAGAATCGACCCATGTTCGCTGCCAAAGACATCAAGGACTTCTACCTTCAAGATGGCCCTAAAATCTTTCCTCAGGACAGGTTTAAATTCAGTTTCTTGACTTTTCCTCGTCATCATGTCAGAAGCTTCAATGAATGATTAGTATTTCCTCAGTGCTTGAGATTCTAACTTGTCCTGTCGATGCTTAATACAAATGTGCTACAGTTGTCCCCTTGCTCCCGTTGCAAAGATGATGAAGACTCTAACAGGACCAAAGTATGATGGTAACTACCTTCATAGCCTCGTAAGGGAAAAGCTAGGGGACATAAGGTTGCACCAGACGTTAACCCATGTTGTGATCCCAACGTTTGACATCAAGCATCTCCAGCCAACCATCTTTTCCACCTACCAGGTGTGCATCCTGGCCCCGCATTATGACACACTCCCAACCAATTATATATACTTGATCGCCTTTTTGTCTATTCGAATTTTTTGGTATCATTTAACATATATGCAAGTCGTGTATCGTTTTTTTTGGACAGGTGAAGAACAAACCATCCATAGATGCGTTGCTCTCTGATATATGCATTGCTACTTCGGCTGCACCGACTTATTTTCCTGCCCACTATTTCAAAACTGAAGATCACTCAGGGGCAGTGAGAGAGTTCAATCTGATAGATGGTGGGGTGGCTGCAAATAATCCGGTCTGTACAAAAAAAGAAAGAAACTCCACTATGATGATAAATAAATGGTGCAGGCAGCAGCTTGCAGGTTAATATGTGCTCCAACTAAAACTTATTGTTATTGCAACGGATGATATGCAGACTTTAGTTGCTATCAGTGAAGTGATGAAAGAGATAATCAAGGGAAGCCCAGACTTTTTCCCTATAAAGCCGATGGACTACGGGCGTTTTCTGGTGATATCCTTGGGAACGGGTTCTGCAAAATCTGAAGAGCAGTATGATGCACATGAAGCAGCAAAGTGGGGGATCATCGGTTGGTTAACAAGCGGAGGGTCCACGCCTCTAGTTAATGTTGTCAACCAAGCAACTGCAGATATGGTTGATCTCCATCTCTCTGTTGTTTTCCAGGCTCTTCATTCTGGAAAGAGTTATCTCCGCATCCAGGTGTCTATCAACAATAGAATATATAAGGAATACGTATGCAGAAACGCTTATGTGCATATATTTATCCGCTTATTGTTCTTTTGCATATTTACATATGATGTTGTATAAAATTCAATAATTTTTGCAGGATGATAAGTTGAGTGGGCTCACATCTTCCATGGACGTAGCCACAAAGAAGAACATGAATGATCTGGTCAAAGTAGGGGAAGGACTATTGAAGAAGCCGGTGTCTAGTGTTAATCTGGACACCGGAATCTTTGAACCACTGAATCAAGAGACTAACGAAGAAGCTCTCAAAAGGTTTGCAAAGCTACTTTCTGAAGAGAAGAGGCTTCGCCATGCTCGGTCTCCCCACGGACGTGCTCACTTTGCATGTCCTCCCACTTCATCAACTGCATGATCTATACGTCTCTAGCTTTCTAAGTTCCGATAGCACCGAACTCATACAACAGCTTATACCAGTCAAAGTTAGGACATAATCGATCAGGCTTCATTATTCTTTATTCTTCTTTTGCACTTCAATAAGAATCCGAACGGGATTGTGTGGCAGTCAAATTAAGATACCCTTTAGATTCTTTTCTTGCCATAGATGTTTTGATGATGCTATTTTGCATGGTTGAATAGAGGTCGTCCCTGCATGACGGCCAGTCAAGTCAGCAATACTTATCCCGTTTTTATTTATTCTGAAATCCTCTATGTAATGGAACGAAGACTTTGAAGTTGTGTTGTTTCTTTCTGGTCTTCCCCAAGTTGATTGTGGTACTATTGATTAATTTAACGTAATTCGCATATAGACAATCTCATTCTGCTAAATGAATCTTCGATGCTTGGTTTTTTTCTTTTTTTGCCAACAATACACGTTTCTTTCTTTCCTTACTCAAGAGATATACATAAAGATGATTGATCCACACCGCATCGGAAGAGCTCATAAATTAGTATCAATTATATGGTGACTAATAAAAAATATAAATAATGAAGAAACCGGAAACCCTAAAATAAAATATCATGTAACATTTTCCTATATCCAATATACCAGTTACCCTTGCAAAAAGAATTCACTAACGAAACTCCTCGTTCATCTAATTAGCATTTAAATTATCATACTCTCATGGGCACCCCTATACTAAATATTATGACACCAAAACAAATATTGTGGGAAATTGTAGGTGTATGTGTTTCAACAAATCGGCCTTATTTAATACCCAACAAAAACAAGTCACGTTACTTTATAAACCGATTTTAATAACTAATCCTGGTATGCCTAGTACTATCCACGAAACTTAATGTGTTTGTGCATCCAATCCCTTCGCATCAATTCAATTTGCAATATGTGGTTCATTATTTCGTTAATTTCCATCTGTTTAAGGGTAATTTGTTAGAAAAAAAAATTAAGAAGACTATATTATACATGATGTGATGGATGGTGTCAATTATAGTGCATGAAGTGTGTGGGAACTTGGGTTTTCTAATTAGACCTATTATGGATCATTATTTCTTGATAAGTGGTTGACATGGTCTAGTAAAGTGTTAAACTTACATTATAAAATCTCATTTCCATCGTTTGACACAGTTCATAGTCACAACCAACCATAAAGATGGCTATTCCATTAATTTCTCGCACTTTCCTCTTACATTTCTTTTTTTATAGTACTATTCGATAGGCCAACCTGAAAATTGATCAAAAAGATACCATAAAAGATTGATAAATTTAGAATGTTGGACACCCAAAGTTTCAAAATTTGATACGGGAGGACACTTAAGTACTAAAAGTTTGGAAAAGTACACTTAAGTGCCAAAATCAAGCAAAATGGATTCGCTAAATATCAACGGTGAGAAAATATGGCCAAATTGCATCCGTGGCATTTTTTGGCGATATACTTTACTGAGATGGCAATTAAAAAAAAAAAAAAACAGGTGGATTAGCTAAACGATGTTGCCCTATCCACATTGGCTTGGCCAGACTAAACAACGAGATTTTTCTTTGGTGCTAAATGACATTGTTTAGCTTATTTTCCTCAAAGACTTTGTTGTCTCTCAATTGACCGTCTCTCGTGCTCGAGTCTCATGCTCTTCTCTTTGTCGCCATCCACAATCGCCATTCATGCTTATTAAGGGTCGAACATTGCTTGCTATTTTCACTCGCTCGAGTTTGTCCTCTTTTCCCCTTGCAGTGTGAAATTTGGGCTTGGTTATTAGGGCTCTAATGGAAAATTTGGGGCTCAGTTGGGAAATTTAGGGCTCAAATGGTACTATGATATGAAATTTAAGGTCAGATGTGCTGCTAGAGTAATTGAAGGGTTCAAATTGGCAATTTAGGATTTGGCCTCAAAATGTAGGGCTTGGCCACAGAAAAATGAGGGCTCGTATGCTCCTATGATGTGCGATTTAAGGCTTGAATGTGATATTGTGGTGTGCAAAGGGCGATTTTTGGACTCGGATGTGATATTGTGATGTACGAGGGCGATTTTTGGGCTCATAATGGTTGTCATGGGGACCTCTAGTCATTTTTTTAATCGAAATGTTGAAATGGGTGTCATGGGGACCTATGCTTGTCATGGGGACCTTTGTTTATTGGTAAATATTTTAACAAATTCTTGTAATTGAAGTGGCTATCGTGGGGCCATCTTGTCATTTCCTTCAACTAAACTAAATGACAGATGATCTTCCATTTTCTTTAATAAAGTCTATGAGAGTGTGGGGACCTCCATTTACAATTGTCTATTGTCGTTTGTCGATGTGGTTTCCAAAGTTAATTGTTTCCTTTTTTTTCCTTGATTGTAGAAATGGCTTATGATAAGATTATGTTACTATCATTATTTGCTACGGTGGGAACTTTGCGATTGGAAAGGACAAGTGGATGAGGGAGAAATAAGAGCATTATCTTTGGCGATATATATAAGGTATCTTATATTAGATTATTTAGGAATATAGTGAAATATTTGCCATGCAAAGTACAAAAGTTGTTATATTGTGTTCTTGCAAAGGGCTTAAGAGATTATTCGAGAAGCTTGAAAGAAGTGAAAGTATATGTTGAGTACAGTAGTGATTCTGAGGACAAAGATGATGACAGAGAGAGCACCCAAATAGAAGAAAGGGGAGATGGTATTCAAATTAGTACTAAGGTTAGGGATGAAGGATGGTAGAGTAGACAAGATGGGGAGGAGATGGACACAGATGCAATTCAACAAAGTGCTGATAACCTAGGTGATGTCACAATTATCATATTAGATTAGGAAGTAGCTGAATCTAGTGATGATGATGATGAAGGGTTGTCTTTTGAAAATTTCTTAAGTGATGACGACGACAGGAAGGAGTTTGCATAGTCAAGGAAAAAGTAAAGGGAGTTTTTGTTAAATAAGTTTGTACCTTTACAAGTAATTGAGGAAGTTCCAAACAAGGTTGAAGGACTTGCAGATGCTGATGTTGCTGGTGATGAGACTGATTATGAAGAAAGCATCGAGAATATTACTTTTCGAGATGAGCTTGAAGAAAATCAATAAGCTGTGCCTAGAAGGAAAAGTAAGTTTCTTTTCCATGATCCATCTGTTGCCTCTCTTACTTTGTTAGTGGGTATGAAATTCTAAGATGCGAATCAATTTAGGGAAGTTATACTAAAGAACTCCATTGTTGTACAAAGGAATATTAACTTTATTTGAAACACTAAGGCTTTTGTAAGAGTTAGGTGTTCACAACAAAATTATATATTGAAAATCTACGGTGCATGAGAAATGGGCCCTTCTAGATTAGAGCTTTCCAAAGCAACATGCTTGTTTCATTAATTTTGAAAACAAAATGGCAATAAGTGTATAGTTGTCCAAGCATTTCTTCGATTTGATTAATGTGATGCTGAAGGTAAACAATATTGAACTCAAATAGCTGGTAAAGGAGCGTGTAGACACCAATGTGTCCAAGAATCAGTGTAAAAGAATGAAGCAAAAGGTGATAGAATACTCATTGGTTAGTACAGCAAAAAATATGGGCAAGTGTGGGATTATATTTAGGAATGCAATTTTCAAAACTCTTCAATTAGAGTGTATGTAAAGGTTGTAGAGAGGTTACTTCCATATAGTGGGAGCAAGTTCGATATAGCTCTATGTGTGCTTCAATGCATGCAGACATGGATTTTTTATTTGGTTGTAGAAGGATTATAGAACTGAATGGTTGTTTCTTAAAAGGCTTATGTAAGGCAGAATTGCTGGCCATAATTGGAAGAAATGTGAATAAACAAATGTTTCCATTGGCTTGGGCAATTGTGAAGATAGAGAACAAAGATAATGGATCATGGTTCTTGAAAAATTTCAAGCTAACCTAGAGATAATAAATAGGAAAGGGTGGGCATTCATGAGCGACCAACAAAAAGTAATGTCATGGTTAAGTTTTTGCTTTTCATATCAATAATATGTTCTTTGCTTACATTTCTTGATTTAAATTATTGCAGGAACTGGTTTCCGGCATTAGCCAAGTTGATTTCCCATGTTGAATATTGAATATGTGCATGGCATATATATGTGAATTGGATTGCTACAGTTTCAATTTTGTCAGCTAGCAAAGAATACAAACATGGCTGATTTAGGATGGCCAAAGAAGAATTGCTTGAGTTAATAAAGGAAGGCTCTATTGCATTATTTCAAACGGAACTGAAGCATTGGTGCGGGGCCTTCTTTAGCGAGAAATTCAAGTGCGATAACATCGATAACAATATTTACAAAGCATTTAATGGCAAAATAATAAATGCTAGATGCAAACCAATCATGTCAATAACTAATGTAATATCCTCGATTCTGACCCCGTGAGGATCGGCCATAAGGCCTTAAAAGGATCAATCATGCGCCATTGGCCATGGATCAATCAGTTCGATCAGCAAGAAATCACGGATCGGTCACAACCGACCGACCGACCGGTCATGAATTGGTCAAGGTGTCGGCCATGAATTTCTACCAACCATACCAATGGGATAGGATCACCAGCTCATAAGATGACCTTTTGATCATGAGAATTGGTCACGAGATGATTTTGGATTGGTGGATGGTCACGAGTCAATCCGGCCGGTCATAGTTTCTGGTCGCGGGTGATTCCGCCCGAATATGTACCGATACATGGACAATCCAAATTGACCAAATATAATTTCCTTCCAACCAAAAATGCATTATTCCATATTTAATTTTTAGTGATCAGAAAGGAATCTTGAATTGGTGATGTCCGATTATGGATTAGTAACACACTGACCATGAACCCTATCAATGGATCAGGTGCCAATCAAAATGAGCCCAGGGATAGACCCGGCTATTCCATCACTTATTCTAAGGTCCATGGGTGCCTTGGCTTTGTGCTAGGCCATGGGTAGCCTTAAAATAGGTCTCGAATCAATTAAAGGAAAATCAACCCTATTGGTCGATCGACCGTCCAAAAGAACGGTTTGGGAGAATATGGGATGCAATGGCCAAATCTCAAGTGTACGTGATTCAGTTTTTTGAGGCACACTTAATAATCCATTCTCTTACCCGGAACCAACTTGGATGATAGAATTCTCTAGACCGCCTTCTTAATGAATAAAATGACAAAATAAAGGAAAATTCTAGAACTCCATCATTTAATGAGAAGGATGACTCGCCACTTTAGATAGATATTTCTAGATTTAGTAATGATTACAAAAGATTCGCCTTAGGAATTAAGTAAGGGACTCTTTTTGACATCCTGATTTTCAACCCTACTTTCAACGAAATGAAATGGCTTTTCATCAACGCGCCTATGGTAATTTTCTCTGACTTGGCCACTCATGAAATAACTAATCTATCAGGTGAAGCCATTAAGGAATATAAACGCAACTAACTTGAGAATTCAACCAGAAATCGACTACTCAATTATGCTAATCTGCAAGGATCAATACGGCACCATTAAAATCGATTAGAGATCGAAGATAGATCGATTCGATAGAGCGTGTAATTAAATGATGGGTGATTCCACTTGATTACAAAATTCCACCCTATGCCTGTAATTGAAACATCGAGATTTTCATGACAACCAAGAGTTGTCAATGAGTCGAAGATGCATAATGTGGATTAAAAATAATTGACCACAAGTCAAATGCACTAAAAATTCATAAAAGTTACCCAATAGGTTAAGTCACGCTAAAATCGCGTCCGGTTGAAATTAACCACGAAATTAAACCCGGTTTCAGGAATCGAAAATTATGGCTATCACGATTTATTTTTAGGACATCGACTCATCCTTTGAAGAATTTTCGACGAGTCTGGATTTTCGGTGAAAAATCAAAATTGGGCAATTTTGTACCGAATATTCAGATAGGCTAAATTTGGTGCATTTTTTGCCTTCAAGTTGGATCATTTTAGTAAGGGAAATTGTGGGATTTAGTGTGGGCTTACTCCTCAGCAATTTGGCCATGATTTGGAGGCTAATTGGAGTGAAATTGAAGGTACTTGAAGTGGGGAATTGTGAAATTCGTAGGCCATGGGGGGTTGCAACATTTAGACCCCAAAGCTTGGCTTGTTGAGGAAGATTTTGAGGGAAAAGGGCTGCTAGATGAGACTAAGGGCTAGTGGGGCCTTACGCTTGAGTTTTTGGATATTTTCCATTGACTTGTGAGGCTTCTTATTCCCCCTCCAGCTACAGGCACTCTATCTTCTTCTTCTTCAGCATTTCTTCTCCATTGTTGCTGAATCAAGACTAGAGAAACCAACCCAGGCCAACCACCTCCCACCGAAGCCAATAGCAGCCCCTCACTGCCACCTACATCGCATGCAAGCTGCCCTAGCGTCGATGTTGCTGTCTGACAACCCACTCGACTCTAGCCCACTCGACCATCTCCCGAGCCGTGCCTACTCGCATTCGCCGTCCAAGCCGCCAACCAGGCCGCCGTCCGCCACTCCAGCTGGTCCTCGTCACCCCCTAGCTTCGCTTGGCCATCCTCCACCCTCCTTCTCCTCGCGTCGTGCCCCAAGCCAGCTCGCCTCAGCCTCGGACAGAATCGAAGCCAACGGCAAACTGTGACATCCTGATTTTCGGGCTCTAATTTCAATTGGATAAATTGGGCATTTCATCAACGCGACTATAGTGTTTTTCTCTGAGTTTGCCACTCATGAGATAATTAAACTAGCTAGGGTGAGTTATTAAGGACTTTAAGGCAAATAGACTTGGGAATGATAAAATTTCTGTTTCTCAATTTCTTCGTTTCTCTTTCACAAACGCCAACAATCCGTTTGCTAACGCATTTGATTTCTCTATTTAAACAAACAGATTTCTATTCCGAAATAGAGAAATCGAAGAAATCAAAGCTGAAATTTTTAGCTTCTCAGGTTTACTGAAATAGAAATAGAAATAGAAAATTTTTTTTTCTCAACTTTTCAATTTAGTCCAAAATATTTTAGATCAATAATATTGAAATAGAAATAGAAATAGTTAATTTAGTCCAAAATATTTTAATGATTTTTTAATATAATCATTCTAATCAATATTGATTGAAAATCTTAACCATTGGGCTAGATGGTAGAATTGAATGAACAAGGCTTCATTTGTTGCACGTAAGAGATTTTATGCATGGTAATAGTCAATTGGTCATATTCATATCTAATGAGTCTTTCTTCACCTACTCTTCTGTATGCCACCCAACGACTCTATTTGGCTAACTATTTTTTTAATCATAAACTTCATATTAAGGCGGTAAAAATGGGTCAAATCATTAGGGTTTTATCCGATTTTTCTTTTATAAGGAAAAGAGATCTAATAAGAAATATGTTGTTCTTGTAAGAGTGTTGATGAAAATATAGATTTTGATAATAAATTTTTAAATAATCCTAGTGTTGATAATTTTGAAAAAAATTGGTGACGATTTTTGAACACGGTGAGGATATTTTTAACAAAATTTGGAAAGAAATTGGAATTAGACTTGAAGTCAGGATTTTTTTAGGAGATTAGACTATTATAATCATGGCTATCATTAGACTTATTTGATTAATGTGAAATCAATTTCGGCAAAAACACAACGACATAATCAATTTCTATTCCTAGAAATAGAAATTTTTTTTTCGACGGATTTGTTTAGAAATAAAATCGATTTCTCGACCATGCTTATCTTTAGAGATCATTACGTGTGGCACCCCTCGACACGGCCCCCGATCCACTAGGGTCGCCACAGCCTACTCACCTATCACTTATCCTAATAACATTCCACTATGATACAATTTCAAATGCAACGGGTCCATACAACCTGGGGGTCTACATCTTTTAGATCGGTCTCAGTGCAATTCAAATAACAAAAGCATACTTATCATCTCCCAAACCTATACACAAACTAAATGATACAATGCAATACACACCAACTACAACATTTCATATATTTATGCATTTTAGGGCCAAATCACTTTTATTTACATACTAAGATGGATTTCACAAGTCGGTATAACAAAAGAGCCAAGACTATAACTAAGCTCAATGAAACTCAAAAAGAAACCCGACTATACATCAAACATGAACATTTATCCATCAGCTAGTGTCGGCCATCCCAAAAGTGTCAACCTCCACCAGTCACACGCTCCTATCACACCCATCCTGATGCATCGGCTGGCGGCAGCGGCAGCATCCCCATCATCCTCCCTTCTCGACAACATGTACAGACAAAAACTCTTGTACAACGAGACCATCAGGTAAGCCCACATCGTACATGACCAAAACACGAACGCGGATAAACACCAAACCATGAACACCAACGCAAGGGTGCTCCATGCACTTGACCTCTACATCGAATGGTAAACCATAAAATGTCCCACGCATGATAGGTGCTAGAGGCATCGTTCAATCTGAAATGTTAGTCCCCAAAGGGGTGAGTACAACCACTCAGCAATAAAGATCCACCAAACTACACCATGCAACAAGCAAGACAATTAAGATATCACAAGTAAAGCACATATCATTTATGCTATCAAGCATACATCACCATGCAGTCGTGCATATATTACCATGCAGTCATGCATATCTCACCATGCCATCGTGCATATATCACCATGCAGTCATGCATATCTCACCATGCCATCGTGCATATATCACCATTTTTCATATCATTCATGCTATCAAGTATACATCCCCATGAGATCCATTCAAGTCTCCATGATCACATTCTCAATGTCAAATAGTATCAATTTACTTTCATAAGCAAATCATGCATCATGTCATATGCATACACCCATGCACATGTTTCAATTTCAATATTTATCTTTCACAATGTTCTCATTATTTTTCTTCTAGGGACCAATGTTTGCATCTCACAATTTATCACTTGCATCCAACCTGGCATCGCGAGGGCCTCCAGCACACACCTCCGGGCATCTCGTACCCCAACTGGCATCACGAGGAATCCCCCCGGCACACACCTCTAGGGCTTCCAGCACACACCTCCGGGCATCCCAACACTCCCGGGGCATCATCGACTCACACCTCCGACGGTATCATCATTATCATAATTTATATTCACACATGTATCTCAATTTCAACATGACATTTAATGCAATAATATCGAAGGTCTAAACCCGCTTTTGATGTTACATAACATGCCAAATGTCACCACATATGCAGCAAAATCAACCACTCAAGACATTAGATCACAAGGAGAAAATTCATTTATTTTTGAAAATACAGCAAATTTTCGGATAAAAATATATTGCACTCCTTTGGTCATAATTCTTGAAAATTTAGTAAACAGCCTTAATAAATTTTAAAAATTCGACATGTTATATACAAGGTCTAGAGGAAAATATTTCGTGAAGAACACCATATCAAAAGAACATCACACAATTCAGTACAGTCCACGCATCACAGTCTTTATAATTTCGGAATATCGCCATACACAGTTTCATTCATAAATTTGGTAAAAATCCTAAATCAGCTCCTAAAATTCTGAAATTTTTATATGTTAGTCCAGAAGTAAATATTTCGTTAAGGACTCCAAATCTAATTCGTGATAAATTAAAAACTATAGAAACCATAACCGTCCATAATCCTTGGTATCGAATTCCAGATCTAACCGTTTCGGATAAAGATTGTTTCACCAACCTAAAATCATCCATTTCCACTAAAATTTTATTATATTACTCCTTAACATGTCATCTTCAACTTTCATTCAGAACACAATATCAAATTTCAACCGGAAAATTTATAAAATTCACAGAATCACACTAGGTCAGCATTACGATTTCCAGATCTGACTTCTTCAAAGAAAAATAGTTTCACCAGTCTATACTTGTTCATTTCTTCTAAAATTTTGATATATTACTCTCCAAGAAGTCATTCACAACTTTTATCCAGAAGTCGAAGCCAAATTCTCACTATAACATCGCATGCAACTCATGAAATCATCAAAGGTCGGACTGTTTTTTCAGAAACAGAACACTAGGCTAGAACACAACTCTTGTAGCTTCGAAATTTCACACTTCATCCACATCTGAAATTTACCGTTCATCACACACCAAACACAACAAGCAAATGGTAGATCAATGGACTCTACTTGCCTCTAATCCAAGCAAAACACAACAAGCAAACGGCGGGCTCGACAGTGGGACTTGGCGGCTCGATGGCAGCGACGAACCTCTTCCTTCTTCCTTTCTCTCTTCCTCTCTCGCACGCCCGCTTTCTCTCTTCCTCTCTTTCTCTCACGCGGTAGCTCTCTCTCTCTCTCTCTCTCCCCTCTCGGACGAAACCCCCTCATCAATCCACCTCTCCTCTCTTTTCTTTCCTTCAATGATTTGCAATCATTGGATTTTGCATGGCTTCTTACACTTGGCTACAAAGGGGCAACACTTGGCAAGCTTCTCTTGCCACTTGGGGATTTACATGCAGGTTGATGGGCCTTCCTTTTGGGCGGGGCCTCTCCATCCATCCCTCTCTTCCCTTGGTCGACGGCAGCCCCTCCTCCTTTAGGCTTCGCGGGCCAAGCCTAAATGGCCAAATGGTGGGGTCTTGTGGGTTGGTCTTGGCCTAAGAATTTTGGCCTATTTCCTCTTTTAATAATCTACTCTAAACCCCCACTCATAAAATACCTAATTGAAATTTATATAACCATAAAACTTGCAACATAAATTAATAAATTCCAACCTATAAATCACATGGCCAATAATAGAATTTTATTTCCTATCAAATAATTATCTACTAAAAGCTTGGCCTTAATCTTAATGCAAATCATGAATCAAATGGCTATAATACAACTTGATGGTGCTTCCATCACCTATCCATGGCTCATAACACATCTAGGGGTTGACATGAAATTCTAGGATGCCACATTACGGCACAGTTAAAAATCGAATTAAGATCAAAGATAGGTCGGTTTGACTGAGATGTGTGGCCAATCGTGGGTGACTCCACTAAATTAGAAAATTCTCATCGACCGATACTAATTTGATTTTACTGTCATTTTGGTACCCTATGTCTGTATTTGAATCCTCAAGATTTTCATGACAACCGAGAGTCACCAATGTGTCAAGTGGGTTCATCGTGACTCGAAGAAAATCAACAACGGGTCATTTGTCCTAAAAAGTTTTGAAAACTATTTGGTAGCCTAGATCACGCTAAAAACACGTCCGAGTGAAATTAGCCACCAATCTAAGTCCAGTTTTAGAAATTGGAGATTTTGTCATGTCACAATAAATTTTAGGAACGTTGACTCATCTTCTGAGGAATTTTCAGAGATTCTGAGATTTTTACGGAAAATCGATTCGGACGTTCGCAGAAATTAGTGGAAATTTGGATGGGCTCAATTGATGGAAATTTGGACTTCCAAACCAAACCTTTGAGTGTCAAGGACTTACAGAAAATTGTATAGGCTTTTTCCTTGGCAAAATTGGACCTTGACTTAGAGAATTGGTGAAGAAATTTAGGATTGATAGAGTGAATTTGGAGTTGGATTTTGAGGCAAAAAAATGGGCTTCAAAATTTGATTAATTGAGAATTATAATTCAAGAAAGAAATAGGGGACAAGAAGTTAATTCAATGGCTAAGGGTTGAAGATATTAGGTCCCTCCTTGGCTTCTTTAGCAAGATTTCTTCCATCTTCTTTGCGGGAGATACTTCTTCATCCGAAGCCAGCTGAGTTGCCTTTCTTTCGTCTCCTTCGAAGCCCCCAACTTCATCGATTTCTTCTCCAGCAACGAAGACCGCCTACTACAGCTCTCTTCGTCCATCACTTTACTTGTTCAGTCAACTTCAACAACTCACGAAGCCTTGTTTGACCGCCCACGCACGGATCCACAATCTGCCGTTTGCTCCACCACCCATCTTCTACGCCACACGTCTGCACAGCCCACGACCCACCGAGTGAAGCCCTTTTGTTGACCAGCAGTGCCACCTGCCGCCTCCTGTTGTCACGAAGATCAAAGCTGCCCCATACGAAGCCACAATCCATCGAGACTCCTCCAAACTGCCAGCACGTTCACAAGATTTCCCCAGGCGGTGACCGAAGCTACTCTTCCACAATCTTTGGTCTTCTTTGCAGCGAACCAGTCAACAAAATTGTCCAACAAGCCCCACTCGAAGCCGCCCATCTCCATGTCGACGCTGTAGCTCCACTTCGGTTTGTCTTCACGATCAACAAACCGGTGAAACTCTCCACCAAATTTGACCGCAAGCTCCACGCGTCCAAGCCAGCATCTTTGTCTCGCCTTTGTTTCCCCCCAAGCTCGAGCATCGCGGTGTCTGTCTTTGCTTCATTGACCGGCATCGCCCACGCCTCCAAGCAACAGCCCAACTTCCATTCCCGCAAAGCCCGTTTCCGCAAGCCTTAGCCTAGTGAATTTCAACGGCCCATTTGAAGCCGTGGGCTTCAGCTTCAATGTGCCCATTTTCGTGAAAGCTCAACCCGTTCAATTATAATTCGGCCCAAAGATCTAGTAACTCAAGCCCAATTTTGAAGCCCAAGAAGTTTCAGCAACTCAGCCCATGAAGTTAATCGACCCAAGTTCGGTCTAAGCCCAGAATTTCTATGGGCTTGCTTAGCTTTTGGGCTCGGCCCGGAGTCCGCCAACGCCACCGAAAATTTAGGTTTCAGCCGCCGTCGCGATGATCCGGTCTCCGCTTTTAACCAAGTGAGTTTTACTCACTAATGCTTTCTTAGTTTGCTAATTATGTTTAAGTGTTGATTAGATTTAATTAAGTGCAATTATGTGGTTAGATTAGTTTAGAGTAATTTAATCATTGACTTAATTATGCATGTCAGGTGATTGATTAGTGTAATTAGCAAGTAGGACGTACTTCTAATTATTGAATGCATCTCGGAATTTTTCCCGATCTATTCTGGCGTCCAATCAGGCATTACAAGCCTAAATTGGATTTATTGCTATTTATTTATTAGTTTTCGAAATTAATTTAATTATTTATTTATTTTCCAGAAATTCAACTTGGGATGGCCAAAGGCCGGGATTTTGTGCTGATTGTCGTGGTGCAGTCCGTTTATTTATTTGAGCTCCACATTGTCCTTAATTAAATTGATTGTGCAATTTGAGAAATTGTTCCTTAATTGATTGAAATTAAGTGAAATTGAATGATTGATTGGTAGATGACCGAGAGTATGGTTATTTAACCTTTATCATGCTTTGATGAGTTGTAAAGTAGAAAGAATCGTAAAAATGAACTGGGAATTCTATTGGCTGAACCGATCAGGTACAAAGTATAGATAGGCGTGGTTCGATGATAAAAGATATCACTGTGCGAAAACGGCGCCTTAAATAACGCACGTATACTGTCTGTGATCTATGACTTGTGGCGGGCGTGGTTCGGTGATGAAGGATATCATTGTGCGAAAATGGCACCTTAAAGAACGCATGTATACTGTCTATGATCTATGACGGGCGTGGTTCGTTGATAAAGGATATCACTATGCAAAAACGGCACCTTTAAAAAACTCATGTATATTGTCTGTGATCTATGACTTGTGGCAGGCGTGGTTCGGTGATGAAGGATATCACTGTGCAAAAACGACGCTTTAAAGAACGCACGTAGACTATCTGTGATCTATGACAAGCGTGGTTCGATGATTAAGGATATCACTATGCGAAAATGGCGCCTTAAAGAACGCGCATAGACCGTCTGTTACTTATGTCACATTGGCAAAAACGACGCTTGAGAGAATTAATGGAGCTCTGTGAATAAGTGTACTATTGATGATTATATGGGATGGAATGAATGACCTAGAGATGGTCCTGACATGTAATCAACTAGGTCGATTGACCTTTGCTTTGATTTGATGTTGTGAATTAATTGATTGAATAGAATGATCGGTGAATGGTTGATTGAAATGTAATTGACTAGGTTGATTGATCATTGCCTTGAATTGATGTTGTACATTGGTTGGAATAATGGAAATGACCGTGAGCGGTCTTGTTGGAGTGTAATCGACTAGGTTGATTTGATCGATGTTTCGATCAGTGATGTGATTGCTTATGTGCCTATTTGATATGTGCTAATATGCAAGTGGAATCTGAGGCCAAGGTAAGTCCTCTGACTCATGTTATGCATAGGCAGCCCTAAGGTGTATTAGTTTACTAATCGGGTCTTAAATGGTAGAACTTGTTGAGACGTAGTCCCATCCCGATTGTGGGACAACATTTCAGGACTCTGATAAAGAGCCTGAGGAGGAGGAATCTGAAGAGGAGAACCTTGATGTGGAACCAGATGATGAGGAAGATTTTGGAGAATAAGATGACCACGAGGAGGATCCTAAGTACGACCCGAATGAGGACTGAGATCACATCCTATTTTGTTAGACCTTGATTATATGTGGATAAGTGTTAGACCAAACCCCTGTGAATAGTATTGCATTATATACTATGAGAAGCTTGCATGAAAGTGTGGTTATGAATTTTAGTATGAAAATTATGACCATATTTTTCTATCACATTGCTTTATTGTCTAGGGATTTATAACTGCTTCCGCATGTGCTATTAGAAATGAAAGGGTCGGCGATACATAGTCCTGGGATATCGCATTTTAAAATCAACTAGAGATGAAGGATGGGCACGTGATCGAGGATTGGGCGTGACACAAACCATGAGGTTTGCTAGGCTTTTTTAGGCCCTTCCGGACCTCCTTGGGTGTCACCATAGGCCCGAGTTTCGCTCGCCTTCGCATCACCATCGCCATGAACTCATCGGCTCGTTAAACCGATGAGTTTACTCTCTAAACCTTAATTAGGAGGTTAATTATGCTTATGGGAGGTTTCAGTTAAGCTAAGTGAGATTAGTGTATTTAGTTAACTTGTTTAGTTAATTAGATTAATTAGATAAGTTAATTAGGTGGTTAGTTAGTTCAATTAGATAGTTTAGTTAGATTATATGTAGCTAGGTTGGTTAGATTAATGTAATTAGTCCAAATAAGTGGTTAGATTAGTGTATATAGCTTAATTAGTAATTTATTCAATTATTTTGCATTTATTTAATTATTTTGGTAATTTATTTAATTATTTATTATTTTCTAAAAATTATCTTTGGGATAACCGGTTGTTAGAATTTCGTGCTGATCATCATGGTGTATTTGATTTATGCAATTGAGTGCTACTTTGTGCAATTTGATGCTGAGTGTTAATTTTTGAATTATTTTCCAAAAATGTGGAATTTTGGTATTTAATCAGAAAAATACCATGTGTCGATTTTTGACGCCGAAAATGTTTTTAGTACTATATAAAATTGTGGGATTTTAAAATGAAAAGATATCACGCTTTATGGTCCAATTTGATCGTGTATCCACGCACACCTATTTTACCAAGTGTTTTTAATATAAAGAAAATAGGTCAAGCACATTATTTAAATTGAGACATTTGAGTGCAAGGCATGATGTCCGTGGCCGAGATTGGTTGTGTGTGTGATCACTATGAGAATCCGTCATCGATGAAGGTCGAGTGAACGATGCTCCTATATGGAATGCCCCACGTCAACGGATGCTGGATCACGGTAGAGGCCGAGTCGATGCTCCTCCGGGAATGCCGTCTAGAGGCAGATGTTGCCGTGCTCGATGGGGCGAGACAATGCCTGATTATGCCAAAAGACCCCCGAACGTTGAGTAGGCCATGCCTGTGGAGCCGTAATTAATTGGAACGCTTGTCTGAGTGAAATATGACCATGCTTGATTATGGGACGAAATTGTGTAGCACGAAATGAAACATGTCATAAAGATTTGGTCATATAATCGGGACCCCTATAATTGATTGATTTGAAAGTGAGGTGTTTTGATTAGTGATTGCATTTACTGCATATACATGTGTTAGATGAACTAGACTAATGTGCAAGAAAGTGCTGAGGTGAGATAAGTCTTCTATGATATGTGTATAGACTACCTCTAGGTGTATTACCTTTGGGTTTAGGGCGTGAACTCACTGAGACATTGTCTCACCCTGTCGTGGTTTAACTTTTTACAAGTCCCTAGATGGAAGTTCGTCAAGTTCATTTTAGGCAGCCACGAGGATATAGCGAGCACAATACCGTCTTCCCTGTCCCCGGGAATCCCTGGACCCGTGAGCTCGTCGTGACCATGATCTTGGTCGATGAGGGCCTACCACAGTTGGTACCTCATCAATTCAAAGCGTGGTTTCGTCACGAACCTAACAGGGAATGGGAAGGTCCCGTGGATGGTTATGATGGACCTACCATCGAGGGTGAGGGTGAGGTGGTACTCGACCCTATCGTGGACACCGATATTATAGCTAATATCGCAGAGAACCAATTGCCTAAGGATGAGCAAGAGCCTGAAGTTGAGGAGGTAGTTGATCCATCAGGCATTGACATCCCTGACGATGTCATGATCGACCCGGATCCCAAGTTGATAGGGTCTGTGGTAAGGTTAAGCTAGATAGTCCTTTTTGGGGCTTTGACTTTTGTATATAACATGCAGGTTGACCTAATTTGTTTATAAATGTGTGTTTGTGTTATCTGATTGTCTTGCTTTCCTATCCCATGTTTGAGTATTGTCTGGAGATTTTTTACTACGCTTATTTATGTGCATGAATCGTTTGGGTTAGCGACACGTCCTGAGAACGTCGCAATTTAGTTGACCACCAAGGGATATGCTCGCGCTCGAGGTTCGTGGTGTGACACTCTTGGACAAATGGACTAACCAAGAGTCTATATATGAGATTCTAGAACACCTCATTAAATGCAAGGATGAGTCATCCCATCTAGGTGTCCATCCAAAAATTGGGAATAATGGCTTTAGATTTTCCTTGGAGAAAAAGTTGGTGACTCATAAGCTTAGGTGTCCATAAAAGCTATGATCATCATTACCATAAGATTTTCCTTAGGAAACAAGTTTGGCCAAGTCGTGATGGCATTGTATAAATGGTCCAATAAGAATGAAACAAGTAAGCCTCCAATCATTACACTAGGCCATTAGGTGTGCCACCTTTTAAAATAGACTTGCCACCTAAGTATTCTAACGGGACACTTGGAAACTTAAGATTGGACCGCTTGGCTTAGTAATGATGGCACCAAGGGACTATAAATAGGAGGAGCCCTTCTTCATTTTCCTCACCTTGTCATCCATTTCCTCCTTCTTCTCCTTTCTCTCCACCTTGCATCCTCAATCCATCAAGCTATATAAGTTGGTCTTCGAGGTTTGCCAAGGTAAGTAAGATCCCTATATCTCCTTTAGGGAGGTAGTCTCCATTGTCGAGTCTAGTTAGGTGCCTACCTGTCAAGCCATGGATAGGATGTTGGATCTTTTGTATGGTTTTGCTCATGATTGTGCTTGAACATGTGCTTCAGTTGTTCACGCTCAGAATGAGACCAAGGTTTGTTCGAGTTGAGTTCATCACAAGACAAAGTCACCCAAGCCATAAAGCATTGGTTTCGGCATATATAGGACGTCGGGTCCAAGTCTCACTTGGTGTGGGAATTGCCCAATGCTGCAAGGTCCTAAGTCAATATTGAGGCATGTCAATCTTATGCTTTGACTAGAACGGGGATCGCCCAAATTCACGAGGTTTTGGTAAGGCACCAAGCATGCCAATTTCCATAGTCCAAATGGACGTGGGGACTTTGTGCTTGGCGTTGAATCAAACCACGAGCCAAGGGTCATTCTCAATACATGCATATTCACATCGGGTTGAAGCTAAGGTTTGTCCAGCTTAGGATCTTCACCTAAGCGAGGTGTACCCAAGCCTCGAGGTTTTGGATTGGCATTGAAGCGTGTTGTTTCTGAGCCTTGCTCAGTGTAGGGATCAACGCTAAGTGATTGGTTCAAATTGTGGACCAAGGATCGTCTCTTGACATGTTTATTAGTTTAGTGCAAGGACTTATGGTACACACGAACGAATGAGCACGCCTTCGAGCCATGCATGTGTCGGCTAAGAGAAAAGATAAGAATCGACTTGTGTGATGTACTTACATGTGTGCACTTAAAGAGCAAAAAGCATCTGTTGTCACATAGCGTTGGCGGCGATGCCTCATTCATTGAACGAGATGCCCTGGTTGAGCTAGGAAGCCCCTAAAAGTATGGGCCCCTGAGAGTATGGGATGCCCGATCTAAGGTCGGATGCCTAGCCCGCGGCTAGAAGCCCTGAAAGTATGGGAAGAACCGTTTACATGGTTGATGAACTTATTTAATATGTTACTATGTGATGTTGATGAGCTTGTTTGGTGAAATAGCTTAATTGATCTGCCATCGATATTGTTTGCGAGTGTTTTACTTGTTAGGTTTTGATGATGAGATGCTTTCCTAGTAAAGAATTAGGAATTTTACTTACTAAGTTTCCCCAAAACTCAACCCCCTCACCTTTTAGTCTTGTAGGCATGGAAGTCTCTCATCAATTTTGGGAGCTGCAATCACGCTAGAGGAGATAGGATTTCCCTTGGCTTATGTGGAAAACTTGTACTATGATGTAAAAAGAAAAGAGAACCTATAGAGAAAGGGCTTTTAAAAGCACCATTATGATATAAATTAATGCGTTCAGTATGATGTACGTCCTAGTCTTCCAACTGCTGTTTGTCCGGGGAGTTTTTCGTTCACATTTCTGCATGTGCATGATTAAAAAAAAAAAATAAAAATCGGCAACTAGGGGTGAGCGTGGTTCCCGGGTAGAACTGGGAATCAGGTTCCAGTTCGATTCCCGATTTTAAAGGGACCGGTTCCAGTTCCCGATTCCCCTTTTCTGGGACTGGAACCGAAACCGGCACTGGGAACCGGAACCGATTCGATTAGGGCACAAAAAACCCCCCCAAATCAAAACTTCTCTCGCCTCTTCCACAGAATCCACACACACGACACTTTTAGTTTTCACTTTTCACTAAGTTCTCTCTTCGCTCGAACGTGTCTGCTCGACGCCATCGCCGGTCGCCCTCGAGTCTCGACGCCACCGCCGTCTCCCTCGACGTCACTGCCGCTGATCTCTGCTCAAGGGTCGAGGCCACCTTCGCTCGCCCTCGACAACACCGTGGCTGACCTCTTCGCCCGTCCATTCTCCATCTCTGCTCGACGCCACTGCCGGTCGCCCTCGAGTCTCGACGCCACCGCCGATCTCCGTCGACGCCACTACCGCCGATCTCTGCTCGAGGGTCGAGGCCACCTTCACTCGCCCTCGACAGCACTGCGGCTGACCTCTGGCTCGCCATTTGCCCTCGACGGCACCGTCGCTCGCCCTCGACACCACCGCTCGCCGATCCCTGCTCGAGGCCACCTCCTCTCGCCCTCGATGGCACCGCCGCTAACCTTTGGCTCACCGCTTGCCCTCGACGCCACCATCGCTCGCCCTCGACGCCACCACTCACTGACCCCTGCTCGAGGCCACATCCGCTCTCCCTTGACGGCACCACCGCTGACCTTTGACTCGCCACTTGCCCTCGACGCCACCGTTGCTCACCCTCGACGCCACCGTTACTCGTCCTAGACGCCACCGCCGCTCACCCTCGACACCACCACTCGCTGACCCCTGCTCGAGGCCACCTCCGCTCTCCCTCGACGGTAAGATGCTATTTCAGTTCCATCTCATGAAAAACCACGGTTTTGATATTTTGTTGAATGTGAAGATGCTGTGGTGAGTTGCATGGTTACTTTTCTCTTTTGTACATGGTAATAGCCTTTGGTTGTTATCTGGAAGTGTTTCTTCATGACTCTTTAAGCTTGATGTGTGTTGGTGCGAGAGTGTGGTAATGATCAGCTGCAAAATGTCAGCTGATGATTTAAAAACCATGATGGACTACTGGGACTTGATCAAAGAATCTGTGTTTCTTCATGCCCTAAACCTAAGATTCTTCAAGCAATCTTTTACGAGAGATCTGCCCTAGGTCTCATTTTTAGCTGATTCAGATGTCTTAGTTTGTCCACTAAAGGTGTACGTGATTGCAGCATTGTGAAAAGGAGGAGGAACCATGGAGGCTCTAGAATCAATCCTCATGGAGGTAAATTTATATTGTTGATAATGTTCTTTGTAGTGCATCCTTCTTCAACCACGCTTACGTTAAAACAGATTTAGGCTTGAGGTAAAATGTGAGTACCTTTCAGGTCTTGAAAAGTTGTGTGTCTGGCACCTTTAAGAATTTCTTTTCTACCAAAACCTTGATGAAAATAGGCTTTGATTGGAGAAAGGAGTTATGATAACACCACCTGCATATAGCATGGCATCACACATGTGAACAGGCGCATACTTGACATACATCTTCATGCCTATGCAAAGGGTGGAGCAAAATATCAAATGTTAACTTCTCAGTAAAAATGTAAGTGTAGTGAGGATATTCTTGTTTTCTTCATATTTGTGATACATATCATCATGTATGATGAGACAGTTTGCAGAAATCATGAGATTCTTTATTTACTGCATTCTCTCATTTTTTTTCCTAATATATCGATAGTTCTTCACTACAGGTCCTATTTACTAATTCTTCATATGGGGCTTTATCTGAAGTATTCATGTTCTATGGGATCAACAATTGCTGTGTTTGACAACTACTTTTATGTTAGAATGTTGCCTCGGAGGCCAACTTTCCCTTTTACTTCTAATTAGTGCTATATATTTCTTCTCCTTAGAAGTAATATATTCCAAGCATTGTTACGTAGGTTGGCTTTCTAGAGGAGCACTCTTCTGCTTACACTTCAATTAAGTGGATAAAAATTTCCCTCTTTTGCAATTTGTTGAGGAAAACTAACCATGCGTGTTTTGTTTCAGGATGAGAAGTTTATGATTTGGTACTCAGGCCAAGAGGAAAAGCAATTGAGACTAAGCTCAGTTACTGAAGTTATTCGTGGACAGAAGACTGTATGTGCTATTAACATGCATCCGAATGCAAATTGGTCTTTTGATTCAAGTAAATATCTTTCAGTGCTCCTTCTATTTTACTAACAGGAATTTTCACTTTGCAAGGTAAATTTTCAAAAGCAACTTCAACCAGACAAGGAGGCACAGTCATTTTCTCTCATCTATGCTGATGGTAAACGCTCAATTTTGCTTGGTGTTGATGGGTCGAATTCAAGCCACAGTGTGCCAGTGTCCAGATTAGGAAATAACCTAAACGTCTTAAAGGATATCTCTTGGGAGCATAAGGATGTCTACCCTGGGACCAAATCTGCAGAAGTCTCTATAACCAGTCCTATGGATTCGCTTAAAATTTTGGCATTGAATTAAAACTTGAAGATCTTGTTCAATTCTCTTGCAATTTGAAGGATGATTTGTGCCTTGTTGCTTGCCGGCATCTTAATCAGGTGAAGATCCATTCGTGCAATGAATTGCCTATTTTGTTATGAAGTTGCTCAAACCCTGAATGTTGATAATATGCTATTTGTCATAAGGCACATGACCCTGTTGATCTTGCTAGTGAAACTGCGAAGGCAAAGCTCATGATGAGGAAATTCAGGTTTATGTTTACTAAATTGATCATTTTAGTTACTTCCTTTACTATTATATCAAGAGACAAAAATTTCGAAAACAAAAGCTAGAGGCTGAAGTTTGCGAGCAGAATTCCCCCTGCTGCGAAAAAAAAGAATCTTAGTGTTTGGAATGAATGAAGTGCTTTATTATTTATTTTATCTTTTTGGCAGAGAGTTATGTGCCTGTTTCTGCTAAATGGACAACGGAAAGGTGTGCCGTATGTAGATGGGTTGAAGATTGGGACTATGACAAAATGATAATCTGCAACAGGTCTTATATCTTTTCAGATAGCATTTGTCCACATTTTTTTTGGTATTTGAATCAAAGGTCACCAGATAGTTTGTCTTCTTCTGTAAATGAACTGGATTCACTCTTGATTGCAAGTGTCAGATAGCTGTGCATCAAGAATGTTATGGGGTAAACAATGTCCAAGACTTCACTTCATGGGTTTGCAGGGCATGTGAAACGCCTGATGTGAGGAGGCAGTGTTGTCTTTGTCTAGTAGAAGGTTAGATTCAATGTCTTAATCTCCTATTGTCCTCATATGTTGTTTCTTATACTTTTAAATTATTTGACGTTCATGGTGACAATATTAGATATATCACTTTTGATTTTTTAGAAATATTACTATTGGGATTTTGAGGAAGCCGTATCATATGAAATTCATTATCACAGTTGTCTGACTTTTGCTCTAAATCTATGTCTTGGTGTTGTGTGAGTTAGTATTTTCTTGCTTGAAATTATTTTGACTGGCTTAAATGCTGGTCTCTAGGGGGTGCTTTGAAGCCAACGGATATCAAGCCGCTCTGGGTTCATGTCACACACGCGTGGTTTTGCCCTGAAGTTGGCTTTCTCGAATCATGAGAAAATGGAACCAGCCACCGGAATACTTAGAATTCCTCCAACTTCTTTTTAAAGGTAATCCATACTTATTTAGATTTACAGTTTTGAAGATTGTTGTTTTTTCTTTGATGTGGTGGATTGTACTTATTGTGGGAATGATAAAAGCGTTTAGCAATAGAGGAGAACCTAATTTCATAATAGCTTTATAGCAGCTTCTGTTCAGTTGAGTATTTGAGTTTGATGTGTTGATTTTGTTTGTTGTCTACTTTAGCTTTAGTTTATTTTCCATTAACTTCTAGATGCTCGGTGCTTCTTTTTAAATGCTTTTCTTTGCTTATGGTGCGAGTTGTGTAATATGTAAACGGACTCATGGTTCCCGCACTCAATGCAGCGGATGTCCTACTTATTTTCAAGTTATGTGTGCTGCAAGAGCCGGACACAGCATGGAAGTAAGTCCTTATATAGATATATATTATTTTCATGACTTTTATCAGAACTAACATTGGTAGAATTTCTTGAGCTGGATTTTTTAATCTATTCCCGATCGCTTTCGCTCTTGCTTTCTTTCTATTTTCTTTGCCGTTGGATTTCAAGGAAGGATATGTTAGATAGATACTCATGTAAGTTTACACTGATTCTTTATCTTTGTTTTCAATTACACTGCCTGGAGAAGAGTGAGAGTCAAATAACAAAGAAGTTGATATATTAAATCGATCATAGGTTAGATTGGTTCCCCTTGTCTACATGTTTTAATTCTCTGCTTCAATCTCATGTCCAGAGCCGTTTTGTTAAGTCTATTGCCTAGAAGATTTAATAACTATGATCCATTGACTAAAAACTATATGGTGCATGCTGCCTTGTCCTGGAAAAATATGATTTTACTTGGACGATTATGCAAAAGGTTCGATAGCCAAGAGGTTGATTATAACTATGTCATGGTCATTAACAAGTACGTTTGCTCCTCCAATTTTTATCATCGCATTTTGCTTGATGTGTCTTTCATAATGGCTAATATTAAATTACTATTTCGAGGAGGACAAAAGCATCGAATATGTTTCGGTAATTCTGGTATACATGGATGGGGACCCTTTGCTCAAAGAAATATTCAGGAAGGAGAAATGGTACTTTCTTTCCGAAAACTACCTCATTATTTGCATGTTATGCTTTAGTTGGACGGAAATGTTGTATTTGTCATTATACTTTTCATTTATTCTTGGAAATGGAGGACATGATAAAAAGAGACAAGTACAGTGATTTATATTCTTAAATGTTTTTCGTTTTTTCATTATCATAAAGAGTGGAGTTAAGGAAGTGTGTTTCTTCATGATTTTCCCTCCCAAAGCTTTGTCTCTTTGGCTCATCGGTTCATTGATTAGCATTGAAATCATGATCTGCATTATCCTCGTCATTTGTCTTCTAAACATGATGAGACATTGTGTAGCTCTTCAAGATCAGTGAAGAACTTGTAATCGATGCCACAAATAAAGGGAATATAGCTTGGCTAATTAATCATTCGGTAAGTTCCAATAGAAGCATTTTTTTTAACTAAAAATGAAAAAAAAAAAAAAAGAACCCGTTGGAACTGTTGGAACACTGGAACCGACCCGGAACTGTGATAGGGTAGGTTCCGGTTCTTGTTCCGACGGGTAGGTTCAGATTCCAAAAATGAGGAACTTGTACGAGGTAGGTTCCGAGTTCAAGCGGAACCTGTAAGGAACCGAGAACCGCTCACCCCTAACAGCAATGAGCCTAGGACGTCGCGAAAATAACCCTTGCTGTTCGTGACCCTGAGGATGAAGTTGGGGTTGTGACAATTAAAGATATATGAGTTATGGTCATGACATAGCTACACAAACAAAGAGATGATTCTAGAAAGTGGACTAGGCAATGTGGTTTCAGGATTACCAAGAAATTGGATGAGAATTTGGCTACAAAAAGGTATTGTTATCCCATTTGAAATGAAAATGAATGATATGAGATAATGAAGGGTTTTGATAAATGCATTGTCTATCTAGGTAAGAGAAAGTGTTCATATAAAGCATGACAACTAAGTGTAATCGAGCACATGTGTCATATGTGCCATCCGGTTGAAATGCTACAACGCAAAACATTACTTTGATGATTGGTACAACAAAAGGAAATATCTTACTTCGTACCAATTTATAATGCAGCTAATCAGAAGTAGCAAGTTTTGCAAGCTAACAAATCATGAAGTACCTCAATCTTTGTCATTGAAGAAGAAAATGAGAATGCCAAAACAAAGATGAAGAATGTCATAGAAGGAGGTCTCGATTTAGCAAATGATGAGTAAGACAAGTGCAAAGATGATGTGCTCTGATTACCATGTAGAGTGGGACAATACTAAAGGTTGTTGATTGAGGAAGCAACAAAAACAGTTAGGTGAGAAGCTAGCCAAAAAGCTTAGTGAAGGGATAGCTAGAAGGCTAGCTGAAGGCCAAATAGAAGGGTCAAGTGAGTCGACTGTTTTTCAATCAACAATAAGAAATCCGATGAGTTATGACATTTGTGTTTATGTTGTTTTTTTGGTTTATTACATATTTGTACATAACATAACCTCAATTGTCTTGTATTTAATATCTTTATCAAGTGACAAGAATGACACCTGAAGGATTAGCCAAAACTTGTCACAAACCCAACTCCATCTCTAGCATCTTTAGTGGCAAGAGTTATTTTCGTGACGTCCCAGGCTTGTCACTGTCTGTATTCTTTTTATTTTATTATCATGCACATGCAGAGACTTGAATAAACAAATCTTAGAACAAATAACAGTTAGAAGATTGGGACATACATCACACAAAACACATTAGTTTATATTATAATAGTATTTTTACAAGTCCTTTCTCTACGAGCTCTCTTATCTTTTTACATCACACCACAAGCTTCCATATAGGCCAAGGGAAATTCCTATCTCCTCTAGTGTGACTATAGCTCCCAAAACTTGCTTGAGACTTTCATGCCTACAAGACTAAAAGTGAGGGAGGGAGTGAGTCTTGGGAACTTAGTAAGTAAAATTCTCAGTTCTCCTAATTCTCTACTAATAAATCATCTCATCATAAACCTAGCAAGTACAATACTCACAAACAATATCAATGACAGATCAATAGCAAATTACTTACCATGCCTTGACTCAACACGTAATGTCGATGTATGATACCTTCGGCTTAATAGTGAACACATCAATATATCATGCTTATGCATAACCGGCACTCGTGCAGATTCATTTATTGTCGTCTAGCTCGACTAGGCTCTCTCGGCTTAATCGAGGCTTCCAGCTTCTTGTTGAGCTTTCTGTCTCAATCAAGGCATCTTAGCTCAACCGAGGCTTCTCAGGGCTCGTTTCCTGAGGCTTCCGAGTTCAAGACCTAGGCATTCTAGCTCAACCTGGGTATCCTAACTCAACCGAGGCATCATGTTCAATGAACAAGGCATCGCCATCAATGCTATGTGGCGATGGACACTTTTTCTTTTTTAAGTGCACACATATATGCATCATATAAGCTAATTATTATCTTTTCTCTTAGCCAACAAATATATGGCCCAAAAGCATGCTCATCCATTCATGTGTGCCAAGAGTTCTCACACTACAATAATAAACAAGTCAAGAACAAACATTGGTCTGCAACTTGCACCAATCATTTAGCATCAATTCCCGAACCAGACAAAGCTAAAAAAATGGCATGCCTTAATGCTAATCTAGGACCTTAAGGCTTGGATACATCTTGCTTTAGTGAAAATCCTAAGCTTGACCGACTTTGATTCCGACCCGATGTGAATACACTTATGCCATGAATGATCCTTAGCTCATGGTTTGGTTCAACGCCAAGCTTAAAGTCCCTACATCAATTTGAACTATAGAATCGACATGCTTTGGTGCCTTACTAAGATCTCATGGACTTAAGCGATTCCCATACTGATTAAGGTATAGAATCGACACGCCTCAATGTGGATTTAGGACTTCGCGATCTTGGGCAATCCTTGCACCACACGAAACTTGGACACGACACCTTTTTTATGCTGAACCAAGGCCTTATGGCTTGGGCGACTTTGTTTTGCGATGAACTTAACGCGAACAAACCTTGGTTTCATTCTAGACGTAAATGACTCAAGCACATGACCATGTACAATTGCAAACAAAATCAAACAAAATATATCTTATACCACCCACAGCTTAACAAGTGAGAACTTATCTAGTCTCAACAATGGGATCTACCTTCTTAAAGGAGAAAAAGGAATCTTACTTACCTTGGCAAACCTCAATAACTAGCTTGGATAGCCTGATAAATTGGTGGTGCGAGGCCGAGAGAAAGGAAGAGAAGGAGGAGGGTAGGTGTGAATGGCAAGAGGGCTTAGAATGATGGGAATGAATTGGAGCCCTCCTATTCATAGGCACCAAGCTCGTCATTACTCATTCAAGTGGTCCAATCATATTTCTTAAAGTAGCATGGCTACGACCTTGAGATGGTAAGCCTAGGTTGTAAGGTGGTACACCTCAGCCTGAACCGCCCACCATCCAACGCTAGCTACCGTTCTTGCTCGTATCCGAACCAAGTCGATTCCACGAAGTTTCTATTTTTGCAGGTTCGTTGACCATGAGCCCGCACATGTCGAGACCGCATTATCGTCCTTTACCGAGGAGCACCACTACGTCGAGCCTCACCCACGAGCCATTAACGGTCATCTGTTGAGCCAATTCCGTTGAGAGAAAGAAGCATTAGCAAATGCAAATTTTACGTGATTGGTCATTCGCTGGCAAAATGTGAACAGTATTGGGACCAGTAGGTTCGCTTGTCCTTGCATGCCACGACAACTTTTGATAATTTAATGGTGCACTAGAAGAGAGAAACCTTTTGTTGCTGAAACACAAGAACTAATCAGACAATTGGTTCCCTTGTTTTCCTTTTAAAATTAAAAGTAGGAGAAAGTCGAGACATTCAAAGAAGGATTATTCAAGTTATATATCGAATTTGACCCAAAAAAAAAAAATTATATTCACACCAAAAAATGCTACACCAATGAACAACAAAATATTAAACCTTGTCTTGGTTCCTGCGCTTTTAGTATTCAGAACATCAATGACAAGTATATTCTTCTTGCATTTTTTAGTACAATAATGACAACAAAATATTAAACCGTTTTCATTTTTGCGCTTTTAGTACCCAGAACATCAATGACAAGTATATTTTTCCCGCATTTTTTAGTACACATCATGTTATTTCTGTATTCCACAAAAATCTTTCAAAAAATACAACCGTTAGAATCTCCTCCTATGATAACAATCTAGTAATTAAGTTTAAAGTAATGTAACAAGACGGGCCATGTTTGAAAATTCTTTTATACCTACAGGATCCAGTGTATATCGTGAAAAGGACCTTGTAATGAAAAAAAGCGGATAAGCATTAATTTTAAGTGTCTTGAATAAAGAAGTTGAACTTCTCAAAGATCTGGTAGTGAAGTTATTGACAACCTTTGGGGGCCCTTTTGCCACTAACTAAGAGCTAAATCACCAGTTAAAGCCCACATTTAGAGAGATGTATACGACGAACAAACCTGGTTCCTCCACCGAAGATTAAACTTGAAGGCTTTTCGAAAGCTTGTCGGGATTGTCGATCTGTTTTGCTCATGGATTCAAATCACTAAATCAGAGTTAAACTGTAGTGCCAACCGCCAATACAAAAACACATGACAAACGTCTACATGTGGTCAATGGCCATGGAGAATAATGACAGCAACTATGTATAAAAGAATTTTCCTCTCTCTACTCTAGTATAATGTGTTAGTCATATGCCTTAAAGCAACTATGTAATAGTTACATGTTAGGGATTTAAGTTGCATTATTTATTTAATGGCAAAGAAATATTTGTTCATCGTCCTATTTATGTGAATGAATCTATAAAATTAATTATGATTGAACTTATTCTTAAGGGGTTAAGAATATATGTGATAGGTTTACAGTTAAACTAAATTTTTAAACAATTCCCAATCGATGGAACATTAAGAGGATATTGATAATCCTATTGAGACCGATGTGTTCTCAAGCTTTGTCATTGAGTGTTGGATATATCAAGGGATGATGAGTCACAAGTCATTAGGGATTGGGATACCTGAGCTAAAATACAAGTGCTTATCTCAAACAAGTTCATTGAACATGAAGTGTATAGAATGTATAAATGATTAGCAATATAGAAGCTCTTAGCGGGGTCAATGACTAATCATTCATGCTTTGGTCTTATGTAAGATCCTTAGACCTAAAACATGATGATAACTTGTATGTTGGATAGCTCTGGTTCATAAGTGTGCATATTAACACTTTGCAAAACTATCTCTATACTTGATGTCACAGTTTATTCGTTTTGACCTCTCTTCGAGACATTACTTATCCAATAATATCTATTTGATTATTTTAGGTGATTCCTAATTCCAACCAAACTAGTTACTACCTTTTTTTACCTTTTTTTTCTTTTTAAATGGTGTACCTTTTTCTTTTTAAATGGTGTCTGGTCTATTGAATTGAATCTACACCTAGGTGATATTAGACTAATCATTTTACTAAAGATATTCAACTAAAGACTAAGTCTATGATTAAACTTAAACTTAGAATCCAAATTCTAAAACTAACCCTAATTATAATAGAAACTAATAGTAATCTTCAAGGTTCTCCAATCCTCCTCCGTGGCTTGATTACCTCCATCATCACTTGGCATACATTCATGCATCACACTCAATGAAAGCATTAAAATTAGGGGTAAGTATGGCTCTAGAATAAAATCTGGAATTTGAAAACCGAACTAGTAAGAACCTTTACATTCTCGGTTTCAAGATATGTAGAATAGGTTCCAAATTCCAAAAAATAAGGAAGCCATTTCGATGAGTAGGTTCCAGGTTTTTAATTACAAGAACTTGAAACTTGGAACTTGAAACCTAAAACTGAGAACAAGTTTTAATGTTTTTCTTAGTTCTTGTCTACATGTGATCCTGCGATATTTTATAGTATTCGATAATGAATGTATAATTTGAAACACTGGTTTGAGCTTCTATTTTATGATTGAGACTTTTACTTTATCAATGTTCATTTTTTCATGTGTCTAAATATAAGTAATGATCAATAGATTGTAACAATAAATAATGGTCATTAAAGATTTTAATTCACTACAATCATTCAATTGACAATATAGGTAGAACTTGAATAGACCTTGGAACATGTAACAAGGTAAGTTACAGGTTCTAGGATATGCAAGATAGGTTCTGGATAAAAATGAGGAACTTATTCCAATGGGTAAGTTCCAAGTTTCGGGTGAAAACTGTATGAAACCTGAAAACACTCACTGCTAATTAAAATGTTTACACAAAAGGAATTAACCACCAAGGAATTCGGACAAATCAAGGGATCTATTTTTGGAGAGTTTAAGGCACATAATCAATATACCCAATGCACCACCAATTCGCAACCACTACGGACATATTATTTAGCCAAATAAAGATCAGCTTCCACTAAGCAAAATTGCAAAGCAGCAAATTGACTTACTTTGCAATTATAGGGGGCAAAACAGTAAGAGTATCAAAATTTGCATATGGCGCACACTTGAATGTCAAAACTTTTTTTTTGCCCACTTGAGTGCCAATTCCAATAAATCATCCTACATGAAATTTTTCAATTTTTATTTTTTTTCTGTTTTTTTTTTTTTTTTTTTGCTTATTTTTGCTTCTTCTTTTTTTTTAAGGGCTAGCAAGGGTCACCAACGACCCTCACAAGCCACAAGACCCTTGCCCTTGGCCACGAAGGCTTTAGAGGAGACCATTGGGGCCTTGTCAACTACTGGCAATGCCATGGGAGATGCTGCCTAGAGTGGGCAAAGCCCTCACGACCTCGATCGCAGAGGTCGCAACGCTCTTCCCTTAGGCCTTTGTGGCAAGGGCAAGGCAATCCTTGCCTAGACCTGGCCACAAAGGCCCTAGGCAAGGGCATCATGACCTCACTGGCCATGAGTGAGGCGACAAAGGCCCTCGCCAATGACCGGCGAGGCCTTGACGAACTTGTCCAGGGCCCCATGGTTGAGGATAAGGTGACCCTCGCCCAATCCGGTAGGGGACATCGCAACAAGCAAGGGTTGCCAATGACCCTTGCCAGACCCTCACCAGCCCTAAAGGAAAAAAAAAATAAAAGATAAATTCAAAAAATATTTAAAAATACATTTAAAAATTGTTCATGTAAACGCCAATGAAGTCATATAGGACAATTGCCATCCACGTTGGATATTCCAATGAGGTAAATCAGAATTGGCACTCAAGTAATTGATTCTTTAGATTTGTGATACTCGAGTGAGCAAAAAAAAGTTTTGGCACAAAAGTTTTGGCACTCATGTGTTCTTACTCCACAATTATAAGTCGTCATCTCTTTCCTAGTCTACTCGTTGGTAATCATATGCAATGCCGAGGCCATTAGAAAGGAATTCAAACTCTAATCCGAAATAGTTCGTAGATACCGTCTAACACATAAATCATCAATCAATCAAAGTAAGGGTACAAATTGCACTCGGAACATTACATTCATCAAGCTTATCAAGCAAAAGGAATCACTACACACTTATTCAAAACCTAGAATTGTCCTGTATGTTATAGTGTCTTAGTCTAGTCAAACCATCTTGGAATTAAATGATTTTCATGTTGATTTGTAGCTTAAGAAGTTCACTTGAAGTTCTGAAAAACTCCATTTTTTACGATTAGACCTATAAGAATCCGAGTTAGCTCATAATACAATAAAAACCATCCAGAAAATAACTACAACCATAGTAATTTGTATCCAAAAACAAATTCACACCTCTACTATAGAAGTTCATATTAAAACCTAATTTAACTAACACTAATACGTATTAAATTACGATTTAATGAATCCGAAAGATACAACACATCATGAAGAACAAAGTGCGTCCACCACGCATATTCAAGCTTGGCATGTGCCAATTCCTTTCACTTCAGCTCGAGTTGTTTCCCACATAGATCCACTTAGTTCAGCTAAACTGGTACTTCGGAATTCCACAAAGGATCCTCTATCCTTCGCTACATGGTCCGTCGCTTCGAATCCACACCACAAAGGATTAGACTCAGCTTAAGAACACAGAACTCGACACAAAAGTAAAGTTCTAAAAAAGTACAAGGGGTGCATACCTTTCTTTGGCTCACGTCACAAGCGCATTTCACCCTTGCAAGCATGCGAGGACGTGAAAGACCTCGGCTTAGGGCGCTTGCGCTGGAGCTCAAAGCTCCATTTGAGCTAGAACTAGCATGATAGAGTTCGCATCCGGCTTAGCCGCTAACAAAGTGGCCCCCTTCAAACACTCAAGATGACGATTACATCCTCAAAGGTTTTGATATTTTCATTATGAGTCAAGTGCACCTTCATATGCTTCCAACTCTGAGGTAAGGAACGAATCACTACTTGCACTTGCTGCTCATTTGTGAGGACATGACTAGCATCTTTTAGCTCAGTTATCATGTTTGACATCTTTCTAAGATGTTGCTTCATGGTCTGACCATGAGGCTTCTTATAAGAGTCAAACCTGATAATGAGCCGCTCAGTCACCGAAATGACTAAATCTAGCCGCTAATGCCTCCCACATTTCCTTGGCATTGTCAAAACGCCTAAACTCTCGCATGACGTCATTTTCCATGCTACTCAAAGAACGTGATGCGAGCTAGAGAGTTCTTTCTTTCCAGCTACGTAAAAAGCTTCTTTGTCTTTTTGTGCCGGTGTCAGTGGCAAAGTGGTTCCCCTCTTCAAAGTTCTACCATGGTCAAGTTAAGAGCCTCAAGTGCTTCTTGCTCTTCCAGCACATACTGGATTTTCATTTGCCAAATTTCATAGTTGTCACCATTGAGCTTTTCACCTTTGTTCAGCTTGGCAACTATGCTCTTTGTGGTTGAAGCCATTGATCTGAACACATCAAACAAATATGCACGAATTATTAATGCCTATCATTTATGCATTCCTATTTACATAGACCCATCATATTAATGAATAATTTCAAGTAAGGCTTCAGAATCAAAAGGTTACTACGTTTCCAATCATCCTCCAAAAATCCTAACTTAGAACTATCATTAATATGATTGTCTTATGCAAAAATCAATTCTAAGGAAGTTACAAAAACTTCTAAAACTACCTACGCCCACTAACCACAAAGAACCAGCAATAACAAAGCAACATATAATTGACATCCAATAAAAACAATAATGCTTTCAATTAACACAATTAGTAGTAACCATTACATAATATGTCCACAAATCACACTTAACATATATCAGCCAATACAACTAACACCAAGTCGCCACACGAACTAGGAAAGATCCTCTTTGTTCAATTTCTTGATCTTTCCCTTGAAACAATACAAAGAATATTCATCTACAAAATCCATCACAATTTTCTTATAGAAAGCAAAACATGCTGACATCCCATATGCCATTTAACACATCTCGGCTATCTGTGTGGAAGAGGTTTATGAAAATCGGCACAATCTCTAACCGTGACATAGGACGATCATTCCATATGACCTCGTCGAATTTTCCTGCTAATTTCAAGGACATGATCAATTAAGTCACTTCTTCTCCCATCGATGACCGCCGCCCAAATTCTTATCAACTTAGACAAATTCCTATCCTTTTGTTCATCGGAATCGTGCGAATAAGTGTGCAACCTCGTGGGAGGCATTGTTCCGCAAATGCAGAACAAATAAGGATCACATTATAATCCACATAGACTTAATTGAAAAAAGAAACACATTCTTTTCCTCTCTTTTTTTTTGGGTCAACGGTCAACGGTCGTCGGTCAACAGTCAATGGTCAACGGTCATCAACGGTCAACGATCATCAACGGTCGTCGGACCGGTCGGACCGGACAGACCGGACGGACCGGTCGGACCGGTGGGGCCGGCTCGGGCGAACCGACAGCACGTGCCGCACGCGTGCGCGGGCTAACGTCACGCAGACGCCGCCCGACGCACGTGCCGCGCCGGGGCCGCGGGTCGAGTCGCCGGGTCGGGTCGCGCTCGGCCAGCGGACTCGCCGGCGAACATCTTCGTGCTGACATCATCAATGATGTCAGCACACACGGTCCGCGGGACCGGCGCGGGTAGCCGGTCCGCCGACGACGACGCACATGCCGGTTCGCCGACCGGCGCACGCGCTCCCACGCGCAGCACTTTCCGGCCGCGCGTGTGGCACAGGCGTCAGCCGCCGACGGCTGCTTGACGTACGCGTACTGTCTTGACGTCGCCTTTCTTCCTATGTTTTCAGAAAACGATTTCAACTTACGGAAACTCAGAAAAAATGGCCAAACAACGCTCGGGTGTCGGGATTTCTCGCCCCGATCCATACGGCCGAATTGCTTTTGCGAAAAATCAATCAAAATTCGTCAAACAAGTCGGGAAAACGTGAACTAGGGCTCTGATACCAATGTTGAGAATGACTGATCCCCGAAAAACGTGGATTCGACACTGAATCAAACCCCTAAATCAATGCGGAAGCGAAGCCCGGGAATAACAACACGTATCACCAATCCTAAAGACACCACTATCTTGTACGCATCTTTTAAGCCATTGGCCAGACAAAACACGACGCCAAGTTAGAGGAAGAGAAACTTGGTCCCGTTCGATCCGCAAGGCAAATTGGCCTTCGCGCATCGTTTTTGCTTTTGGAGAAAACGACAGAGAACTTTCTCTCTTTCTCCTCCCTTTTATACCTCTCTCCTTCCACGGGCCCTATTCCCGTGGGCCGGGCTTTCTCGGCCCAACTTGGGCAGACGGGCCTTAAGCCCAATACTAATAAAGCCTTCAAACACCAATGAAGTCATATAGGACAATTGCCATCCACGTTGGATATTCCAATGAGGTAAATACAAAAGTTTTGGCACTCATGTGTTCTTACTCCACAATTACAAGTCGTCATCTCTTTCCTAGTCTACTCGTTGGTAATCATATGCAATGCCGAGGCCATTAGAAAGGAATTCAAACTCTAATCGAAAGCGAACACATAAATCATCAATCAATCAAAGTAAGGGTACAAATTGCACTCGGTACATTACATTCATCAAGCTTATCAAGCAAAAGGAGTCACTACACACTTATTCAAAACCTAGAATTGTCCTGTATGTTATAGTGTCTTAGTCTAGTCAAACCATCTTGGAATTAAATGATTTTCATGTTGATTTGTAGCTTAAGAAGTTCACTTGAAGTTCTGACCATTTTTTACGACTAGACCTATAAGAATTCGAGTTAGCTCAATTACCCCAATACGTTTGTTTTCACTCCAGAATCTGACGTAGTTATTTTAAAATTGACGTGGCCAACTAACATCGAAAATTATAAAACTTGTACCATTTGAAATATTAGGATGGTCTGTAAAACTTTGTAGTCCATCAAATTTTCAAATTAGGCCCACCATGTCAAGAATTTTTATAATTTCCTCAATCAGTCATTTAATCCTGGAATTCTAACAATCAGCCTACTCTATGTTTGAAATATCAACCGGCCTAGCAAATCAACTCATAATTTTATAACATTTATCTAGTTTGAAAGCTTAAGAAGTATTATAAATCTTTGTAGTTCATCATTTTTCAGAATAGGATCTTATCTTTATGAAGTTTTGAAGTCACCCGACTTGTCAGAACAAACTTTTTAACTTCTACTGAACGTGAATCGGTAATTTGAGAAAATAACTGACCTAGTTAACTAATTCATAATTTTACAAAATTGGTCTTGTTTGAAAGCTTGAAAAGTCTTGTACAATTCTGTAGTTCATGCTGTTTCCATATTTTCACGTTAATACTTCCTAATCTTTAAAATACCACAACATATTCGTTCAGAATTTTAAGGTCAGTGTAGTTCCAGTTTTCCTAATTCACTGACCTAAGTTTGGAGGTATTAATAAGTCTAACTCTATACACTAACTAAATGAAACTAAACTAAACTAAATCTAATTCTAAAACCTAACAACCTAATCAATGCCTACTTCTAAGCTGTAATCCAATATTTAAAAAAAAAAAATTAAAGTTTTTTTAGAAATATATATAATTCCGGGAAAAAAAAAAGAGACCCCGGTTGGGCCATTGGGCTTAATTTCAAAATGGGCTGTGATATGGTCTCACGGATCTGGGCCACGGACACAAACTGGGCTCTATTACTTCAAACTCCTTTTTAGTCATACGCCCAACTTATTAAAGAACACACTAAACCAAGCCCAAATTTTCAAAATCAAACCGAGCCCAAAGCCACTTAAAAGTCAAAACCACCCCACATTTCCTAAAATAAAGTTTGGCCCAAGTCTACCAAATTAATGACAAATCCATAAAACTTGAGAAAATATTTGATATCACTATCCTGTCAACAAAATACTAATCCACTTATCGTATAATATGTGCCATTCGCTGGCCCACTTGTCAGATTTCTCTCCCTTTGTGTCTCTCCTCTGATCACAATTTCTCTGTGTCATGCTCTGCTCTCTCTCTATCTCCCTCCCAACGGCCTAGCTCTACTCTCTCTCATCCACCTCCACCTCCACCTCCACCTTCGCATTGTCCATTGTCTCGTCCGTCGACCCTCGCCCAATGATGGCTCTACCATTGAGATCATCCGTCGCCCCCACGGCCACAGCCGGGTCCAAGAACAAATCCGAGTCCCCCATTGTCATCACCTATGACCCCGAGCCTTCTCTTAGCCCTTGCATCCTTAAGGTCCTACAACTCCAATGCCGTCACCACCCTCCACTGGCCATCCACCGCCTCCCCAAGTCCAAGAATAGGCCCAAGCCCCCTGTCGTCTATAGCCCCGACACCTCTCTCAATCATTGCATCCTTGAGATCTCCTACGAATCTAATGCCATTGCCTCCCAATAAAGTTTCCAAATCTAGTAAGGGTCAAGCCCTCATCGAATCCGACGAAAGCGACACTCACCTATGGCCATTCGACAGTTGTGGCTAAATACTGGCCACATGCCAAAAGGAAAGAAAGGGAAAAAAACAAAGGCAGGAAAAAAAAAAAGAACTATGAAGAAGAAGAGAAACAAAAGTGTAAGATGAGAGGGACAAAGGGGGAGAGCGATCTAACAGGTGGACTCACAAATGATACTTGTCGTGAGTGGACTATCATTTTGTTTACATAGCATCATTATTGTACCTAATATTTTTTTCATAAAACTCGACTTAAATCTACCTCCTACTGTATCTAGATTAAGCCCATCCTATATTTTCCTCCCCATTTCATTTTTTCTATTTTCTATTTTTTTTTCTTTTCTAATCTTTTCTCCCATCATCTTTTACGTCGGGATTCCTGTTCCCAGAACTTCCACCGTCATTATTCTACAATAAACCAGGAACGCCTATGAACTAACAACTCTAGAAAACAGGCAAACTTCAATGAACAAGAACTTGCAGAATTATACTGAAAATACCCCACGTCATCGTCGCCCATCTTCATACTTGGTCGGACCACCGCCTTCGGCTATTACCATAACCATTGCCGTTCGCCGAACATTAGCCCTTTACTACAACTGACCAAAACGAACGGAAACTGATGATATGAAGTAAGACCCCCACGTGGAGATAAACATTTTACGAACGATGCGCAAGTATGATAGATTCGTCAAAAGCAAACTTAAGATCGTATTCACAATATAGAGCGTGTATAACCAAAAATTTCAGCTCATTTTTCAGGTCTCGCGTTCGAATCGACATTTTAATATGATTTTTCATCTTCGTTGCACGGACATAAACTGATGAAAACAATCGATTGTTTTATCTTCGTTGATTGGAGCTGGACCCTAAGACTATGTAGGAACATGGCTGGATGGCTGACTTGCAACCGATCAATCGACCTGCCAAGCATTACAGATCTCTCTTCGAAAGACCAACTTATTTGGTATCTCCATAACATCATATACGATAAATGAAACTTAATATGACCTCTCCTAGGTGGAAGCCTCTTCTTCCCATTCTCGGGGTTTTGGTGCATTTTTAGGAAATAAGCACATAATTTCAGCTGATAGACCCTGGAGTGATGGTTTGAGAATTGGGTGGAGAGAGAGGGATGAACTGGAGGTGTTATAAATTCGAACCATAGGAAACGCTGAGAGAAATAACTTGCCACTTTAGTCAACAGAAAGAAGCTTCAGGAGATGCAGCTCTCATGTTATTGCTCATTTGCTGGCAAAATATGAACAGTTTTAGGACCAGTAGATTCCACTTGTCCTTGCTGTGATGACAACTTTTGACAATTTGGGAGGGGTTACTAAAAAGTCCTAAACTTATGATGTTGATATAAATTGAGTCATTAACCTTTTAATTTGATCAATTCAATCCTAAACATTTTCACATTGTACCATAATAGTCTATCCAATTAATTTTGGCCAACCGGTATTAACGTGGACGCTAGACGTTCGACCAACACTAACGTGACAAATTTTAATAATTTTTATTTTTTTCAATTTTTTTTATTAATTTTTTTCTTTTTCTTTTTCTTTTTTTCTCTTTCTCTTCTTTTTCATTTTCTTTTTTCTCTTATTCCTCCTTGGATTCCTTGCAGGGACTGCTGTGCCTCCGGTGAGGCTCAATGGCCACTATGTGAGAACTACCAACCTCGCCGACTGCCGTCAAAGAAGGCGAAGGCCAAGAGGAATAATAGGAAAAAGAAAAAAATTAATAAATTATTTAAAATTTGCCGTGTCGGCATTTGCCGACCAGCCGATGTTCGTGTCAATGCCGACCTGCCAAATTTAGCCGGGTGGACTAAATTAGTATCATTGTGAGAATATTTAGAATTAAATTGATCCAATTGAAATATTTGAAACTGAATTGATATTAATGCTATAAATTTCGGATATTTTTTTTTGTTCTTTTCCCATTTAGCGGGGCAATTGAACCCATAGAACTTTGTATTAAACACAAACTAATCAGGCACTGTAACTGGCTCCTCTTTTTTCCTTTTGGAAAGGAAAAGAGAAGTTAGAGACACTTAAAGGAGGATTTTTCATGTTGCATACAGAATTTGCACCATAAAAACATCGTAATAATAACACGATGTGTACCTGAAAATTACCAAAGAATCACGCTTGTCATTAATTATGTGGGTACCAAAGGCGCAGAAATGAAGACACGGTTTAATATTCCGTCATCATTATTGCATCTGTAAAAGCATTAATTCAAATTCAACAACAAAATTAGGTCCGGTCATGCAAAAGATACCGGTTCATACAAGTCATGCATGAGATCCCACAAAAATCTTTCAAAGATGCAATCTCTTCTCCTACGACGACAATTTGGCAATCAAGTTCAACGTGATGTGAGATGACAGACCTTAATTGTAAATTCTTCCATACCTGCAGGATTTAATGTATCTCATGAAAAGGACATTCTAGGCAGAAATGACGTGTGGTCAATTGTGAGAAGTCGTTCAACGCGTTTGATGGAATGAAGAGTGTTAGGTATATTTGCGAGAAAATAATTTCGGCATAAAAGAGTTTACCATTGAACATGAAGTATTGTTTCACCACTAAGGATAAAGAGTTGGATAAAAAAAACAGGAAGAATCACTCACTTGAGGAGAAATTCTCCAATATTATCAACTCAAATTTTGAATACTTACAATCAAGAATGCGCCTCATGTTTGTAGAGGGACTAAGACATTGGAACTAGGAAAGAATATAAAAAGAAATATTAAGGCATATTATCTAGGAAACAGTAAATAAATAAATAAAAACATTACAGACATAGGAATAAGGAAGCAATTCTCCAGCTTTGACTTAGCTGAATTGCCTTATCCGGAAACTTTTAGAAATTTCATCTTGGACGCCTTCTCCTTATTGGATTTATTGGATCAATGTTATGGCCGAAATCTCTTTGCTTGTGTAAGTACCAAATTGGCTTGGTTAATTGAAGGTGAACGATCTCCTTGAAATACAGTTTGGCCACGAGGGAAGCATCATCTTACTTGTGACACAGGAACAAAATGAGTCATTTGAGAAAGCTGATCAACCATCACCATGATGGCATTATTTCCCTTTTGTTTTCTCAAAAGAGGCATAATAAAATCTTTTAATTTGATGTTGGTATGAATTGAGTCTTAAACCTTTTAATTCGACCAATTCAGTCCTAAACATTTTCACATTGTACTAATTTAGTCCATCTAGCTAAGGGAAGGAATCCACGGGATAAACCACTCAGAAATACATCCCCAAACTCATTTATCAAGGAGCGCACTTTAGGGTGTAGAGATTTTTCTTATCACCTTCAGAAATTGGAGGTAACGTGCTTCATTTGGTTTGAACTTCTTTCCAATTCCCCAAGTATATTTTATGTCACAACCAGACAAAAACATTAGAATATCCACTTAGTTGTGTTTCTTTGCTCCTTATATTTCATAATTCAAATAATTGATAGTCCTATGTTTTCTCCCCCACTTGCTCCGTTGCCAAACCCCTCCCGCTAAAGAACGAGCAGTCAATACTCGCTAAAGCTTGACTGTCAACTATGTTAGGCACTCCTCAAAAAAACCTTAAATTTCTTAACACGAGCATACATGAAAATCCCAAGTCCCCTTAGACGATGCTTTCACCAACACTACGTATAGAAGATTTACCCACCCATCAGACCTGTTGATCCAAAGTCATTTCAATATACATCAAACACTCATGAAACACTTCCTCATGTCTTGCCACGCCTCGAAAATTTATCTACAAAAGAATGTCGGAAATTGGATAGCAGCATCATCATCCGTTGGTGCAAGAGAGCTCGTTGGTAGAATGAACAGAACTTTAGGAAATGCGGCTGTTGGAAACTTTAAGTTCGAACCTATATAGAGATGATGATGCCCAAAATAAATTTGTTACACTCGGAGGAATGTACAACAGTCACGAAGAAAGCAACTTGCAAGTCGCAGATAACAAACACTAAGAAAGTAAGCCACAACTCGAAAGACAACAAAGTCGGTACATGGCGCAAGTAAAATGGAATAAAATGTACCAGGAGTGGACACAGCAAGGGAGAGGAAACAGCAGGATATCAGAGACTATGCAGGAACATCTATATTTTCGTGGGATTCAGCTAAACTGCCTGACACGCGACTGCTCATTCAACCTGTGCAGGCATCTCTTTCTTTCTTCGAAAAATCAACTGACTTAGCTTCTCCTTGACATCAGATACGATCAAAGACTTAATGCAACCTCTCCTAGGTGGAAGCCTCTTCTTCCCATTCTTGAGTTCCTCTGTTGGTCTGTCGCCTACAGGCTTAGCAAATAAGCACATATTTTCGGCAGATGGAGACTCTGGTGATGGTTTGAGAATCGGGTGGAGAGGAGGGCCGAATTGGGGGTGGTATATATTCTAATTAGGGGAAGGTCAAGATCGTTGACCTGCCCTTTTACCCAAGACAAAGAAGCTATAGCTACGGGACATGAGCTTTCCTGCTCGTTATTGCTCATTTGCTGGCAAAATATAGACAGCTGTTGGGACCATTAGATTCACTCGTCCTTGGCTGTTCATTTTGAGGGAAACACAAAATCCAATCGGGCGATCTTGTTTTCCTCTTGAAAGGGAAAGCAGAAGAAAATCAAGACTTCTAAATGAAGATTTTTCATGTTACACGAGAACAACACAGTACAGAAATAACATGATGTGTACGTAAAACTGCCAGAAGATACATGTTCGTCATTGATGGTCTGGGTAGTAAAGGTTCAGAAACGAAGACAACGTTTAATGTTTGTCGTCACTATTGCACCTGTTGTGAACGCATTAGTTCAACATCAACAACGAAATTGGGTCAAGTCGTGCAAAAGATACCGAATCATACCAATCATGCATGAGATCCCCCAGAAAATCTTTCAAAGATACACCCTGTTACCAGATCATACAAGTCATGCATGATCTTCCAAAGATACAACCTTCGGATTCCCTTCTCCTATGACAAAAAACCAGCAGTTGAATTCAAAGCAATGTAGCAAACCAGGCCCCGCTTGCAAATTCTTCTGTACCTCCGGGATTCAGTTTATCTCATGAAAAGGACCCTGTAGGTGGAAATGAGATAAGCATTCACACTACTGTGTCTTGAACAAAGAAGATGAACTTCTCGAAGACCCAGTAGTAAAGTTATTGACGACCTTTGGGACCCTTTTGCCACTATGAGCTAAATCACCAATTAAAGCTCACATCAGAGCATATCTTTTTTTTTATCCATCACCAGTTAGAGCTCAGATTTAGAGAGATGTATGTGCTAATTACAAAATTACCCAGTTCCTCTAATGAAAATCAAACTCAAAGGTTTAGCCTATCGGAAGCCTGTTGGAATTGTCCATCTGTTTTGCTCGTGGATTCAGATCACCCAGTTAGAGTCTACCTGAAGTGCTCAACCGCCAGTACAAAAACCCAAGACAACCATCTTCTTTCTGTCAATGGCCATGGAGAAGAATGGTAGATGGAAAAACTCACTATTATATATGGGATATCAAGTTAAATTGAAACCACCAAGATCAATAGGCCTATCTATGACAGAGAATCTTAATAGTATCCCCACTCCATAAGAGTAAGCCACGTTCCAACAAACCGCTTATCCAGGTCAGGTAATACATCTGACTTGTATATAAGTGAGAAGTAATCGAATACAGAACAAGATTGATATATGAGAGAAGTTTAGATCTCGAACAAGCAATGAGAATACCTCAGCTTCTGTTGTATTTCTTCTTCAGAACTTCAAGTTTATTCTCTACACAATCTTTCATCATTTCACAGATACAGAGGAAGAAGAAGAAGAAGAAGCTCTGGATGAATCGAGAGAAGCTTTCAACTTTAGAAACTAACAATAAACTCTCGCTTACTTTCTCTTGTTCTCTCTTTTCCTTTTTATACTAGTCACTGGGCTCAACTATTTTCTGTTATAGAATTGTTACAACCGAATAATGTGAACAACACACGTGTATTTCTTCCGATCTGCTGCTTCTTTAATTTGCTTGACCCGCTTCGTGTTTCAGGTTCTTCTTTCACGGATTCGCCAGCTCTCGTTGTCATGGATCGCCAGCTCATTCGTTCACTTGGATCGCCAACCCACGACCTTCCTCTGTTTTAGCTTCCTCTCCGTTCCAGCTTACTTCTTCGGTTTGGCTTTTCTCACTCATTCGACTTCTATACACTTCGATCTTCTATGACTTGTTTAATTCTTCTAACATCCCCCTCAAATTGGGAATGGAGAGTGTAGAAATTCCCAATTTGGTTCGCATATAAGAATGTGCTCGCTTGTCAATGGTTTTGTAAAAATATCAGCTAATTGATAAGAACTTGGAATGTAGCCGACCAGTAGTGACCCCGAGGAGACTTTTTCCCGAACAAAGTGAAAATCGACTTCAATATGTTTGGTTCGAGCATGTAAGATAGGATTCGAGTAAGAGATATTGCTGACTTGTTATCACAATACAAATGAATAGGAGGCTTAAGAAAACAGCCTATATCACGTAATACAAAATCGACCCATGTAAGATCAGCAAGGGCTGATGCAAGAGCACGGTATTCGCCTTCGGTAGATGATCTCGCTCACGGTAGGTTGTTTCTTTGTTGCCCAGATATAAGATTGGATCCAATATATATACAGAAACCAGTTGTTGACCTTCTGGTTTCGACACAACCAGCCCAATCTGAATCAGAATAACCATAGAGATGCATTGTACTGTGAGAGTGAAGAAATAAGCCAAGCTTTATGGTACCCTTTACATACCGTAAGACTCTTTTTAATCTGTTGAAGTCTGCAATTGTAGGTTGCTGCATTCGTTGACGAGTATATTTGTGGCATAAGCAATGTCCGTCCGGTTAAGGTGAGGTATTGCAGACCGCCAACTAAGCTTCGTACTCGTAGGATTATGCAAAGGTAGAGAATCATTGATTAAAATGGATGGTTTGAGTGAGAGAGGAGTTGAAAGAGGTTTGGAATCTTGCATATGAGCTCGGGTGAGAAGATCTAGAGTATATTTGGTTTGGCAAAGGAATAGATAATCTGAGTTTCGTGTAGCTTCAATGCCAAGAAAATAGTGTAGGGCACCTAGATCCTTCATATGAAAATGAATGCTTAGTGAAGTAATGAGACTAGAAAGCATGTGAGATGAGCTGCCAAAGGAGAATAATATCATCTACATACGGAATAGGAGGATAGTGTCTGCGTTTCGCATGCGGGATGAACAGAGAAGGATCGGTGGAGCTACGGAAAAGCCATATTCAAGCGGAAGCTGCCGAATCTATCAAACCAAGCTCGAGGAGCTTGTCGAAGTCCATAAAGAGATCTTCGAAGGAGACAAACATGGTGAGGCCTTTGTGTGTCTTTAAAGCCTGGAGGCTGCTCCATATACACTGTTTCACTTAAGTGTCCATGTAAGAAAGCATTTTTGACATCTAATTGATGGATTTTCCATTGTTTCATCATAGCTACTTGCAATTATTCGAATTGTTGCATGTTTCACTACGGATCAAGGTTTCTGTGAAATCAAGACCTTCTTCTTGATGAAAGCCTTTGGCTACAAGCCTAGCTTTAAGTCTATCCAAGCTTCCATCGGGTGCAAGTTTTGTCTTGAACACCCATTTGCACCCGATTACATTCATGTGATTATCTCGAGGAACTACTTCCCAGTTTGATTCTCGATATAATGCATCCATTTCTTCTTGCATTGCTTGATACCATCCTTGGTGTGCTAATGCAGACTTTATTGATTTTGGTTCAACAGAATCTTATACTCAACCAGACATGCATATTTGGGGTTTGCTTTAATAATTCCGGATCGTAGTCTAGTTTGCATAGGATGAGTTGAAGATGTACTGTCATATTTTCAATGTCAACACTGATTTGAGTTTGTCCTGTGTTGGCAGTTGGTATTGAAACATGCTCTTGGTTTGTAGATATTTGTTCCTCTATGGTTGAAGATGACTGATGTGATTCACTATTACTGGAGATATTATTAACAGCATTCTGTATCTCAATACCAGGTATATTTTCGAGATGCAATATCGGGTGAAGATGACCGATGTGGATCGACCTTCGTAATTATTTGAGGTGAGCTCATCATTCCGTATTGCTGAGCTATTTGATTGATTCTCGGTATGCTGCAAATATCCCTTTGACAAACATTGTCTTGTGATGGAGACTTCTTAGTATAGTTGGAACTAGAAGATAGGACTCCTTTTATCCACTTTGTCTGTATAGATCGATCCCCGCCGATATTCGATCGAGTGTATGAATAAAGGGAAAGACATTCTCATCAAATATTACATGTCTCATGATGTAGATTCTTCCATTTGTAGGTAAGAGACACCCGTATCCTTTATGCTTCTCACCGTAGCCAAGAAAGATACATGTGAGTGATCTTGGATCAAATTTATGCTTTGTGTAATGCCTGAGACATGGATAACAAGCTGATCCAAAAACTCGAAGATAGTAATAGTCTGGTGTCTTATTGTAGAGTTTGTAATGAGGTGAATGCATATGTAGTTTTGCTGTGGGCAGAAGATTGATAACATAAACTGCTGTTTTGAATGCATCGACCCAATATTTCAGGTACTTTAGCATGATACATCATTGCTAGTCCTAATTCAATCACATGTCTATGTTTTCTCTCCGAGACACCATTTTGCTCTGGTGTGTGAGGACATGAGATAAATTGCTTAATTCCAGACTTCTGTAGATGAAGTTGGAGTTTATTACTAGTGAACTCACCACCTCCATCACTCGGAAGATTTTGATCTTGTGATTAAGCTGATTTTCTACAAGTCTTTGAAACATGACGAATATTTCATATACTTCTGATTTCTGTCTCATAGGATATATCCAGCTATACCTAGAAAAATCATCCACAAAAATGACATAGTAGGAGAATTTCTGAACATTGAATTGGCGAAGGTCCCCATACATCACAATGTATTCTTTCTAATGGAACATTAGACATACGGTCTGAGGAGTGAAAAGATAAAGCTGAGCTTTTAGCAACTTGACAGCTGCTACATATATTCTGAGTATTGGAACTAATTTGAATGAGATTTTGTTTCTGCAGGATCTTCACTGTTTTAAGATTGGTGTGAGCAAGCCTTTGATGCCGGTATCTTCTCGCTATTTCCTGTTGAGTCTGTGAAGAAAACTTCTGCAGCTTTAGGTTCCACCTGGTAGAGCCCCTTGACTTTCCTTCCTAGCTTCACCGTTGTATGACTGTGATTGTCCTTCATATATACCCCATGTTTATCAAAAATAAAAGAACAGGATAGTCATCCTGTCGCTTTGATACGATAGAAGATTCTTGGTGATTGCAGGGACTATTAATACATCATTCAGAGGTAATTTGCTATTCCCTGTATTTAGTATTCCATTACCAATGCATGAGATTGACAAATGAGATCCATCTCCTATCATGACAGTGTCATTACCACTATATGTATTATAGGTTTGAATCATACCAGGTTCTGAGGCAATGTGTGATGTAGCCCCTGTATCCGGATACCATTCTGAGCCATAGGGTTCTTCAATGTGTACTTTGCTAATGCGGTTGGTATCTCATCTACCTGGTATGAATTGTCGAACCTATACCAACATCTGAGTGCTGTGTGACCTGATTTCTTACAGATCTGGCATTGTAGAGGGACATTATTAGTAGGCTTTGTGTTCTGTGCTTGTCTATCACCATTTGAGCTTTGTGGTGGATAAGATCTAACATTTTGATACCTTTGTGCAGGATTTGAATAAGGTCGAAATCCTTGTCCATAACCAGACCAGTTATCCTTATTAACCTGACCTTGCTGGGTTGAATACAGGTTATTCATTCTATTGAATTGACTCCTTCCAGCTTCTGCAGAATTATTTCCATATTCTCTTCTAATAAAAGGCTGACCTCTGCCATAGCTAACTTCTCCTCGAAAACTTTCTCTTTGATTTCTGGGATTGATTCTTTGCTGACTTGTTCCAGCTTTCCTTTGCCCATAATAGGCCAAGTTAGAGTTATACTCATTCATGGAGTATGTTTGTAATCGAGTTTCAAACCTCTCAAGTTGTGAGATTACTTCTTCATACTCTGGCTGAGGCTTAAGACAATACATGGTTGTCCTGAAAGTTTCATATTCAGGACCTAGCCCTTCCAATATGCCAAACATTCTTGTTATATCGTCAACAGGCTTTCCAATTGCATTCAATTGATCGCAAATGGTTTTGAATTCTCTGAGATATTCACTCAGTGATCTGTTTCTTTTCTTGCAGGCTTGAAGTTTTCCTCTCAACTCAAACTCCTTTGCAACAGATTTCTGTGTAAATCTATTTATGAGAGCCTGCCATACTTCAAGTGAGGTTTCTAAGCCAATTATTAGACTTAGAATATTTTCTGATACTGCACCGCTTATCCAGGAAGATATAAGCTGATCGGTTTTTATCCAATCCAGGTGATCAGGGTTCATCATTTCTCCAGTCTCAGTTTGTATCATTCGATTTGGAGGTAATGTTTCACCATTAATAAAACCGATTAAATCTTGGCTTTTCAGAAATCTATTAAACTGAGCTTGCCACAACAGAAAGTTTTCTTCATTCAACTTGATGGTAACAAAGTTCCCTATATTCACATGAATAGGGAATGGATACTTCTGAAGTCTAGTGGCCATTCTTCTATGTTCAAAGACTTTTAAGATTCGCAGATAATCCAGTAGACTTTGAAAGTAAACTATCTGTGAGATATCATGATCTTCATAACATCATGCAGTAAGAACACACCAGATCTATCATACCCAGGAAATCACGCTCTGATACCATGAGAAGTAATCGAATACAGAACAAGATTGATATATGAGAGAAGTTTAGATCTCGAACAAGCAATGAGAATACCTCAGCTTCTGTTGTATTTCTTCTTCAGAACTTCAAGTTTATTCTCTACACAATCTTTCATCATTTCACAGATACAGAGGAAGAAGAAGAAGAAGAAGCTCTGGATGAATCGAGAGAAGCTTTCAACTTTAGAAACTAACAATAAACTCTCGCTTACTTTCTCTTGTTCTCTCTTTTCCTTTTTATACTAGTCACTGGCTCAACTATTTTCTGTTATAGAATTGTTACAACCGAATAATGTGAACAACACACGTGTATTTCTTCTGACTGCTGCTTCTTTAATTTGCTTGACCTGCTTCTGTGTTTCAGGTTCTGCTTTCACGGATTCGCCAGCTCCTGTTGTCATGGATCGCCAGCTCATTCGTTCACTTGGATCGCCAACCCACGACCTTCCTCTGTTTTAGCTTCCTCTGTTCCAGTTACTTCTTCAGGGTTTGGCTTTTCTACTGTTACTGACTTCTATACACTTCTGATCTTCTATGACTTGTTTAATTCTTCTAACAATAAGATCTCGCTCTGAAAACAAGCAGATATATGCATGCATTCTCTAGTCGTTGCAATAAGAAAAAATTAGTTTTACTTCATCAAGTATATGTATGTAATTCCCTTTCTTGATAATCTCTAGAGCAGAGGACCCACTAAAACAGAGAAACGCCAACTGCATAAAATTGCAATTGATACAGATCAAACTTCTTCTGCATCAAGTACTCTCAAAACACAAAGAAAGAAACCTTGCCTTTACCAATAAACCATGACACAGACAGAACCTGCTACACCAAGAGCATGAAGGTACAAAAGATGAATAAGCTAGAAGTCGAGCCATCCCTCTTGGCATTGACCGCCATCAAATTTGTCCACCCTGTTCAACAACTCTCCATCCACACAGGCACCATAGAAACCAGACAGACCCCCTACACTCCTCCCTCAAGGTATGTTCGAAGGAAATATATTGATCAACAGAAAATGCTTCCGGACATGCCAAGACATGTTACAAAATCATGATCATTTCTATGTGTATGTGCAGGAGTACATGCGTCTTTGTTTACTTTTGTTCAAACACAGGTTACCATATAGCATCCTTTCGATCAAAAGATCTCACCCCACCACAAGAACTGCAATCGCAGCTCATGAATATACTGGAGCAAGTTTTACAGTTTGTGTCACAATTTACTGCATGATAAGTAGCTCTATCTATAAACAGGGGAAACAAAAGGTAGTATTTATTCATTACTTACAGCCAAGATTACAAAATGAGCCTCTATAAGGAAGTTATAAGAGGTCACTTAATGGGTGCAAGAATGGTATAGACCAGAAGAAATGTGACAATTAAAATAGCTACCACCAGTGTAAACCTAGGACTGGTCCACAACATGAGGTTCGATCTCTCTGTTCTCTTAATGGGATCAACTTCCTCTGAGAGAGGGTAATCCGACCGTCTTGGATTCCAACTCACATATTTATTTGGTGAGAACCCGGAAAATAAATTTTTCTTCCCCTGTTTTCTGAAGCTCGACCATGCTTTATCCCAGTCTGTTGAGAACTTATCACCTAAAATAGCAGAAATATTACATTAAGAGGAATCCAAGAACTGTTTCTCAATGAATGACCTAAGACGAGATGATGTTTATGCAGCCAAACATTAAATTAGACATGATTCGAACAAATGAAAGTGAACATGAACATGAACGGTCATAGGCTGGCTCAATCACTTGAAATGGGATCATTGTTACCAGAACATAGGGCAGTAAAACTGTCAGATCAGATCATCTCCGACAGATTAATTGCCAATAAAATCATGAATTACTATTCCTAGAAAAGGACTGTACAAGTATAAGTTCATTTCCAGTTCTGCAACGAACAAATCACAGAATACAAAGGGTTTCTCTTCAAAGCATTTGTTTATTTTTCAAGACAGTACAGGCACATAAACTCAAAAATTAGTCTGGATAATGAATTTGAAGATTGTGGCAAACTTTTATAAGTGCTTCAGAATGTCCCGCTCCTTTAAAACAAAATTTGGCTACCAAAACAACGACGACAACAAGCCCCCAACAGGATTCAAGCACATAAAACCCGTCTTGTTACACGAAACGCAAGATGATTCCCAAATTTCTTGCACTTCCTGCACCACCCTTTTCTGTCTTTGGTAATTCCATTATGTCGAGCTCCATGACCTCACTCTCCACAATTCCAAAACATATGCTTCACTTCACTAACTTGTTCCTACTCTTTCTCCGGCTACGACATTTACTGCCTACAACATCGTACTCACGGGGAAATGCAAGACCCGGAAACCAGTGAAGCGCACATCATCGTCAGGACAGCGTCCACACAAGAAAAACAGGGCAAGAAAATCGACACACCCTTGTCTAGATTTCTCGTCAGAGCAAAGTTCAGTCCATAAAGACAACTACGTAGAAGATCATCAAACAAAAAACAAGAAAAACAGTAAAAAGAAGGAATGATGGGACCTCAGAAGTCTCTGCGCATGTCGAGCGAGTGCAGGACAGAATGCGAACCTTTCTTGCCGCGGTCGTCGTCGCCGCCGTCTCGCTGCGGTTCCCTTCGAGAGCACGAGGGCTTCAATGGCGAGAAGGATGAGGGAGATGACGAGGACGACGAACGCTTTCGCGACCAGAAGGATTGGGATACGGAGGTCCCGACTCGAGAAAGAATATCCATTTGCATCTGCAGATTCAGCTGCAGCCACTAATTTCTTTTCGCTTCGGGCAAGTTGGGCTTGGGATTACGGATGGATGGATGGAAGTCGGGAGGAGATCGAGAGGCCAGGCGAGTGCCCAAACCTTGCACGTCACCAACTTGACACGTGTCAAGTTTTTGAAGGGCTCTTCTTTTGACTAACAAACAAAAAAACAAAAGAGAATGTTAAATATGTTAAAAAAATTGAGTTTTGTTAACACGACAGTCTTTGGCTACGACAAAAATAACATTTTATTGTATGTCACAAATTCTTAAGAAAATAAACCCTATAATAATTTATAATTCTCTATTATTCGATTTTTTATTATTATTCTCATAATAGATCAAATATCGCCATTCAATCATTCCTCTAAAAAATTATCACAAGTTTCTTTGAGATTATCAATATCATGAGATTGTTGTTATACGAAGACAAGAGTTCTAATAATGAATATCTATCTAGCCCTTAACTAGTAGTGAATATCTATCTATCCCTTAACTAGTAGCGACTTTTAGACATGTGAGTAGATTTGAGATCAAAGTGAAAATTGAAAAAAAAAATTAAACAAAAAAATTTGGGACTGATTTGAGATTGGACTTAAAATTTGAAATTTTTTTAATTAGGCCTTTGAAAATTTGACCTACTTTGTAAAATAAAATTAGAATTTTTGTAAGCTTTAAATTCAAAAGCATTGAGATGTTAAAAGATAAATTATGATTATCTTGATTGAAAAAAAAAACTCCTAATTCTTGAATCCAATAACTCAAGAAGTTTTGAGATTAATTTTGTTCATGTCATTGCTATCAGCCTAATATCCTAAGAAACTTTGAATAAGTCCTAATTTTACCATAATTCTTTTTCTCCAATAACCATAACTTTAAGTACAGTCTCAATTCTCACCTTCTACTTAAGTCCCAAATATATTCCACTAACGCTTCATCCAAAATTTCTCTTGACAAACAAAAACAAAAAACACCTGAGCAAGCTATTTGAACATCCTAAGTCAAGTATCTCGAGCACAAGCTTTCTAACCGTGTGAGATGGAACATTCTTGAGTATGAGAGATTGAAGACCGAAAACGAATCAAAGTTCCTCTAGCAGGATAGGAAAACTCTTTTAAGAATAAGAACAATTGAGAAAAGCCAATCATAATTGCTCTAGTTTTTACCCAAATTTGAGATCTTATTAAACTTCTTTGGGTTGCATGGAAATTTATCTCTAAAAAACACTATCTTTGATATGAAATTTGAAAATAAAATTAGAGCAATGACATGGAGATGCTATATCACCAATGGGGATTTTAGACAAAGTGTTGATAAAGATAGATACGAAACTCAAGTAAATTTTTTTGGTTATTTATGTGATATTAAAAAATTTAGAATAAAACTGAGATTGTACCAAAAGTTGAGGATTTTTTATGAGAGGAGAAAAAGTTTAGAATAGAATTGAGATTTGAGCTAAAGTTGAGAGTCTTTTAAGGGTACTAAACCCATTTCTATACACCATTTTTACGGCAATTTCCTTTTTCAAAGTTCTTTGTTGAAGAGTATTGGTGCCATAATCAATCTTATTCAATTGATTATCCCTTCACAGTGCACATTGTTACCCTTAGGTTGGTAGGTCCGCATTATAAATTCTTTCGATCTGTTTGATTATGATTTTATGTGGTGTGTAATATTTTCTTTTGTATTTTTATGAAAATATTATATATTCTTCTCATAAAAAGGCGCTCTTAAAAAAAAAACAAACAAATAAACAAACATGGAAGGGGCGCTTGTTTCATGTGCACGATGACTCCCATAACATAAGCACTTTTACATTAGGTTTTCTAAAGAAGTAACAACTTGAACAAATAAAGTTGCTCAAAAAGAAAAACGAAAACATGTTATTGAATAATTAGTGAAATTATGGGAGTTGATAATTTCTTCATCCTCTTCCTAAAGCAAGCACAATCAAAAGACGTCATGTTTATTAGACCCCGCAATCCATGGGTTGAGTCGGGTTTTGAATGCGGGTATTAGGTCAATACGGGTCAAAGTCATAAATCAAAAAGGGGCGAAAGCCTGATAAATCATACTAGACTGAATTCAAACTAAAAACACATGTAATTTCAATATATAGCTCTTGCCTTCACTATGTAAGGATTTTTAAGCAATGAATATTCTTCAACAAACCACTAATAAGAAAATTTATGCATCGATTTCAATAATTGAAAGATAACATTAAAATTAGACAAAAAAGAAAGAGTACATTATGATTAGTTTGTTAATCTTGTTAAAACTTAAATGCTATCATCAAAATTAACCGTTGTACGCGATTATTATGCTTTTTCATCGATAAGCAAGGTCATCACCAAATTGACCAAATAATCGAGAAATATTAATTATAATTTGACACATTAATCCAACTTTAGTCTCCAAAGGAAAAAGAAAATGTTATTTCCGTGTGAAATCAATAGAATCATCAACAAAACAAAGGAAAGGAAATTGAAAATAAACTGAAAGACCACCTATATTTATCCTCATTATTAAATTTATTGAGTTTTTTTCCTTTAGTTTTAATAATATATTGATTTTTTTTTTTTGGTCTGATATATTGGTGGTGAATTTATATAACCATCTACAATAGGTATGTCAGTGCATCAGATTTTGACATTGGACAGGACAAGTTCTAAAAATTGTCAGGTTTGTACACCTAACTTCTAATTTTTTTTCCCCATTTAAGATACACTTTTTGTCCTTTATCCTGTTTGCTAATTGCATTATTATATCAATTTTCTGATTTTTAAAATATATATTATATAAACTGCATCTCATTGAAATATTGCTCATACGTTGGTCGACAAGGCTTAAAATTTTTACGTGATTTTTTTTTTTCAAGAGAAAAACAAGCAAAAAGATAAAACAATAATTTACTTATTAAGAGGTAATGTTAAGTCAAGCCGAGTGAAGTCGGATGATTAGGTAACTTTCAATATTTCAATTAAGACACCAATAAAAAGAAAAATTAGTTATTCAACTTTCACTGGTCAAGTCGGTTTTTTTTGCAGAGTTGAAAAGGTCATCCTCTTCCCTATATTTTCAAGTCGTTTCAGTGGGTTATTTGTTTGTTTGGACTTTTTAGGATAGTGAAAAGTTTTTATGTAATTCAAACTATTACATAAATATGTCAAAATCAGAAGAGAATCTACATACCACTTTAATTAAAATGATTTTGAGAGACTTACATTTAACTGATTCAAAGCGCACACAAAATTTGAAAATGATGAAAAAAATAAAAATTGAAAGTGACTCCAAATTATGAGAAATAAAAAAGAAGAAGAAGAAAACAAAAATTGTCATCACGTCAATTTGTTTTTTTCTTATTTTTCCATAAAGAGGTCGTCGTGTTAATATTTTTTTTTTCTTTGGGGGGTCGGCACATCTTGTTAATCGACTAGAGACTACAAACGCGGAGACAGCGCGCGCGCGGGGGTGGGGTCCTTCGTATCCTAACCCCCCAATCACAGTCAAGCCAGACGGATCCCCTCCGTCGAATCCAACGAGAGTCAAATGAGACAACGGCCACTTACGTTGCAGGCACAGGGAATGGTAGTGCACCCGGTCCGCACGTGAACCAGCCTCGCGGTATTGCGCTTCCATGGCGCGAAACGCCAAAGCCCCCTCTCCCCCTAACTGGAAAAAAAAAAAAAAAAAAAAAAAAATTAATACAACAAAAAATCCCAAATAAATAAATATATAACAAATTTACCTTAAATAAAAAATTCTAAATCATATATCTTTAATAAATTTACTACAAACTAATTTTGCAACCACAAAAAATTCAAACATACTTTCAATTAATTTAAGGTTAATATTCTAAAAACCTCAAACCGATTCATTCGCGACAAATTTACCATAAATTAATTTTTTTTTATCATTAAAAACCTCAAATCGATACACCCATAATAAATTTATCCCAATTAATCATAAAAAATCATAAACCTATACATTTGTGATAAATTATACTAATACAAAAAAATCACAAAAAATTATATAACTATAACGAACAAATAATAAAATCTCAAATTTGGTTATTAGTCAATCAATACGCGTAATATTTAACTCAATAATTTAATAGTAAAATTTAACTAAAACTAATATAGGGTAAATTTATTACAAGATACTTAGTTTAGATAAATTTGTAAAAAAATATATAAGTTTAGGATTTTTGATGGTCAAAAAATTAATTTTGAATAAATTTTTCACGGATGTATCACTTTGGAGTTTTTCACAGATACCCCTAAATTGAATTAATATCATAAAAATTATAAATTAATATAAGAGTAAAACCTCAAATTGGTATGTGTATTAATTGTCATGTATAATTTTATCCAATAACTCAAAGGTGAAATTTCACTAGAATTAATAAAAGATAATTTTTTTAAAAAAGAAATTAATTGAGAACGAACTTATTATAAATATATTACTTTAGAGTTTTTCATCGTACCGTACCGGTCCAACATATCAAAATCGGCGTGACGAAACAGTCCAGTGGGGTGGGACGAAGGAACGCGTGGCCTGGGATCACCCACAGCGGCCTCCCCCGGGCCCCACCCCTCCTCCATCGCTAGGTCCCCATTTTTTCCCCCCCACAAAAACCTTCGTCTCTCAATTCCTCCTCCTTAACTCCTCACCACCACCAGCAGTACCACCACCTCCCTCTCTCTCTCTCTCTCTCTCTCTCTCCTTTTCCCTCTGTTCGTGTTCGGCACGATTGCGAAGTGGAAAGCGAATGCTCTTCTCCGGATTGCCATGAACTCGAACGCTTCCTCCAACCCCCAGTCGATGGCCACCTCCCAGTCGATGGCCACCTCCACGACGTCGGCGACCACTCCGGCGGCGGGCGGCGACGGCGGCGGCAAGAAGGTGAGGAAGCCCTACACGATCACCAAGTCCAGGGAGAGCTGGACCGAGGAGGAGCACGACAAGTTCCTCGAGGCCCTCCAGCTGTACGTTTTCTCTCGCCTCCTCTGTTATAGCCTTTCCTGCCTCGCTAGCTAGCTAGTTTCTGTCCCCTCGATGGAGGCGGAGTGTCGTGAATCATTGTTTACCTCGACTCTTTCCAGTATGTTGGTTATGTTGTTTCGTCGGTCGGTTTCGAGCGTACGTGTGGTTCTGTTTTGATTCGGTACTCGCTTTAGTGTTTGAGAGAAATTCGGTGTGGTTAGGCCGTCGTTGGAGTGGAGATTGTTGGATTAGAGATCGGTTGGTTTCGCGTATTCGATTCGACTAAATGTGGACGTGATCGTATCTGTAAATTTTGCACGAGGACCGGTAGTTTGTTTCGCATAGGTTTTGATTGGGGAATTAATCGTAGTATTTTTCTTCAAATTGTATCGAACGTGTTGCGGATTCCTGGACTGAGTTGTTTCGTGTCTATTTGGTTGTCCAGATTTGACCGCGATTGGAAGAAAATTGAGGATTTTGTGGGCTCAAAGACTGTCATTCAGGTCTGAAGACATGAATCACACTTCATTTATCGTATATCCTTGCAAGTCGTATTCTAGTGGCCAGCTGATAGATGATTCGTCTTATAGATCCGAAGCCATGCCCAGAAATACTTCTTGAAAGTCCAAAAGAATGGGGCAGTTGCACATGTTCCCCCTCCTCGTCCAAAGCGCAAAGCTGCTCATCCCTACCCTCAAAAGGCATCGAAAAACGGTGTGTTTCTCATGAGTAACATGTAAATTATCCAAAATACTTCACTCTGTGTCTGCCTTTTGACCTGATACACTCTGCTATTTTAGTTTTAGTGCCACTGCAAGCATCCATGGCCCAGCCTTCTTCAACAAATCCTGCTTTTACAATTACACCAGGAAATGTTTCGTGGGATGATGCATCCGTGCTCATAAACAATGCATCCAGCAATAATATATTAAGCCAGGATGAGTTTAGCAATTTCCAAGGTGCTGGAGGCATGCAACACTTTTTTGAGTATTTCTTTCAAATGCCATTTATATACTTGCTTTGTCGAAGGGATCTTTCCAGAACTTATTATGGAATAAAACATTACTGATTCAGCTGATATTGGATCAAAGGGCTCATCAAGGGTTAGTTGCAGCACTGCTGCTGGTGTCCAAAGTTCAAGTAGAACACCATCTAGCTCGGAGATATCTAAACAAAAGAGACAAACACCCGTAATGCATGGTAACCCTTCGAACCACTGTCATATGTACTTTAGTTGGTATTCCCATACTATGCACATGTCATATCTCTTCTATTTTGCACATTATATAGGGATACCTGATTTTTCTGAAGTATATGGCTTCATTGGGAGTGTCTTTGATCCAAATGCCCAAGGCCATGTGCAAAAGCTAAAGGAAATGGACCCTATCAATTTTGAAACTGTAAGTCAGTTTTATTTTATCTTAGCTAATGACTCTTAATTGAACTGCATTGGGAAAAGAACATGCACATTTGATAGACAACCTAGAGGAGGTCATAATGTAAGTGGAAGAATATAACTTTTTTTCTGGAGGCAGTTCAGATGATGGTATTATTCAAAGAATAATGTGGCCTTTGATGCTTTCTTCCTCTTATAAAATTCAATCCTTGTGCATTTGGGATACGTTAGGGTATGCTCAAGGGTGTGCTCGTGTATTGTTGCTCGGGTTTGGATGAGTGGTATTATTGAATTGCATGTGAGGGATGTGATTACTTGGTCTACATCTTTTGGGTTGTCTTATGTAAATGGCGATAAAGACTGCTGATGTTTGATTTTGTGGATATGGATGTGCCATGAATGGTTTGATCTCATGCTCTCGAGTCTTCTTGTTTTATGATCTGAAGTAAATGCCTTTCTGCCTTTTGGATAGGTAATAGAGTGGTTAGTCACCTATGACTATGACTTGTGATGACCTGGGTCGTAAGGTGTTGCCTGACAAAAGTCACCACCTATGCTAACAGCCAACCATTGATTAGTCGGTAGTAGCCATCTAGCTTTTCCTTGCCTTTTATAAGCTTAGATATATCATTCAAGAATCACTATCCACCTGGTGATCTTATATGCCCTTGAGACTCTGCTACTTTCCAAAGTTTTTGCGAACTTGATGAAGCATCTACTGCAGCCTGGAATTCCATCACCATCTGATTGATAAATTAGTCATGAGATAAGGGATAAGTAAACCTTGCTCCACAAAATTTCCTTCTGTATCACTTTATCTTGGGAAGTTCATTTTGGATTTCTTGTACTTACACAAAATATATGTACTTTCTCCAAGCCCTTGTAATTGGTGAATATTTTACCAGAACTTGATCATGCTAAAAGCATGTGACTATAATTGTTGAGATGAATTGTCTAAATAGGTTGTTTGGTGCAAATTTTGCCATTAAACTATGAATTTCTGCAATTGGGATTGCAAAGCAGTGGCTCTTTGCTGAAGCTTCAAGGTTTAATGGCAGTTGCTAGTTATTATGTTGATAAGCATGTATCGGGGGTGATTCAACTTTGGCAAAGAAAGAACCTGCAGTGGGAACTTGGGGCAAACTTATCAGAGAGGATAGGGGTCAGATTAAGACAGAATAAGCTTCATAAGGAGAAGTGAATCTCCCCCTGTAGATGATTTATGGGGCTTCCTTGATTGTTGCATTAAATGTTTTAAAGCCCATTTTCTGGTCAACTTCAACTTTTTGTTCTCTTGGAGCAATCCAACATCCATCAGGTTATATTTGTGATTGTAACCTCATCATCATTGTGGGGGACTTCAGTTCAACATAAATGCTGCAAATGCTGATTTGTCTGGATAGTTAATCACTTTGACATACAATTGATCTATATCCATGACATTTGCATGTTCAAGAGATTGTTGTGCTATGAATAGAAACTCTGATATGTATGTGTATGTGTGACCCTGGATTGGCTGTTCAGCTGATTATGACCTTCACTTTTAGTCGTGTTAATATTAATACATTGGGTTGTTTTGCAGGTTCTATTGTTGATGAGGAACCTCACCTTTAATTTGTCAAGTCCAGATTTTGTACCAGTGGTGAGTACTGAACTCCTTGTAATAATTATCAAAAGTGGACATTTAAAATTGTGATTTTAAACCTGCGTGGTAACAAAATTGGAAATTTAAGAATCTCATTTTTGTATCGTAATAACATAGCAGTAGCTTGTCAGTAGATGCATGTCACTGCTAGTCTGTTTAATCATAAGTCAGCAAGTGCAATAATATCTTTGCACTGGGTGTTCTTGAATAAGATCCAAATGAACTGGTGATCTACAGTCTGCTGCTTCTATTACAAATTAATTTGTTTACAGCAACACCACCACCATAAACTAAGCCTTGTCGCACTTAGTGGACTATGTGAATCCTTCTATTATCAAGTTGTCTCTAAGCTCTAGATGATTTGATTTGTTTACTTCAAATCAAATTTTGCAAGTGCTGTTTGTGCCATCCACTTGACAAAGTGAAACAATTGATTGTCGGAAACGATAACTCATAGCAGTCCCCTTCTATGTTTTGTATTTCCATGTTTTGGAATTGTGATTCACTTTCCCATTAACATGTTCAGAATCCTTGACGCCACCGTGTTATTAAATTATGTCTGAAGAAATAGACTAATTTCTCTAATTGATTTTGTCAGAGGAAGGTGCTGTCATCCTATGATGTGAATACCAAAACTGTAGGTGATCCATTAGAAAATGTTGTACAGAGCGATCTGACATGTTGAATTGCTTGGTAAGGTCAACTTGGTCATTGGCGTGCTTCTTCCTCATTGAATTAATTTCCTATTTCATACTGTTTCTTCCTTTCCATTTTTGCTCACTTGAAATTTGACTGCAACCTCTATTTATTCTTTTGTAGGCCCATTGGTTCTGAAGCAGCACCCTTTGATGTCAAGGCCCCCACCTGCATAGTTGCAGCATCAACCTGGAGTTGCAGGGGGTCGCCAGACTGCCAGTGGCTATTCAGGTGCAAACGGATCTTATATGCTGCTTGCTTCTATAACATGTGATCCGGGAAGTGTGTATATGTAGCAAGACTCTGCTTTTTTGGTAGCAGTTATATATCTACTTAGAAATGTCCAATGTTACTCTTGACATGCAAAATAGATTGTCTGTCTTTAATAAAACCCCATGCTTCACCCTTCCTGTGTGTTGATCTATACAGAGAATGTGGAGGTTGAAGTACGTTTGTTTGTTCTTTTGGGACTTGAACACTAACCTGCCCTTGTACTGTCTCACTAATAATTGGAGGAATTTGAGTTGCTGTGTATCTTCTATCATAGGTAGGATTTTCAAGTGCTACTGTGATCAGGTTGTAAAATTTCCATCTAGATCAGCTAATGGCAGATTTGATTATGCAAACTGGAAGATGATAGGATTCATTTCAAATTTTGGAAGCAAATTGTAATCCCGACAGATAATTAGGCAGGCTGAACACTTCCCGGTACAAGTCTTCGATTAGAGCATCAATCAACCGATGGGCATCTGAAATGGCAAGCGATGAAAAATGCAGCATCCTTCAACTAGCTGGCAATTCAGGTAAGCAAACAAGCCCAAGGCTCGTTGATTTAGATTAAAATGTCTACCCCAATAAAAGGAAGAGCAGTTCTTATTCTCTTCATGTTGGCGAATAATTTCATAAAGGAAGAAAATTACTCTGTTTTAGTTGTTGGGGTTGACAACACAAACAATTGGACACAAAAATTCAAGCCAGCTTGTAAAGAATGTGACCTGTGATAATTTGGCCTTAGGCCATACTTGGTTGTGCTTATTATTTCGCTGACATGAATACTGCAGCAGAAGAGAAATACTAACTATACCCAAACTAGTTTACAAAATTGATTTACCGAGCGTGGAACACTGTTAAAGGGCATTTAAACAAATGAGTCTTATTTAACACTAAATTACAGTCTGCCACATCGCATTTTTTAGTAAATTAATTTTGTAGATCAATATTGGTAAACTTCATTGGTTCTCACAGAGAAATAGAAGGGCGAGACTTATTAGCAGGACAGGGAGATTGCTTAGAATGGGACAACCGTTGTGGTGGGAGGTGAAAGAAGGTAAGAATGGGACGATTGAAGATTTCATTTGTTCTGAAGGCAACCCATGCTAACACGTACAATGGAGAAGCGTAAATTGGTCGTGGTGCAACATGCTGATGGGTGTCGTTTTTCATTTGTCACAAATTGGTAACAATTTTCATATACTCCACTCTATGGTGGAAGGGGACTATTATTACTATGAAATCGCCTTTTCCCCTATGAGCTGGGTCCAACTGAGAAGGCAGGCGCATCAATGTCTTCAAAGCAATCTTAAACATTTCTAATTTTAACATTTGAACTTTCCGGAGTGCTTGCCATCGATTTATTTCTCGTGCGAGCAAGTGGAAGACGGCGGGTGAACAGTTCCATCTTCTTCCAATAGAAAACATTATCTCTCATCGTTCCCGATTCTTTTGTCGGAGCAATGTGGTTGCGATCATACCAGTACTTCCACGAACTAGATCCAAAGTGGATACTGGACAAGACAAAATGATTTACATAGGCTTTTGTGGTCCGAGTGGACACTTGATATCATGCTGCGGTGTCAAGCCCTGAACATGTGTAAAATCTGTTCGTTTTTATGAAGGTATTTAACTGCTTACGTGGTCCGAGTGGACACTTGATATCATGCTGCGGTGTCAAGCCCTGAATTCGTGTAAAATCTGTTCGTTTGCCTTACGGCAAAGTCAAAGAACTGGGGCTACAGAACCTAGCAGACGGTTCTTTGACTTTGCCATAAGGCAGCCAGGTCTGCAGCAGGGTTTTCACATGCCTCCACTCACTTCAGGTGCGGGTGGCCTACTCGGTAGTAGCCAGGGTTAGGGTTGAAATCCTAACGTGGTGTCTATCTTTATCACCGTAGTCCCTCTAATTCCCTTTCTATCTTTATCTTCCTATGGAGGTGAGAATAGGGGGTGACACTGCGGGTCTCCCACCTCATAGCGGATCTTCCGTCTGTTTTTTCCCCATGAGCCTTTTAAAGACTTGCTCAAGTCCTCTATTCATTTTGTTTTTATGAGGTATTTAACTGCTTATGAATGAGCTGCAGAAATTGATGTTTCTATATATCTCGATTGAGTAAATAGTATTTTCAATGTGATTGCTGCCTCTCAAAATTAAATGCAGTTATTCAATATTTACAACATGTAAGATTATGTATTATATAGCTTTTATCTTTCAAGATAATTGTCTAAAAGGTCATAAATCTATCGTCATAAATTTTCAAATTGGCCATTCTAAACTTTTTAATAATTTGTCATTGTAACAATTTTGATGGAAATTGTTGACTTTCTTACATTAATGGCCAAATCAATCTTAAATTTTTCAAATTGGCCACTATAGTCCTAAACTTTTTAATAATTTGTCATTGTAATTTTTTTTGGCCAATTTTGATGGAAATTGTTGACTTTCTTACATGGCACAGTCAATGACAAATTATTATCAAATTTATTTAGGATTTTGTGGGTAATGTTCCCATTTTATAGGCTCATTTTAGTAACAAATCTGGGTGGGTTGAGTGACTTATATCTCATTTACCCATTTATACGACAAATCGATTGTTTAAGCTAATAATACAACTTAGAGGGGGGAGTGAATAGGTTGTTTGGAAATTATGAAAAACATTTGTTGAATATAACAAGCTAAACAAAAACAAATTGTAGATGTTGGATGCATGTGCTATTGATGAACAAATGTCGATAGTAATGAATAATGCTAATAGTGAAAACATAGAAGATATTACAAGTAGGAATAGATGGATAAATATCAGGTGCCAACACTTGGAAATCAACTAATGCTGATAATGACAATTACATGCGGTACCATCAGCATAGATGATAATGAGCAAGTAAAAGATAACACATGGAGATTTCTAGCGGTTCGGCTTATAATTAATCTTACATCCACTCTCTATGACTAATAGCCACAATAAGACGTGAATCCATTGGTAGTCTTAAAAGGAAGTTACTATTAGCAAGTGTTGCTCCTATTGATCAATGATCATATTATCGGGATACAATCATTGCTCTTATATTTTTCTTTAATTTAATAAATACTTAATAAATATAAAATATCCAAAAAAGTTAATATTAAAAATTCATGGGATTTCTAATTTTAATTGTGCTCAATTCATCATTATTTTCGCAACAAGAATAGCACAAAATCAACACATGATAAGATTCTCAAAAATTAAAGATAGATTGTGAATACATAATACATAAAACAAATACACTTACTAGTAAAGGAATGGAATTTGATATTGCAAGGCTATGCTTGGTATGGCGATCCAAATTTACGTGCACTCCCCTCTTGTTGGACGCTCTTGAAGGCAACGATGCCTTTTGTGTGGCAATAAATTACTAGCTCAGCGAACAGATCTTAGTGAAAACTCTTGACATTGTTTGTGTATTAGACAGTTTATAAAGTGAAAAAATTTTCATATGTCTCTTGTTTTTGATTGGTTACCCTATTCGGGTGCATTGTGATTTAGTCCAATTCCACTCCAAAATCTAGAACTAGACTGAACAATTCCAATTTCAAATATTTGGAACCAAAAAACCCGATTCGAAATTGTGGCATTGCTTTTTTTTTTTGGTCGGAAAATTGTGGCATTGCTCACCAATAGTATTTATTGGAAATTGTGGACTTGGATGGTCTACTGAAAGAGTACGACATATAACTTTGTTATATTCAATGTGCTGATGTCTCCTCTCCCCTTCCTGTTTACTTTTTCTTTTCTCTAAGTTGAAATTCTTATGACGAAATCCTCGCAACTCAGGACAAGAACGATAGTCACTACAATTCATTCTTCAATGGAAAAATTATCTAAAAAGTCATAAATTTATTACACTTTTAGCAGTTTAGTCCTAAATCTTTTTTAATTTTACTAATTAAATCTTCAACATTTTCACATTTTGCAAATTGATTTCATTCAGCCAATTTTGGTAGAAAATCGCTGACATGGACGCTAGTCAATGCTACATGGCTCGATCAATACTAGCGTTGACAATTATTAATAATGTTTTTATTTTTTTCTAATAATTTATTTTTTTTTCTTTTTTTCTTTTCTCTATTTTTTTCCTTCCATTCTTTCTCGAGCTAGTTGTTAGGCCTTAGCGATTAGCCAGAGGAGAGGGCTAGTGAGATCTGTCAATCACTAGGAAGGCAAGCCTTCCTACCTACCCCTAACAAGGTCAATCTTACCTAGCAAGTAGTGAGGCCAACCTTGTTTAGTGATAGCGAGATCGAGCCTCACTAGGGGAGGGCAAGGTTCGCTTGAGGCTAGCAACTAGCTAGCAAAAGAAGGAAGGATGAAAAAATAATAATAAAATTAAAAAAACACTATTCAAAATTGTTCACATTAGCATTGACTATGCTACGTAGGATGGCCGATGTCCATAGTGATTTTTGGCTAAAATTGGTCGAGTGGATTTAATTGGCAAAACATGAAAAAATTTAAGACTTGATTGGTAAAATTAAAAAGTTTAAAACTAAATTGACAAAAGTGTAATAGATTTAGGTATGTTTGAATGAATTTCCCATTCTCTAGCTAGTTGACATGAATCTTGTTTTTTAAAGAATCGAACGATTAGATATTTGAAGTCAGCACCGAATTGTATTCAGAATCATGCGATGCTCCTTGGGATTATTTTGATGTGTCTTAGTTTAACACGATCTTCAATGAAGATTCTATGCACTCGAACAGTATTGTGCATGCCCTCATAGTTGTTGATTTTGTGGAATTTGTGTTGCTTTGATGCAAATGGTTCTATTATCTTTGCAATCATGTCTAACACTAGTAGCATCGACAATTTGATTCTTCACTTTTTCTCAAGAGAGACAAACTTCTTGTTTTTTTCCTGTCATTTATATAGTTCCTCAAGGTAATAATTATTTGACTGAGCGCACACTTTGTCTAGGAGCAAGAATTTGAACAAATAGTTTCCTAGCCAAATAGTGAAAATATTCTCCACGAACACAAAGGTATGGTTGTATATGAACCAGGATGGACTTGTCGTGATCCACCCTTATCGAGATCTTAAAATCTAATGTTTGATTCCTTCCATCCCTTTCCTCCTCTTAGAGTAGGGAGTGCGCAAAAGAGGAACTTATCACTAAGCATTTGTTTGTATAAGTGAAAACTAATAGGGTAAAAGCCACAAAAAACTCTAAACTATACTCATTGTGATAAATTTACCTTAAACTTTTTTTTGTGGCACAAAGATCCTAAACTTATACATGGGTGACACATTTACCTTATGTTAAAAATCTATTAATGAAAATCATTAAAAATCTGTCTGCATGGACGCCATAAAACAAATAATGCTGACATGGTGCCCACCTAGCTTAAGTAAAATAAAGATGCTGATGTGGCTAAACAATCATCTAACAAAGCCTTAACGGAGAATATATATTGTATACAGGTACAAGTTTGACATTTTTTTATATCACAAGAAAAATTTTAGGGTAAATGTGTCACGGTGAGCACAATTTAGGGTTTTTGATGTCAAACAAAGAATTTCATGGTAAATATGTCACGGTGAGCATAATTTACAGTTTTTTTTAAAGGCTTTTTCTCAAATTAATATCTAGCTTGTTGATATGTATCATAAGAGTGCCTTATACCCTCTTGCTGTAATTTTCTACTTGTACTTCTAATGTTTGTGAATGAGAAACTAAAGTGCTTCCATTTGCTGTTGAATTACCTGTTTGCGGGAGGTGGATCAGCAGTGTCCATATATGTTTTTCCAATGTCTACTCTGGAAAAGTTACTGAGCTCTAATGTGGCACAAAAGGCATGTTCAATCTACCTCTGTAATTAGGCCCAAAAAAAAAAAAAAAATCTACCTCTGTAAAAAATTGGAAGTAGTTCTTACTAATATTACAGCAGATGCAAAGGGAATCACGATTCTTAAATCTTGTCCTACCATGATGCCCTTGGGATAGCCCTCACGACGTGAATCTAGTTTAATTCAAGATGATCATATAAGAGAGAGAAGTTTTCTCATATGCAAAGTACAAAATCAATTGGTTAATGTTTGTGTTCATCTTAAGTAAGTTATAAACCTCTAGAGTTGTATTATTGAGACTAAATAAGTTGCTCCATTGTAATAGATGCAATCTGCAAAATGGTACGCATTATGGTGTGTTCAAAAAGTTGTTGGAAGAAATGTGATTATTGCCCAAATTGAATAGAACAAGCTGAATTGAGAATCTATATTCTAACGACAGTAGTAAGGATTCTCTGCGTGGAAATTTGTTAATGCAAGTTTTTGGAGGTGTTACTGATTAACTATAATAGGTATGTGCAATGTCTCGATTATTGTACTTAATATAGGGAGTTTTCTCGGCGGAGATCTCTTGTTCATGATGATACCAAAATTCAGAGGCTTGTGAGAAGTCTGACTAGAGAGTTTTCGAGGAGGGAATAGGTTTGGAGGATGGGAAAGAACATATAATATTGTCCTTTCTTCTCATGGTGGTTCTTTGGATCGTTGGCAAAAGCAACCTGGCCTAAACACTATCACGGGTAAGTTTTTTTACCTTCTGCTTCTACTTTGAGCGTTCCAAGTGTACACTCAATGTGTTTTCTTATCCACGGATTATATTGGATTTGGTCTACTATCAATATTGTGCTGTCATAACTTTCTGATGTTGCCTATCTTCTCTATAAGTCACTTATATAATATTGAGTTGAAATAGTTTATTATCATAAAGGAGGTGTCTCTTAGTTAAGAGAGTACGTGACTCTTAGTTATGATTAGAGGTGACTCTTAGTCCTAAAAAGAGGTTATCAGTGATTATGAAATGAGGTTATTCTTGATATGAAGAATGGTGATAACTAAGGATAAGGTACCTATTTTCAATATATGTATTGATTTGTTGTCTGTGAATAGAGGCCAATTAACATATTATTTATTATAACCATAACTGTTCATAATTGCTTTTTTTAGAACTCTATATTCTTCTCTTTTCACATACGCAACATCAACATATTCAAGGTGAAATTTCAAGAGGGAAACTAAGTAATTGTTGAACTCGTTTATTTGTGGCTTTAATATATATTTTGGAGGTATATTTGTTCTAAACCCGACAGCAACAATAGCGAAGGCAAATAATACATTAAAGACAATGATTGTCTACACACATCAAAGCATCAATGATCTATTATTACTTCTCTCTCTTTAGCAATCAAGTTTCCCCAACAATCTTGAGGTATTCTAGTCAAATACTTGGAGACATCAGCTGCATTGAGTGCATCGAATTGCGAATCGATCCTTACGATGAAACACAATTTCATCCGTTGAATGACAATTTGATTCTTCTTTCATCCGTTGAATGACAATATGATTCTTCTTTCATTTGAATTATGTATCTTACACATGAACCCCAACTTGCCCATTATCCCTAATACAAAGAATGATGATTATGATAAAATCAAAGATGTAAGGAAAAGGCGTGAGGATGATGAAAAGAGGTGTTGATTAAGGATTCTCAATGCTTTTATCAGATCGTCTATATGAAACTTTCCAATATTACACAAATCCCAAAGACATTTGGAATGTCTTGGAGAGCCAATACGATACTGACAAACAAGGTAACAATAGATTTACTACTCTGAAATATTTTGAATTTACCATGAGTAATGAAAATTTGTCTTTAAGCAAGTTGAGGAACGTCAAATATATGTTGCCAAACTCAAAGACCTTATGATTGAAGTTTCCAAATCTCTTTTTTTTTTTTGGTCAGAAACAGAAACATTTCATTAAGTAAGCAAAGATGAGAAACCCGGTAAATGGGCTTCATTACATAAAAGATCCAACAAAGTTTGTAGAGGGAACAAGACCCAATTCAGAGGTAAGTAATTTTTCTTGTGAGCTTTAGCTAACCAGTCTGCAACAATGTTGGCCTCTCTAGAGCAATGGACTATCTGAACATTTGAGAAGGCCCGCATTTTTTCCTTGCACTTGCTGACAGTAGGTTGAATTTCCCAACTTAACTGCTCTGAATTGTTCATGGCTTTAACCAGTTGCGAACTATCTGACTAAAAAATAAGCACTTCATGTCTTTTAGGGAAGAAAAGTTGAGGGCTTCCCATAAAGCTAGGGTTTCGGCCATCAAGGGGGAAGAGGCTCTAATCGCTTTAGCCACTCCTCCCACCGTCCTCCCCCCCGAATCTCGGCAGATGCAAGCTATGAAATTCCCCAACGAACTAGGTACGTACGTCCCATCTATGTTGATCTTCAAGGCTCCTTCCGGCGGTGGAATCCATGTTTGAGATGGGTTAGCTTCGCGAGATGCAGATCTACCGATTTCATGGATCCTCCAGCAAGCAACTTTGCGAGTTTCAGATCTGTACCGAGGTCGTGGTTGCAGCTCCCCTCTTCCTTCTCTGCTCCTTGAACCACCGTAGCCTTCTACATTTGGCGCTCTATTACCCTGTCTCGATTCACAGCTCGATCTGAGGTACAGTTCTTTGTTCGGCTCCCCTGCTCTCCTTCCCGATCTATCATCCTCTCTAACTCCCTCTGCTCGGGTTCGATTTCGCAACTCACCGTTCGGCCTCCTGGTCTCAGATCCACCGGCATGTCAATGGTTTGAGGTTCTGAGCCGAGATTGCTCTGCTCTACTTCATGCTTTGCTGCCTTCTACTTTGGCTCCCAACGCAGCTCTGTTACCCAGGCTCCACTCACCGCTCGGCCCTACTCGCATGTCTTCGCTTAGCTCATCTATTCCGTTTCCCGATCCATCATCTGCTCTTAGTCCTGGCATTCGATTCGCAGGTTGTAGCTCCTCCCTCGATTCCATGTTCCCCTGTCTCAGCTCTTCATTTGGCTCGCTAATCCCTGTTCGAGCTTCTCTATTTGCAAATCATCCACCCATCCTTGGATTCTAGCTTTTCAGAACCGCTTGTGTTGAATCAATGATGGACGACGCCTCTGGTTCTCTACCCTGAAAGATGGCCTTATTTCAGGCCTTCCAAATAGTCAACAACGTTACAACCACCAAATACAGGTTTGAAGGGTAAGTTACCTTCTTCTTGAGATTGCAAAATCATTCTTCTATTCTTGTCAAGCCCTAACTTGATATCTTTATTTTCAGCACAGGGTTGTCCCATATTTGTCTTGTCCGTGAACACAACAGGAAGAGATGTTCAACCGTTTCCCTCTCATATGGGGTCAGGTAGTATTTTCCTTCGAAACAAGTTATCCTTTGTTGGGAGAACATTTTGGCATAAATTCCACATAAATATTCTTATCTTAGGTGGAGTGTGCAAATTCCAAATATCTTCCCAAAGTGAGGGGAGGTTGAAACGAAGTTGTGGCTTGGTTCACCTTGCATTGCTCTGTATCCTCCTTGATGTAGTTATAAGCACTTTTTACTGTATATTTGCCTGCCTGAGTGCCAGTCCATACTAGCTGATCTATTTTTGTTTGAGGCTTAATTGGGATAGTCAGAATTTCTTCAGCTAAATGTTCATCAAAGTGTGCTGCTATGGTCATTTCGTCCCATTTGCCTTGCTCTTTATCTATGAGTTTTGATACTAAAGAGGGTTCATTAACATTCACTAGACCCTCAATAATACCTCTTTGCAATCATTTATCTTTCCTGATTTTAATCTTAGATCCATCTCCCACTTTCCACATGACTTAGGGTACTATAGAATCCCTCCCTAAAACCAGGCTTCGCCATCCCCATGAAGGTCGAGGGCCATTTGCTACATGCCAAAAATCTATGTGAGGATAATATACCCCCTTAAACAATCTACCCCAAATAGAAGATGATTGTTGTCCCAGCCGCCAAGCCTGCTTCCCTAACATCGCTTTATTAAAAGAGAGAAGATCACTAAAATAAAGCAATTTTATGTTCAATAGCCTTACAAATAGAAACCGGGATTTTAAATACAGACATTGCGTATTGTGGTAATGCTTGAACCACCGTTTTCAGCAAGACTTCTTTTCCAGCTTTAGAGAGCAATTTCTCCTTCCAACTTTCTAATTTTGAACCGATTCTCCCAAGGACCCATGCAAACATTTGTTTTTTTCGACTCTCCCCAATCTAAAGGAATACCTAGGTATTTACCAGTTTTGTCAATAATAGGAACTCGCAATTCCCTTGCCATATTATCTTTCAAAGATTGAGGGCAACCCTTGCTGAAAAATATTCCTGATTTATTCAAATTAATCTCCTGTCCACCCGCTAGGTAATATTGATTTAGAATCATGGCCAGATTTTGACATTCTAGAATAGTACCCTTCATGAAAAAAATCGAATCATCGGCAAATAATAAGTGAGAAAGAGTATGACATCTTCGATTTAGCCTAATTCCTGGAATACTTCCATTATCTGCAGCTTGCTTCATCAATGAGGACCGTAGTAAAGAGATAAGGAGATAAGGGATCCCCGTGCCTGAGTCCTCTTGAGGGTTGAAAGTACTGAAGAGGTTCTCCATTGAAATTAATGCTAAATGTGACCGTAGTAACGCATTGCATTACCCTTCTCACCCATATCTCATCAAAACCAGTCTTTAGTAGGCACGCCTCAAAAAAATCCCATTCCACTAGATCGTTGGCCTTCTTCATGTCTAATTTAAGAACTGCTTGGAATTTCTTTTTCCTGCTCTTGATTCTGATTTGATGTAGTACTTTCTTGACAATGAAGATGTTATCCTGGATTTGCCTCCTACCAACAAAGGCACTTTGTTTTGGTAGTATAATTTCTGGTAGCAGAGGTTTGAATCTATTAGCCATCACTTTTGAGATAATCTTGTAGCCAAAATTGCATAAACTAATTGGACGATACTAATCTAATCTCTCAGGATTCGGAACCTTTGGGATAAGGGAAATATTTGTTTGATTCAGAGCTGGTGGTCAAAAAGTTCTCCACCTCCTTTAATATGTCCCATTTAATGTCTTCCCAATAATAATGATAGAACAGTCCATTAAGATCATCTGGGCTGGGAGCTTTAGTGGCTCCTAGCTGAAATGCTACTTCTGTGACTTCTTCTATATTAACTTTAGCAAGTAATATTCTGTTCATATCATTTGTTACTATTGTAGGTAGTTGGTCTATCATTGGTGCAAAATCCTAGGGGACCATGGGACTGATATAACTCTTTGAAAAATTTCACAGTATGTTCTTTCAACTGATTCTGTTCAACCAGCCATGTATTTTTTGCATTTTGTAACATAGAAATCAAGTTCCTCTGTCTTCTTCGGATGGTTGTCGCATGGAAGTATTTTATGTTATGATCTCCCCATCTCAACCAATTAATTCGAGATCGTAACCCCCGGTACATTTCTTCTTGCCTCCCAAGCTCGTCAATTTCGCCTTGTAACTTTTTAAATTGTACCTTGTTGAAGGAATCTGAAATATTATTTATAAGGCACTCTAGCTCCTATTTTAACATGTTGATCCTCTTCTTTCAATTCACAAATTTCTTTTTACTCCATTTAGAAAGTGCATTTTGAACAGCCTGAAGCTTCCCAACTAAATCTTTTTGGTGCTAATTTGTAGTTTCTCAAGACTTCAACACTACTTCCCTGCATTCGGCACTCTCAAGCCAAAAGGCCTCAAATCTGAAAAGTCGTCTCCTTCTAGCTTGAGTTGTTTGAAGAGAAAGGATGATAGGACTATGATCTGATCCTACTGCAGGAAGAGCATAAGCTTCAGCTTCAGGGTACATCAGCCGCCATTCTATCGTGCTCACCACTCTGTTGAGTCGTTCTTTTACATGTTCTTCCCCGTCCTTATTATTGGCCCAAGTAAAAGCACATCCTTTGCTGTCTATGTCTATTAGGGAGCATGCATCCAAGCATTCCCGAAAAGCAGTCATTCTGAAATTTTCAACTAGTCGCTTCCCCACTTTTTTCCCAATAAAAACGCACTTCATTGAAATCCCCCAAGCACACCCAAGGCAGAGTATTTGTAGAGCTTATCTATCGCAAACTCTCCAAAGCTACAACCTCTTTAGGAATGTATATGGAGCATGAACAAATGTAATCCTCATATTTTTACCCGTGAGCCCCTCTTCACACTTTAGGTTGACAAAAATTTCAATTATTGAGTCAATTTCCACTGAAATCCGATCATCCCACATAAGAGCCAAACCACCCGCCGTACCCACTGGATCAACTACTAAACAACTCTGAAATTGAAGTCTTCTCTTTACTCTCTACACAAACTCAGTCTTATTTTTTGTTTCCATTAGAAAAACCAAAGAGGGCTTGAATTGAGCCGTTAAGGCTCTCAATTCTCGGAACTATTAAAGGTGTGCCCAACCCTTGACAATTCTAACTTAATATATTCATGGTTCATTTGGTGGCTTATTAGGGCTAGCCACCATAGCCCATGCCGCAATTTCTTTAATCATCTGAATGGGAGTATCCAGAAGTTAAGTCTCATCCAACCGGCCTTGTTATGTATTTGTTGTTACTTGAATGCTTCCTTTTCTTTGCTTCTTGGAAGAGGGAGTTTTAGGTTGTGAGAAGGCTTTCTTTCTGTTGCTATCAGAGGTAGTTGCTGGCTGGAAATTTGGATTGTTTGAGTATTCCGGACCGGTGAGCATAAGTGTTCTTTTCCCTGAGTTGTACATAGTTACCTCATTTGTAATGTTGTAGTTAGGATCCATTAGCATATGTTCTGGACCTCCCTGCTAAATATTCTGATTAATGATGGGAGTGATAGGCTGACCAACTTCTATAACTTTAGTTTGTCTTGGCTGCTCAGGGGTTTCAAGAACAACCTCTTCTACATTTTCTGTTGATGATACTTCATGGCAAAACACTTTCCAGAATGGGCTATGATTAGAAGTTTCTGCTTTCAGCCAGCTTCCAAAGCACCCTCCCAGCTTAGTTGTGATTTTTTTCTCGTCATAAGGTATGTCTTTACAATAATTAGCATAATGCCCTATTTTGCCACAAGAGTAACAAAAAAAGGGTAATCGCTCATATTTAAAATCCAACCAAACTTTCTTATTCCCATGACACATCAATTGTCCTACTCCTAATTCAGCCTCCACATCTATCTCCACTCTTGCTTTCCCAATTTTCTAAAAAGCAGGGCCTCTAGCATCTGTTTTCACATCCAAAATCTTCCCCACTGAACTTGCTATTTTCTTTATCATACTTTTAGAATTCCATTCTAGAGGAAGGCCAAAGATTCTAACCCAAAAGGCACACGTCTTAAATTTATAGCAATGTGGAGGGGTATCCGACTCCCAAGCTTTTAACAGCAGTAAATGGTTAGAGAAAGATCAAGGACCTCCCTTTAAGACCCGATTTTTGTCTCCTTCATTACAAAAGACAAAGCTGATTTTCCCATTCTCTAAGGGTTTAACTTCCACATTCTCATTTTTTCACGCCTTTTTCATCGCTATTGTAAGCGCTTGAAAGTTAACGGTAGGGTTCTTGTAGAATTGCCCAACAAGAGAGAAACGACACTCTTGAATCTTTTCTTCCAAAATTTCTTCATCAAAAATATGCATATCATTCGCATACATCATCTTACCCAATTTATTGCAGAGATGGGCGAGGCGACCCACTGCTTCTTCCTCCCCTGCCATGAACACTGGGTATCTGCCGCAAGGGCTTGCTAGCTGAAAAACCTATTCGTCTCCCCGATCCAGAAGATAAGCCCCTTGAATAGCGAGAGGAAGAGCTCTCCTCGAAGATCCCTCAAAGAGAAATCCACTGCCGCTGGTCTTCTAGGGTATTGCTCCGGTATTGGCAAGAATGGAATGCGACAATGGAACAAAATTGTGGAGAACCTGTGAGAAATCTACTAGGTCAATTGGTTGATGAATCTGGATTATGGTGGGGGATTAGGGTTTGAAAAGGTGAGGGTAGGGGCTGCCATAGCTACACCATCGCTAGAGGGGAGCTCCGAACGGGGATAGCAAAATTCTCTTCAAGTTGTTGCAATTATATCAAAATTGCTTTCTCCTTGGAACGATTATCAAAAGAAACTTCTCTATACAACCAAGAACCTAATTGTAGATAATTTGATAAAACACATTTGAATTGAGTAAGGTTATCAAGAATGTGAGGCTAATTACATGAAAGAAGTTGCAAATAAGGTACATTTTGTTGAGAATGACAACATAAGTAGAGACAAAGAAAATAAGAGGGAAACAAGAGAAAGTTTATTGACACCAACAACATCAACAAGCCTAGCAATAACAACTTCAAGAGGGACAAGTCTTATTTTTACTGTGGTAAAAAAGGCCACTAATAGAAGGAGTGTTGCCATCGGAAAAAGAAAAAGGTTGACACAATAGCAAATATTGTAGAGCAGAACACCAATGAGTTAGTTACTATGGTCTATGAATTGCAAATTGGGATGATACTAAATTAAACAGGGCAACTATGAATGATTCAACTGGGTATGTGTGCAATTGGTAACCGGGGCTAGGATTCGTACTTAAGTTGAGATTTGTGTTTATATGAACTATATGAATGTTTGAGGATGATATTTGGTGGTTTGGTGAGGTTTGTTGCTGAAACTATGGCTCAATGATGCTTTGATGAAGTAAAATTGGGAGTAGACTTAAAGTTGAGGTTTTTTTAAGGTGTTAGAAAGTGAGTTGTCATAATCTTTTCCATAGTTATTTATAGATGTAGTGTCTGTCTTTTCGAGACTAAGGATTCAATCTCATTATGTTGCTGCCCTAGTTTCAAAAGGCAATCACATCTTTCCTTTCCACATCGAAAAGCCATCTACTCTAACGCGGGTAAAGCACAAGGTGACACTTCTATCTTGATGTGCCCCATAATCATATATATAGAATCAATTTAAACTAACAACTTAGGTAGACGATCCCTTCTTTTCAAAAGATAATCCATCTGAAAACGGACCAATAGGGATGTGTGTGTGGGCAAGTGATTCCAAAAATAGGGGAATTTTCTGGTTTAGTGTATGGAAATGGTATGTATTGGGAATGGTTCTCAATGGATGAAATCCAAATGGAAGATGAAATGCGATCACCACCAAGGTTTAAAAGACGATCCACCAACCAAGGATGAAGATCAGTATCGACAAAGTTCACCATCAAGGCTTAAAGGACAAACCACCCACTAAGAATAGATTTCAGGATAGGAAAAGCTCACCATCAAGACCTAAAGGGAAAATTTCAGCTTTGACCAACAAATAACCGTCTCAAGAGTTCTTCAAATATCCAGGGAAATAGACCAGAATAGCCTCTTGTCAATATGTTGTTGATTAATTTTGAAATTGACAACTAATATGGTAAATCGACAACTTCTTAATCAGTTTCATGATCAATAGTCTTCTCCGTGGATAATTTCATTTCTGGACCATCAACTCACATTATGCTCAAATTCTACCTTGACTTGAATCACCATCGATGCTCCCGAGTTTTTCGATGGAGCTAAGTCGGATGTTCTTGCATCAAATAGTATAGGATAAGTATATTACTTACTACTCTCTTTCGAGAGATACATTAGTCCTCTAAAAGTGCATGGCTGTAATTAAATGAAACAACCAAAGAGCTAGAAAACATTCAAAATAGCAGCAATACTATGCGAGTTAAAAATGAGGGGGAGTATCAGATTTGAACGCTTGACATGTTCTATATTATTATGTTATAGAAGTGGTTCTTTCAAAAGTTTAAGTTGTCGACAAGCTGGCCAACAATGCATGTGTGTCATATTTCGTAACGGATAATATATATCAATCGAGATAAGTGCCAAATTAAATCTTAATTTTTTGGCCTTTTATTAATTGAATCCCTAGAATTCAATTTAGTTAAAGCCGTTAGTGTCGTAGTTGCCAGCCATCGAGTCCTTAACTCTACAATTTGATCGATCAAGTTCTTGAAGTCCTAAGTAAGCGCCTCTCTTTTCTCAAACTATGACGAATGCGATTCCCCTCGTTCTCCCCTCCATTACCCTTGACATCATGCAACAGTGGCTCACCTTCTCAACAAAAAGACACAATCTCTTAAAGGAGTGAAATTTAGGGATTTTGTTGTTGCTAATTGCTATTTAGGTGTTGCTTAATTGGGGATTTGAAGGTTTGCTTTGGGGGTTTTGTAGGAAAAATCTCAAACACCGTCTTTTCTAGGCTAAGACAGTTGTGCCATTCACCATGTACATGCGCACGGTGGCAGAAAAGCCTCATAGGAATCTTTTTGAGCGTCGAAAAGCCAGTTATGGCAATTATAGGATTTGATTGTATTTTTTTTATACAAATATTAAGAATTTAATGGACCTAATTGAAAATTCAAGAACTAAGTGACCAATAGACGTAATACTAAAAACTTAATCAACCTAATTGAAACGCTAAGAACTCAATTAATCTACGGCAAATACGTTAAAAGGCAGTTCCGCAGTTATCCCTCGATTCATCCATCCATTTCCCTTTCCATTTTTTATAAGCGGGCCGGCTCTAATTTTGGGAAATTTACGTGAACGAGAGAAATGCTGCTTCCGATGGGTTGGACAAGAACATCCCATCTTTGCGGCGGTCGAGGCCAATTTAAGCAGCTTTTTGGCTCCCAGTCCCATGGCTTTTTGAAAATTCTCGCACGACTATTGGGATCATCAACCCTTGAACGATTAATTAATGTCGACCCAATTAGATTTAAGGGAACCATGTGAGCCGAGTGAGATTTGCAAAGCATTGATGCGGAAATGCTCCACGAGCTACGGATCAATTGGCTCGAGGAAACATGAGGGGGAGTTTGAGAGACACTTGCTAATACATTATTACATTTTGAGGGAGAAAATTTATCCAATCAATCTTAAACTTATTAGTCAATTCAATCCTAACCTTCTCAATTTTCTTAAATCTTTATAGGAAATTATAATGTAGTCACTTCGGTCAATTTTTGCTGAAAATCATTGACATAATGATGTGTCACATAGGTCGGCTAATGATAACCGAATTGCTACGTAGTGATTTCCAACGAAAATTGATAGAAAGATTTATATTATAATTTTATATAAAGGTTTAAGATTAAAATGAAAATTTAGGACTGAATTAGCATATATACAATAGCATATGTAGTTTGGACTAATTAGTATACGTAGTGATTTCAAGTGAAAGTTGGCCCAAAGATTTACATTGAAATTTCATATAATGGTTTAAGACTAAATTGATAAAATTAGAAAATTCAAAACTAAATTAGTAACGATATAATAAGTTTAAAATAGAGTAACATTCCCCCATTTGGAGCACCAAACACCCCCTCAAAAAAAAAAAAAAAAATGAACACGACATCCGAACAACTTTTACATGAGCTGTTTGTTTTATTAAAACGAGAATGTGTTTGAATTGGGTTTTACTTTTTGCTTAATTTGTATCTTATGACTCATGATATAAACATCGGCACATACATTGATATACGTATGTTCATATTTTCAAAAATATGTGAATAATATTTTATAATTTGACTTAAAATTAAATTATTAACAAACGCCGGATTTGAGATGTCATTTGTCAATACGGTCGCCAACTTTATGTCTAGAGATGATGGTACATTTTGCACCAGGAATAATCACTAGATTTTAAAGGGAATTTTGTAATAGAGAGAGAGAGAAGAAGAAATTCTTGGTGTCTCACGTTATGTCGACATTGCTTTAACTTTATGTCGGGAGATGATGGTACATTTTGCACTAGGAATAATCATTAGATTTTAAAAGGAATTTTGTAATAAAAAGAGGAGAAGAAGAAAGAAATTCTTGGTGTCTCACGTTATGTTGACATTGCTTGATGGTCCAACATTCGTGCTTCTTGATCATGGGAACATATCCTAGAAATAGCGGTCACTCGAGCTCGACAGAAATGGAAACCGAGGATAGCGTTGGAAATTGCGCACGACAGACCTTAAAACAGCAGAGACCGCGATTCTCAAAGCACAAGGAGCACATGCTTTTCGGTAACCCTAATAAAGAAAATGAATCACATATTATAAGGACATGTTTGGTAACCATCCAAACAGACCTTGATTCTGATTTTTGTTCCCGATAATAATTTTGGATTAGAATCGTATTTGGTAAAATTTTCATTCCCAAAAATAAATTTCTATTTTTTATTCCCGGAAGTAGATTTGGAATAGAATCAAAAAAAAAAAAATTTGATTCTTATTCCCAAAAACAAATCTAAGAATCAAACAAGAATCAAGCCATTTTCTTGTTCTTCTTTTCTTCTTTTTCTTGTTCATCTACCGCCACCGTTGTGGTTGCCGTCCGCCGCCCACCGCCACTGGTCACCGACAACCGGTCTAGCGAGCTCGACAGAGGCTTGCCAGGCCAGGGCGACGTCCGACGAGCTTGCCGGAGGCAAGCCCAGCCACCGAAGAGGCTCGACGAGGCTGGGTGTGCCTCGCAATCTGGCGAGGCCAAGCTTTGCCGGCGACGCTCTAGTGAGGTCGCCAACCCTCGTTTGGCCGAGGCAAGCCCAGCCACCGAAGAGGCTCGACGAGGCTGGGTGTGCCTCGCAATCTAGTGAGGCCGAGCTTTGTCGGCGACGCTCTAGTGAGGTCGCCAACCCTCGTTTGGCCAGTCACCAATCATCCCAAGGTCAGCAACCAGCCACCTTGAAGAAGAAGAAGGAGAAGCAGGAGGAGGAGGAGGAGGAGAAGAAGGAGAAGAAGAAGAAGGAGAAGGAGAAGGAGGAGAAGGAGGAGGAGAAAGGAGGAGAAGGAGGAGAATGAGAAGCAGGAGAAGCAAAAGGAGGAGAGGAGGAGAAAGGAGGAGAAGGAGGAGAATGAGAAGCAGGAGAAGCAAAAGGAGGAGAGAAGGAGAAGGAGAAGGAGAAGGAAAAGCAAAAGAAGAAGAAGAAGAGGAGAAGGAGAAGAAGGAGAAGAAAGGAAAAAAAATTAATAAAATTATTTTTAAAATAAAAAAATTGATTTGAAATATGAATTGAAATTTTGCTATTATAGAATACATATTTAATTTTGTATTTTAATTTATTATTTAGTATTTATAGTTTATAATATAGTTTATTATTTACTATTTAATAAAAATTTGATTAGTTAATATGTTTATTACTTAGTATAAATATAATTAACCAATAGAATTTCTATAATTTGATAAAATTTTAGAATTTGAATAGAAACTTTATGTAGTTACCAAAAGCATTTATGTTATTTTTCTATTCCAAAATCAGAAATTTTGTACCGTTACCAAATGCGTTCTTTTGCTTAAAAATTGTTCTTGGGAATAGAATAAAAAAGAATCATTTCTAATCAAAATCTATTCTCATAAATAAAATCGTTACCAAACGCACCATAAAGTTCTTGTCCTTGAAAATACACAACTTCCTTTCACTCAATAATTAATTAATTTTATTTTTTTTCTCTTGTCAATATCATTTATCTTGGGATTAACATGATAAAAAAACTCTAAACTATAACAATTTTAATACAAATATCAAGAACTTTTTTTGTGTCACTAAAAATCATAAACTTGACCATTGTGACACAAGTGTTTCCAAATTTTTTATGTCATAAAAATACCTCAAACTTATACCGGTGTGACTAAAATAGATAGTATATATGTCACATAGGTATAAATTTAGGTTTTTCCGTAACCAAAAAAAAAAAAAATGTAGGTTATTTTTGTCATGGTGGACAAGTTTAAGGTTTTTAGTGATACAAACCAAAGTTTAGAATATTTGTGTCGCTGTTGACATAATTTGGGATTTGTTTGTGGTATTTACCCTTCCTTTTGTTCTCATTTTGAGCAAATTAATGTTTCTACTCTCGAAGTGGCCCCATGCACACAATTAAAACTAAGAGGGTGTTTGTTTGAGTGAAAGCATTTTTCGGAAATTAGTTTTGCAGACTTTCGCCCATTCTTCATAGCTCTTTGGTTCACGTAAAAATTCTATTAAGACAACAAGAGAGTTGAAACTTCTTCTCCTCCATAGCTTTGTGGTTCATATAGAAATTTCATGAAGGCAAGGAGAGTTTAAAGCACTATACTTTTGGAATGGTGAAGCTAAATAATCATATTTTCTCTCTTGGACTAGATTTGACATTCATTGGAATCGACCTCATCAATGTTGCCGTAGCCTCTTTAAATTTCTTGTCATAATCGTACTTGTGACTCTAAAATGGTGTGATTAGTTCCTTTCTTGTTGAAGATAAACATGAATTGATTATTACCATCTCACTTGTGCATTTTTAGATCCATTTACATAGATATGTCATTCGTACCAAACAATGGACATTATATGGAATGGAATTATCCTACTTTGTCACCATTTTCATCAAGCAATTGATAGGATATAGCAAATTCTTTAAATTTCATATTCTATCATATTCAACTCTAACCTAAGTAGAATCCAAAACATCAAACACAATCTAAAGAAGACAACACAAATAAGACATGCTAAGTAAATGTGTCTAGATGACTTTTACTTTTGATTTTGATTTTATCCTTTATTATTTGAGATTTAACTTTTTCTTAATATTAACTCACATGGGTTGAAGTTAAATTATTGTAGTAGATGTCATTTCAATTTGGGATAATGACTCAAATCGTCTCTAAATTTTCGCCCAATATGTAATATGGTCCATAAATTTTTAATTTGTTCATTGTAGTACCTGAACTTTAACCCAATATATAATATAGTTCTCGACCTTTTTCAGAGACTAAGTTGAATAAGTACTAAAATTTTAAGGATAACATCGAATAAATTAAAATTTAGGGACCATATTGTACAATGAGTTAAAGTTCGGGGACTACATTAATTCAGGAATTATTTGTATCATTTTCCCTTTTAATTTCATAGAAGAGGCATGATCAATATTTGTTATAAGTCCTTCCATATAGCTAGAGACTTTTATTAATCACACCATAAATTATAAAAATAAATACGTAGAAGAAAATGCCTCAAATGTGGTTATGTGGAATGTTGGGTGATTTCAAGTTAATCCATTGCCATTTATTTAGAGGAAGAATTACCAAAAAAATTCTAAAACTATTGCAATTGTGCCTCGTAGCCAAGGCGAGGGTCGACCTCATCGATGGCCGGCGATGGCAGCCTCATCGTTGCTAGGCGAGGCTCGCATTTGCTAGTGGCCGGCGAGGTTGACCTCACCAACCCTCGCCTCTAGCCAGCTATTGGGGAAAAAATAATAATAAATTCGAAAAAAATATTTAAAAATATTTAAAAATTGCCACATTAGCGTTCGCCGGCCAATTTTGGCTAAATGGACTGAATTGGCAAATTGTAAAATGTTCAAAACTTTTTGATAATTCTCCATTTATTTGGACATAAATAAAGACTATATATTTTAATAATTTGATAAATATTTTTCTCAGAATGATTGCTCATATCAATTTGAAACTATGGGAAGGAAAAATATTTTCATCCTCAACGAAAATATATAGGAATAAATCATTATTAACAATGAAAATGATCTTCATTGACTACTTTTTATTAACAATACAAATAATTATTTTAAGAAAATATATTCCAAATCATCAATTTTCCGTTAAATTCCAGCCTTTGAAGACATACTTTAGAGAAAGGTCACGCTAGTTAGAACTTCAAAATAATCCCACTAAAACATTCAGACGCCAAAAAATAAAAAAACTAAAATTATAGAAATATTGCGAAAAGAAGAGGAAAATAGAGTGACGGGTGTTCTTTACCAAAAAAAATAGAGTGACGGGTGTTACCAAATATTATTTTCAAGATAATAATAGTTAATCTCGTTCAGTTATGTCCATTACTAGGGTAGAAAACATTTTGCACATTTACAATTAGATGAGGACATGTAAATGAATGCGGTTACATAATTATATCTATAAACACCATGTGTAAATTTTTTTTATACTGACAATTGACCTAATCAAAATCCAAAACTTATCATCGAGTTTTCATTTTGAAGCTGCGAGACATAAATAACCCCAAAAAGGTGAAGATTTACACTATCTTTTTCTCCATGGTCAAAGTGAAAACCACGTCGACTAGTTCATTTTTTTTCAAAAGACATGATTTGCATTATTCTTTTACTGATGTTTCTATGAGAAATGAAAATTCGTCATTTTTTAATAAACGTTATATTAAGAGTTTTAGAGAATTAATGAGAACCAACTCATTCCCATTGTTGGGTACAAGGATGGTGCTATAAATTCTTCAAAAAAATAATAATAAACTTATATGGGTAGAATTGAGTTCTCTACTATGACAATTGTAAGGAATTTAACGGTTATTTTTTTTAATCAAATCCTACTCATAAGACATATCAAAAATCCGTTTATGAAGTTAAGAAGAAAGGATTTATTTTTTCTTTTTGATGGGAAAAAAATTCGTTTACTAAATGACTACTCATCATTATTACATATAAACATAGAAGACAAGCACAGCATCCAAAAATTCAAAAGTCATTTGCAATAATAAAAGTGGCTTGCTGCAAGAAAAGTGAGAAAAGGAATTTGTTGATTAGGTTTAAAAGAATTTTTTTTCTTGTTTTGTAGAGATCCCTTTGTTTCCTTCTGGCCAGTAATACCCAAACCCAAAATCGCCCAGACCAAATCAAATCGGCCGAGTTTGAGCGATTCTTAGGGGTACCGGTCCAGTTCTCAATTCCATAAAATTGGAATTGGTGATTTTATGTCAAATTCCAGAATGGGAACCAAAACAGACCAATTTACATGTTTTTCATTTTGCAAAGAAGTAAAATGTAAACTTAAATCCTAATCTCCTCCCACGCCTGGCTTATTTCACATAATGAAGCAAATCTTTATTTCTTTCATATTGCTATAAATATTCATCTAACTTGCTCCTTGTGTCTCTTGCTTCTTTCTTTTCCTAGTTAAGATTCACTAATTTTACTTCCCTCACTTACCTGCACCTTCCTTAAATTTGTGAATCTGTAGTTTATGGAAAAAAATTCACCGAATCCTCCTTTTATCAAGTGTGCCCCTACAAGCAAATCTTGAACGAAATCCCAGTTTCAAATTGCGACATGAATTGACAATTCAATTAATCTAAAACTTTCGGCCAAGATATGTGAATCCACCCATTGAATTGGACCGCCCAAAACTGAACGAGTCGGTCCGGCCCGGTCTGGTCTTAGGTTATCCGGTTCTCAATTCCGAAAACAAGTTACTGGTCCTCCTGGTCCGGATCATGGGTAGGATTAGACCGAATCGAGAACCGATCACCCTACCCTACCCTACCCTACCCTACTTGGAAAAGGGGAAACACACTTTTAGACCGCCGATCTCATACCTCCATCCAATGCACATAAACCCTAGCTCTCACGATTTTTCTCCTGCTTTTCTTGATTGTCGTCAGATACAGATTCGGCCCTTCTTCCCTTATGGTCCTTCCTCGGACGATTTGTTGGATAAAATGGCTGGCAATTGCTTCTTCACCGGAACTGGAACCTTTGGCTGCGTTTGGTCGTCCAGTTCCAGTGAAAGGATCCAGTTCCGGTGAAAGAGCAGCTGCCGGTTTCCTTCTCCAACGAATCGTCCGATGAAGGACCATAAGAAGAAGGGCAGGAATGCAGAGAGTTGGGGTCCAAATTTGAATGCAACGATGATCACGAAACGCGAGAAAATCCCTCGCAAACAGCCTCCTCTGCAGCCGCAAAAATCTCTGTCTTTGTCTACCCAATCTGAGTACGAATCCGAGAACGGGGAGGCCATCTTCTGAAGAAGTCGAAATCCGAATCCGAGCCATCCACCTCCTGGACAAGCTCGAACACTCCATAAGGCAAAGGAGACGTTCTGCTTTGGAAACAAGGGACGAGTTGAAGAAGCCGCCTTATGGGGCGACTACGACCAGATCCGGCATGATCGATTACTGCAAGAAGAAAGGCATGGATCCCTCACTAAATGCCAGTGCATTCCTTCATTGTGTCAAGGGACTTTATCGATGGTCAGCTGGCTCCGAGTTCTCAAGAAGTACGGCAGACAGGGGAAGAATGGAGAGAGAGGATCGATGATCTTGAATCCTCGCAAGCCGAAAATTTTCAATTTGTCTAAGAAAAATTGGGGCAATGAGAAGATTGGTGATGCTGCCGCTGGCGCAAAGAAGCGATGGTGAGAAGAGCATGACTTGTGGTGCTATTAAATTTGTTGCTTCGACTGGCATCAAAGTCAAATGATGCATGCACATATTGATGACATGTTACAAATGTCTAGGACTGGCTTGGATGGCTTGGATGAAGGGTTATGAAGGAAGGATTGGAATTGTTGGAAGACTCAGAGGGAGGGGGGAGTTGAAAGAAAGGAGTAAACTGCAATTCACCGAGATGCAGGCAGTGGTGGAGAGAGCCGCATTGATTAAAGATTAAACAATCTCATTTTAAGGGCTTTTTCTCAATCTACTGAGAAGTAGGTCACTTGGCTTCAGGATTTTTTATGAGTATATAGTGTTTCAACGCAAGCAGCAATAATTTTGATGAGTAGTATGGTGTTCCAACAATATCTAGGATGTGTTTTGTGCAGCTTGTTCCGATGACTATTTTCGACCATATTGTATATCTCTTTTGGAGCCCTGATCTCCAAGATATGATGTACAAGGATGTCTGTCCTCTTTTGTCATCTCTACGATTTTGACTTCTCCAACTGTGTTTGTTAAAACTTAAAACCACAGTGATGATTTGAGCTGATATGACTGCTTACGATGATCAAATTCTACGAATTCCTATCCTCTGGCCCATTTTGCGGCAATTTTAAATATCCTCTTTTTATTATCTACTGCTTTCAAGCTGTTCCTATGATGTGGATTACAATTCTCGAATCGTGGAATCAACTGCTCAAAATATATGTTTATGGTGAGATAATCTTACTGTTGATCCCTGGAGGATTGCACTTTCATTCCAAATTATATAGACATTACAAGCCGGGCCTCCTAGCTTGCTCTCTAGTTCTGCTTTTGTATTGTTCTACGGGAGGAATTTCAATTAACTTTCTTCAAGACAAATGTAAAGGACAGCCTGTTTGCAGATAGGGCAACTTTATCTACTTGCGCTTCTCTTATATCACAAGGGCATCACGTTTGAATATTCTTGGGAAGTATATTGTAAACCGTGACAGGGAAAAACTAAATAAGTCAGATGCAAACATATGACTAAAGCATGTTTCAAGGCTCAAGGCGGTGCTTTGTGGCGTAGCTCTTCTTCCTCTATGAACTTTTATCCCTTACCCTATTGGCATTTGCCCTATGCAATCAGCATTCCTTCACTTTTTTTCTTAATCTAGCAGAGAAGTACTTTCTCTCATCTCTGCATCCCTTCGTGACTCCCTTGTAGATGGCATTAAGTTGAAAAAGGACCAATTGGTGGTCAACCTAATTTGGAATTTTGGAGATTGAATAGAGTTTCACTTGGTTCTTTTATTGAATTCTTCACAATTTTTACAACAAAGTTCATTTTGTTCTAAGGCTAGGCTTGTCAAATGGGTGGATTGTGTAGGTTTTGGGTTGAATCAGAGATAGTCCAACCCAAATTGATCCATTTACATATAATACAAATTTAGTAATCGATACTCAACCCGACTTATACCTGACTCATACCAAACCTGGCCTAAACTCCTTCCTCATATTGTTGTCTTTGAAGAATGGGCAGTTCCATGGATTGGTTTGTCAAGTTGGTGAAAGAGCTACTCAGGTTGGGTTCAAGAGATTTTTTTTTTTTTTTCAGAGCAAAGGCGTAAAGGTGCCAATGAGGTGAAGGGTGGTGGGTCTTGCCTAAGTAACAAGCAATGCCCTCACTCTAGTGAACCAGTTCATTTGGCATTGGTCGGTCACAACAACAAAGTGCAAGAATATGTGCATACATGCAAACAGATTGTGGTCATAGGCCCTATTTGGTTAAGCTTTGCAAATGGACTTTAGACCTTGGCCAAATGCAAACGCGTTTGGTTCGATTTTTTGGCGACTTTGACAAGATGCAATTGCATCTTCAAAGAACTCTAAGGGCCCTTAGTCAAAAGTAGGTCTGGAGGTCCTTTGGGAACTTGCATTTCCGGAATGCAAGTTCCAGTTACTATTCACTTCGCAGTTACTGTTCATCCGCGAGGAAAACCACCGCACGGAGGCCGACGACCGCCGGCCAAGGGGGTCGCGCACGCCGGCGATGCGCCAGCGACCACCTCCTGAGGTCGCCCGACCCCGGCGACCGTCACCGGACCTCAGGCAACACATGGGTCACGCGATTCAGGCCACTAATGGCCTAAATCGTGCAACCTCAAGCGGCCGTCGCCTGGGTCGCGTGAACCCAAGTGACGACTGCCTAGGTCACGTGAACCCAAGCAACGGTCGCCTGGGTTGAGCGACCTCAGGCGATCAGGCGACGGCCATGGGTTCGTGCGACCTCAGGCGGTTGTCGCCTAGGTCGCGCGGTGATGGCCGCCTGAGGTTGCGAGGCCTCAAGCGGCCGTCACCTGGGGTCACCCGACCCTGGCAAACGTCCGATGGCTGAACTTCAAAAAAAAAAAAAAAAAAATGAACTTCAAAAAATATATATATAAATATGTTTTTGCTTTTTTAATTTAATAAAATTTAATTACAAATGCAAATTTTACCAAATGGTATTTTGGCTAAAGTTGTTTTTCAATGCAAATTTTATCAAACGATATTTGCATTTCAGAAAACCCCATTCGCCCAAAGGTATTGCATTTCTGCAAATGTATTCCCCAAAAGCCAAACCAAACAAGCCCATACTAACCTAGCCTAGCCAACTTCAAAGTGCCATAGGTAATATTCATTGTGGTTAAGTATGAACCGACTGGCAGCTTCTTCTTCTTTTTTTGGCACAATTTCCACCCCTATATGACTAAATCTACCCGATTTGCACTAAAATGATTGATTTTCCCTCAATCATTTAATTGCAATTTAAAGTAATCGTTCCTTTCTTTCATATCTTTTCTATTTTAATTAACGATCTAGTTGCCTTAATTTTACATTTCACATGTTTTATTCTTTTTAGTGTATTGAAGAATTTTTTTTTAGTGTATTCTTAGATATTACTATAACGTTCAACATGCTCTATGTAAAAACCACCCATAAGGAAAAAAGACAAATTATTTGATATAGTAAGATACTTGAAAGTCTCTTCTTCATTAGTACTCTTATAAAAAACTTATTTATTCTTTCTCTCTCTCATCTCAAAAGCTCACTTTCTTGGTGAATTTTTTATTTTTTATAGTTTCATTAGTCTAAAATATATATCAAGTCTCTTTATTTAATATATTAAAGAACTTATTTTTGTTCCTTTCCTATTGGTGAGATGCTTTTGCACATATGTAAAGTGTTATGGAATATCTAGGAATAAATTAAAAACATTTGCACAATGAGGCATCTTAATATTTTTTTCGGATGCACTTCATGGATGATATTAATTTATGTCAATTCAATGATGAGATTTCACCAGCATTTTAAAAAAATTATCTTATGCAATATTTTGATTTAATTAAATTTCATCTTTTAAAGTTTTTCGTTGGAGAATGTTATTTTGGAAAATCTTCAAATAGGGTTTTATTTCTTCATCCGATCATCCAATTCATATATGTGTATATAGGAGAAAACTGGTAAGAAGGGGTTTGATGGTGATATGCACAACAAAAGTGAAAATTTGTAAATAAGTGATTATGTCAAAACATTGTCTATATACAAAGAAAATTCTAGATTCTACTTGACAATGTATCTTTCAATTTGCTCGACAACATAGAAAAGAACGAGGTTTCTTGAAAATTTCTTTTTTCGACAAAACTAATTGTTATGGAAGAAAATCTAACAACGAAAAAAAAAAACGTAGTGTCTTTAATGTATCTGTGACACCTACAATGAAGAAAAAAGAAAAACTGTAAATGTAAAATTCTTAAATATGGTAACTAGGTTTTACATAGAAATATAAAAAAAAATTAAAGTTAATAAATTTGGGCCCCAGCTTAAATTTCAATTGAATGATTGAGCACAATTTTGTCTTTTTGATCGAAATTGGGTGGATTTAGTCATATAAGGGTGGAAATAGTGCCTCTTTTTTATGTGTATTTTTGTTCTTGAGTGGACTATATAGCTGTAGTCCTCTTTTTTTGGGAGATTTCTTTGGTTTTCCTCATTAAAGTGCTACAAGTCTGAAAATACATTTCCATCAAAATGAGTATTAGATATTATTTGCATATTTAATGTGAGAACCAGCCGGAATTTGTAAATTCGGCGATTTCTGGTAGCTCTTCCCTAAGATTAAAGTGTTCGAAAGACACGCCTGTGAGAAGTATACCACGATTCATGATCACAGATTGGAACACTCAGTCCACAGTGCACAGTCCATTCTCAGCTCATATTCATTCGAGAACATTGAGGCCCATCTGAAGAGAAAAATCTCATTGGGCTAGAGTAAAATTGAAAATGCAAATTGATCACTTATCCCTCAAGGATCCCTCAGGACCACGACATGATGCTAAAAACACACTAAATAATTTCATCATCACTTAACTCTTGTCACCTGTTGACTCATCATTCTCCCCAACAAGAATTTGTAAAATCATGCTTTCATGCAATGGGTCCTATAAGGGTTGTTCCCTCTCTGCATCGTCGGAGCTGCTCCCTCTCACTGGTAGAGATTCCTTCTTTCGATTCTAGGGAAGCTTTCACCACCACACCATAATCTCCCGATAAGCCTCTTGTCCTTCGAATGTAGCATTTTCCCCCCACAAGCCATGGATACCCATCAAGCAAACCCTAAATCCCTTTCCGCTGGAACAAACCCTAACCCCCCTTCTACTGGATCTCAATAGCACTGAAGAAATCGTCTACAGACTTCGTATTCCACCCCAAAACCTTCGAAGCTCCCTTCAATCTTCCCCTCTCCAAAACCACAAACCTCAACAAGTAGAAAAAGCTTGTAATCTGCTATCGGTATGGAGCACCAGGATGAGAATCAACGTCGCCTTGCTGCCCTGTGCAAAAGTTTAGGCCATTTATGGTCAAAAAGTGATGTGGTTGAAGTGCAACAGGAAATCTCTCCCAACAAACGAATAGAATGTAGTCATACTCTCTTCGGTAAGCTATACTCAAAACCCAATGTGAACTTTCAAGCATTCAGCAATACTATGAAGAAGGCGTGGAAAACAGAGGCTATTGTGTGTACACAAAAAGAACCATGGCTTTTTTCCTTTGTATTTGAATCAAAAGAAGATAAGGAGAGAGTTATGAAGTCCGGACCATGGTCCTTTGCTAGCAACCTGTTAGTGTTAAAGCAATGTGAGCCAAAAATCCCAGAACACTACTATGGTTGTTCCAAATCTGATTTTTGGGTTCGTATTGTTGGTTTACCCCCGGGATGGCTCATAGAAGAAGTCTTCTCTAATGTTGCTGGTAAAGTGGGAGTAGTCAAGGAAATACAACTAGAGTCCAGAGGAACCAACCCCTATAAAACCAATAAAGTCAAAGTGAAGTTGGAACTTTCAGCCCCTCTCAAAACAGGGCTTTAGTAAAGATCGGGAACGAGAATCTATGGGTGGAATTCAAATATGAATGTCTCCCTCACTTCTGCTATTCATGTGGTCGAATCGGGCACTACGCATCATATTGTGAGAAGATACCATATGAAACAACTAATTGGGCAGCTAACAAGGTTGGTAAGTACGAACCTTGACTCAAAGTAGAAGTAAGAGATTGTAGCCCACATTAGGAAGCATTTTAGGGTAAGGCTGATCCAAATCAAGAAAAGAAGAATTAGTCCCTGAAACTCCCTTAATGATAGTCAATATGGAAGTTGCTGCTTGGACAAAAGCCGAGACAAACACCAACCTCAGAACAAAAAAAGAGTTCAACGCCCATCTTCAAAGGAGGGCAGCGAGGAAGGAGAAAAAAGTACAGTAGTAAAAGAGGGGCGTAGAAAACAAATATTGTATCTAGAAGGCCCTAATGAAGTAGGATCAAAAACTACATGAGGTGATGTTAAGAAAATGCTAAAGTATCAACAAGCAAAAAAATAGAAAAGAGCAGAATTTACCAGCACTTCTTTGCTTGATGAAATGGAGTTATTAGAGACCCCGTTCAGTTGGTAAAAGAGGGGAAGGATTGGGTTTTGGTGGCTAGCCCTAATAAGCCACCAAAAACGCCATGAAGATCCTAAGTTGGAACTGTCATGGGCTAGGCAACCCCCTAACAGTCCAGAAAATTAGAGCCTTAATGGCTCAAGAATGGCCCAATACGGTCTTTTTTATGGAGACCAAAAACAAGGATACAATGGTAGATAAAATCAGAAGAAAACTACAATTCTAGCACATGTTTATAGAGCAACCAATCGGCATTGCTGGTGGCTTGGTGCTTATGTGGAATGAGGAGGTGGATGTTAAAATAAACTCGAGTTCGAAAGAATATATGGATGTGGAATGCAAGGATCCTTCAAGTGGCCATATTATGAGAGTTACTTTCATACATGCTTCCACAACTTTTACAAAGAGACTTCTATTATGGTAAAAGATACGGGATTTGCAATCCAACAACCATCATCCATGGCTTTGTGTGGGGGACTTTAATGAAATCCTATATAGCTGGGAGAAGGTTGGGAAGAGGGAAGTTGATCAACAACGAATAGCAGCCTTTCGGGAAATGCTTAATGATTGCTCCTTAATGGATATTGATACAAAATGATGTGCTTTTACTTGGGCCAATAATAGAGACGGTGAAAATTTAGTGAAGAAGAGGCTGGACAGAGCATTATGTACAATGGAGTGGAGAATTACCTTCCCAAATGCTGAAGTGGTGGCCCTCCCAACGGTTGGTTCAGACCACAGCCCACTTTTACTGTCTCTACATCCTGTTAGGGAGAAAAGAATGAAGGAATTCAAGTTTGAAGCCTACTAGATGGAGGAAGAAGAGTGTGGGGGAGATTATTAAACGTTGTTGGGGAGGTGACCAGCACTATCAAACAACCTTGTCTTAGAAAATATAGCATGTAACAAGGGAATTGACAGCATGGAGCATAACTAAATTCTCTAACACCTCTCTCCAAATTAGAAGTCTCAAAAAGAAACTCATTAATATCACAAATGGGGACTCTGAATTTTCCAACAAAGAGGAATGCCAAGAAATTAAAGAAAATATTGAGCGGCTTTGGCGTCGGGAGGAAATGTATTAGGGAATGAGGTCTCGTATAAATTGGTTGTGTTGGGGAGACAGGAACTCAAAATATTTCCATGCCACCACGGTCCAACGAAGACAACGGAACATAATTTCTATGTTGCGCCTTAACGAAGACACTTGGTGTAGGGACCAAACAATATTAAAACAGCACATAGAGGAGTTCTATTGCTCCTTATATGAATCAGAGGGTCCCAGAGAGTTTCAACCTATTTTGGACATGTGTTCAACTGTGATTAATGCGCAAATGAATGAGAGCCTCATGATCCCAATTTCTATGGAAGAGGTAAAAGAAGCGGTTTTTCAGCTAGGTACACTAAAAGCCCTTGGCCCGAATGGTCTGAATGAACAATTTTATCAACATTACTGGGAGGAGATCAAGCTAGATGTGCTGAATATGGTCAGAAACTTCTTTAAATCGGGTGAGTTCAACCCCCTTCTTAACAAGATTTACATAACCCTCATTCCCAAAGTCAAAACTCTAGAAAGTATTTGTCAGTTCAGGCCAATTAGTCTATGCAACTTTAGCTACAAAATCATCTCAAAGGTCTTAGCAAACAGATTGAAACCATGGCTTGATGAAATAATAGCCTATGAACAAAGCGCCTTTGTTAAAGGACGACAAATACAAGATAACATTTTTATAGTTCAAGAAGTGTTACACCAGCTGAGAATCAGAGAAAGAAATAAGAAATTCCAAGCAGTTCTTAAACTAGATATGAAAAAGGCCTATGATAGGGTGGAGTGAGATTTCTTAAAAAAGAGTATGCTGAAGATGGGGTTTAGCACAAGATGGGTTGAGCTGGTCATGACATGTGTTTCCACAATGACATTTAGCGTTAAAGTGAATGGCGATCAAATCCAGTATTTTACACCCACGCGGGGATTAAAACAAGGAGAACCATTGTTGCCCTACCTATTCATATTAATGGCTAATGTTTTCTCTTGGATGATGTACAAAGCAATTTAAGATGGGAGCCTCAAAGGAATAAAACTCAACAGGTATTGCCCCACATTATCTCACCTATTATTTGCCGATGATGCAATAATTTTTATGGATGGGACGGTTAGAGAATGCCAAAATTTGTCAAATCTCCTAAACCAATATTGCCATGCGACTGGTCAAGCTATCATTCTAAACAAATCAGGAGTGTTCTTCAGCAAGGGTTGCCCCGAATCCTTAAAGAGTAATATGGCCTATGAGTTGCGAGTGCCTATTATTGACAAAACAGGGAAATATTTGGGAATTCCATCTTATTGGGGACAAACAAAAAAGGAGATGTTTTCATGGATTCTTGCTAGGGTGAACATGAAGCTTGAAGGCTGGAAATAAAAGCTATTATCTAAAGTTGGCAAAGAAATATTGATAAAAGCCATGGTACAGGCTCTTCCTCAGTACGCTATGTCCATTTTCAAAATTCCAATCTCAGTTTGTAAAGCCATAGAACAACGAATAGCAGCTTTTTGGTGGAAACAAAATGAGTTCAAGAGAGGAATGTACTGGAAGAAATGGGAAATTTTGAAATGCAGAAAAGATGAAGGGGGTCTGGGGTTTAAAGACCTAATCATTTTCAACAAGGCAATGTTAGCCAAACAAGCATAGAGACTTTCACAATCACCTTCAGCTCTATGGAGCCAAATCCTAAAAGGAATATACTATCCAAATTGGGACCTATGGAAGGCAAAAACAAGACAAAGACCCTCTTGGGGGTGGCACAGTATTCTTATTGGCCGAGACACTTTAGAATCGGAGGTGAGGTGGATAGTGGGAGATGGGCAAAGCATTAACATATGGAGAGACAAATGGCTTCCAAGAGGAGTGATAGAGGACCGGTAAACAAGGATGATCCTAAGATGGTAGCTGAACTAATGAACAATGAAAGGAGACTATGGGAGGAGTCTAAAATTCAAACGCTCTTTGATGAACAAGTTGCTCAGGAAATTCTTTCAACTCCACTCAGCGCTCAATCACAGCAAGATAGGCTCATCTGGATGGGGAATCATTCAGGGTCTTACACAGTAAAAAGCGGCTATAACAGAGTATGTTCCATGACCAATCATCCTGACCCCAAAAGAGCAACAACCTCCTATCAGCCACCTAGATCCCTATGGATTAGGCTATGGGATACTCCAATTCCCCCTAAAATAAAATTATTTCTCTGGAGCATATGCCAAAATGCGACCATGTGCTTGCGAGTCAATCGTAGATCTTGCTCACACCCCTAGTCCAGGCCTTCTCTAGATGGAACTAGAAGAAAGAACAACAAGAATCTAGCAGGTCAGACCCAACAGAGTTCTGGACGGCTCTAAACATTAACAGCTTCAAGCTGAACGTGTAGATTGCTCTTGGAAGAAGGGAGAAGAAAAGAGCTCGGTTGCTAGGATTATTCGGGACTCGAGCGGCTTATTGATCGACGGATTTGCTGATGAGATTCGGGCCACATCTTCTCTGCACGCTAAAACCCTAGCACTTCTGCACGCGTTGAGCTTCCTGAACCAACAAAGAGGAAGTAAAGTGGGTGTTGTTCAGTTTGAAGACAAAAGCTGGGAAGTACAGTGCGGCAACTTGGCACTCGTGGAGGCTATTTTGGGCCGGGCTACTGATCCATGGGCCGTGACGAATTTAGTGTTTGAAATCAAAGAAATCCTTCAACAACTTTCATCCGTAAAACTCTCCTACTGCCCCAAGGAAGCAAATCATGCAGCCAATTGGATCGCCAAAGCGCATCGCCTCAAGTCTTTACCCACAAATTGGTTATATGCACCACCACAACCCCTTTTGAATATTTTATGTTCTGAAGCTAATTTACCGTCTACTTGTAATCCTTGCTTTAAATGAAAGAATGTCTTATTTCCAACCCAAAAAAAAAAAAAAATTCATCATCACTCTCATCCCAAGTTTCTTTCTTCCTATGGGGATATTGAACACCCGTGCGGCATTCTAATTGTTCCATCGATGTTAAATGAATAATGTACTTAAAGATCACGAGCAATACAAATTAATTCTCATGTGAAGAAAAATGATGCTTTGATTCTATGATGAAAATGCCCAAAAGTACGCAAACGGATCTCCAACAAACAATCAAACACATTCAATGTCCCTTCTTCACACCTAGTTCAAACCAGTTTGCTTCCAACTTCTATATGGGAACCGACCTTGTACCCTGCGATCAATAAGCAAACTAGAAGAATATGGAGTTGCAGCTGGAAAAATCTAGTTCGTTGCATGCCAATAGTGCGCTACCAGACTGTTCCCGATCATCCTAAATCCGATCTTTGCCGAAGCACTCAAACCTATTTGGGGTTTGGGCGACTATGTTACGAGCTCAATCCTTGGTCAAGCACTTGGCTGGTCTCAAATCGACGTCACAGAGGCGCAGGATTGAAGCTAGAGGTAGCAAGGATCCACAATCGATGCCAGAAGAAGATGATGAAGACCGATACAAGGGAAAAAAACGAAGATAAAGAGAGAGAGAGATGGGCTCAGATCCGACCTAAGTGAGGGGGAAGATAGATGTGATGACCAAGACCAAAGTGGAGAATGCAATGCAACGACAAGTGCTGCGGTCGAGATTAATGGGGGTGTGTCTCTACTCATGATAAATGACCCAACCTAAGTTGATTCAACTCGATTTTTTAAATGGGTCTAAAATATATCACTCTTTAAACCCATTTAGACCCAAACTAATTGAACCATAATCTTTTAAACCCACTTTGACTGGGCCCTATAAATGTTTGAATAACCATGTATAACCCGGTCCAATATATATGAGTAAAAAAAGGGACCAATATACATGAGTAAAAAAAGGGCCATGCACCCATTTTGACAGATCAAGGGAAAATTATCAAAAATTCTGAACTCCTTGCCCTTATATCAATTCAGTCCTACATCTTTTAGTTTGACCAATTGATCTTAAACATTTTGACAATTTGTCAATACAGTCTTTCCGGCTAATTTCTTTTTCGAAAATTGATGACATGGATGCCAGCGGCTAATAGTGGCATGACTTGTATTGATGTGCACAATTTTTGCATTTTTTAATATTTTCTTCTTTTTTTTTCTTGGTGATGCTCACCAGACCTAGTATATAAAAAAAGAAGAAAATTTTCAAAAGAAAAAATATTGTGAAAACTTCAAAAAGTTTTAATAAAATGCAACAATTTTCAACTTCAACATCGATCGACTGTGGCACGGCCAAAGTCCAAATCATCAATTTTCAATCAAAATTGGTTGAAAAAACTATATAAGCAAATTATTAGAAAATTTAGGATTCAATTGACAAAGTTAAAAGGTTTAAAATTGAATTGACACAAATAGAGTAGGTTTATGAGTTTTTGATAATTTCTCAATAGATTAATGGTGCTTGAATTGTTGTAACTTCATGTTTGGGAAATTGAGTAGGATTTAATCAAATCCATTGTTATTAACAACTTGTTACGCATTCATTTGGATGGGTGACATGTATTTAAAGATAATTATGTAATTGAATTCATCCACATGTCCTTCATCCAATTGCGAATGTGTACAATGTCTTTTATGTTAGCAGTGTAATAATAATAATAATCAATTTTGGAATAAATATTATGTCTTAGAAACTTTCTAAAAACCACTAAAAGCTACTATTGTTTTGGAAGCAATGTAGTAGCGAAATGTTTACCAAAAAACTTCAAGGAATCAATCCGCCATCACTGTGTCATCAATTGAGCCTTAATCCGTCATTGGAAGAAAAATGAGCACTTATATTGCGTGAACTCATTCCAAAACATTGGCAATATCAATTATAATTTTAAGAAACAGGTAAAGCTCAGCCTACTACCCTAAAAAAACTCACAACTTTAGCTCCAATTCCAATTTTTACCTTAAACTTTTTTTGTCTCATAAAAAAACCCCAACTTTAAGTTTAGTTCCAATTCTATTCTAAACTTCTTCTTTTTTGTCTTATAAAAAACCCCAGCTTTAGATCCAATTCCGATCTTACCCTAAATTTTTGTTTGTCTCATAGAAAATCATTAACTTTTTGCTTGAGTCTCAAATCTGCCATCATGAACCCCTCCATCTACAATTGCTCTTAGTGATTTTATGTGGCATTTCCATGTTATTGTTCAAGTTTTTCCCCAAATTTCACATCTAAGAATACGTCTTTTGGATATGAATTTCCCTATTGGCCAGGTAAGGACTTCTTGGATCTGAACTTTGAGTAAAAATTAGAACAATTAGGTTGGCTTTCTTCAATTTTTCTTACTCTTAAAAAAGTCGTTTCTATCTCACTCAGGGTTCTTTGATTTTGTGCTCAAAAGTATTCCATCTCTTGAAATCAGAGAGCTTATGATCGGGACTCTCAATTCGGAATGCTTGAACAACTCATTTGAGATTTTTCCATCTCTCCATTGTCAGTGGGAAATTTTACACGAAGAGTCAAGGAGAGCAAGGAGAGCAGATTTGTAACTCAAGTAAAAGTCGATGGTATTTTGTGGTACTAAAAGAATTGTAGGGTAAAATTAATATCGGATAATAGAAATGAGACATAACCTACAATTAGAGATTTTTTTGGGACAAAAAAAGAAGTTTAGGAATTGGATTTAAAGTTGATGATTTTTTGTGAGATAAAAATATTAAATAAAATTGGGACTGAACGTAAAGTTGAGATTTTTTTAGGGTGTTAGACAATCAGAGTATGGCTGTCATACTCTTTTCCATGGTTATTATAGATGTTGTGTCTGTCTTTTTGGGACTAAAAATTCAACCTCATGATGTTGTCGCCTCAGTTTCGAAAGGCAGTCACATCTTTCCTTTCCACATCTGAATGCAATCTCCTCTAATGCGATGGTAAAGCACAAGGCAAGACTTCTTCCTCGATGTGCCCCCATAATCGTATATTATCAATTTAAACTAACCACATGGTTAGACAATCTCTTCTTTTGAAAAGTAAATCCATCAGAAAACGGGAAACTATGTTACTTACTACTCTCCTTCGAGAGATAAGTTAGTCCTCTAAAAGTGCAAGACAAGATATGGCCGTAATTACATGAGACAACCGAAGAGCTAGAAAACATGCACAACAACAGCAATAACATGAGAGTTAAAATTGAGAAGGAGCATCATGATTTGAACGCCTGATCTGTGCTATATTATTATGTTATAGAAGTTGTTCTTTCAAAAGTCAAAGCTATCAAAAAGCTGGTCAAAGATGTATGTGTAGCATATTTCATAATAGATAATATACTATATATAAATTTGTATATATCAATCGAGATAAGTGCCAAACCAAATTTTAACTTTTTTGCCATTTATTAATTGAATCCTCATAATTCAATTTAGTCAAAGCCATTAGCGCCGTAGTCACTTGCCATGAAGGCCTTGGCGTTATAATTTGATCAATGATAACGTTCTTAAAGTCATATATAAGCATCTCTCTTTTCTCGAACTATGATGAATGCGATTCTCCTCAGTCTCCCTCGATTACCTGTGACGTCACTTTCTCAACAAAAAGGATGCAGTTTCTTCAAGGGATTGGAATTTAGAGATTTTGTCGTTGCTTATTGCAACTTCGGATTTGCTTAATTGGGGATTTAAAGGTTTGCTTTGGGGGTTTTAGAGGGAATATCTCGAGTATCGTTGTTTTTAGGCTAAGACAGTTGTACCATCTGCCATAAAATCGAGCACAGTGGCAAAAAGGGCTCATAGGAACTTGTTGAGGATTGAAAAGCCACTACTAGCAATTATAGGATTTGATTGTATTTTTTTTCAAACATCAAGAACTCAATTGACCCAATTGCAAATTCAAGAACTAATTGACCTACAGGAGAATGCTAAAGACTTAAACAACCTAATTGGAACGTTAAGAATTCAGTTAATCTCCGAACGTTAAGAACTTAGTTAACCTCCGACAAACACGTTAAAAGGTGGTTCCACACTTATCCGTTGATCCATCCATTTCCCTTTCCATTTTTTTATGAGCGTGCCGGCTCTAATTTTGGGAAATTTACGTGAACGAGAGAAATGCTGTTTCCAATGGGTACAAGAACCTCTCTTCTTTGCGGCCGTCGAGGCCAATTTGAGCAGCTCCTTTGCTCCCAGTTTCATGGCTTTTCGAAAATTCTCATACAACTATTGGGGTCATCAATCCTTGATCGATTAATTAATGTCGACCCAATTAGATTCAAGGGAACCATGTGAGCTGAGTGAGAATGGCAAAGCATTGATGCGGAAATGCTCCATGAGCTACGGATGATTGGCCCGAGGAAACATGAGGGGGAGTTTGAGAGACACTTGCTAATACATTATTACCTTTTGAATTGGAAAAACTATCCAATCAATTCTAAATCTATTATCTAGATGTCAATTCAGTCCTAAATTTCTCAATTTTGCTAATTGAATCACAAAACTTTGTGCAAAATTCAAATATTATCATTCCAATCAATTTTCGCTCAAAATCATTGATGTAGCAGCGTGTCACATATAAGGGCTAATGATTGTTGAACTACTACATTAATGATTTCTAGCAAAAATTGGCTAAAAAATATTTGGGACTAAATTAACAATTGTAAAGTTTAAAATTGAATTATATGTACAATAGGTTTATAATTAATTAGGTAACTTTCCTCTATTGAGAGCAACAAAATCAGTGCCCCCTCTCTCCCCCCTCAATAAACGTGACATCCAAAGAACTTTTGTAGTAACTGTTTGTATGTGTTTGAATTGAGTTTTACTTTTACTTAATTTGTATTTTATGATTCATGATATGAATATCGATATGTAAATAGATATATGGTATGTTCGTATTTTAAAAATATTATGAATAATAGTTTATCTTTTAACGTGAAAATAAAAGGAAAAAGTACATTTCGCTTAATTTAATTCTTAAAAAATGCCCGGTTTGGAATGTAATTTGTCAATAGGGTCGCTAACTTTATGTCTAGAGCTCGACTTTGCTGGGGGCCAACAAGGCTTCCTTGAGGTTGGCGAGGTCGTCGGCTCTCATCTAGACAATCGACTAGAGGAGGAAGAAGAAGAGAAAGAAAAATCTCATAAAATTATGAAAAAATTTTAAGAAATTCTATCACAAAAAAATTGAGAGTAACACCAAATTTCATTCCTATTCTTCTTTATTTATGTATTTCAGAAATAGAAATTTTGTATAGCTACAAAACGCGTTTGAATGCTCAAAAACTCGTCTAGAGAATAGAATTAGAAAAAACTATTTCTAAGCATAATTTGTTCCCGGGAACATAATAGTTATCAAACATATTCCTAGTTGCAACTAAACCTTCATGTTCTTGACTTCATCATTAAGTAAGTAGTTTCTAGAGTTAGAGAATGGATCACAATTTCCACGACCGTGCAACTTAAGTCGGTTGACATCTCATCTTTAACTTTGTAGGAAAGTAGAAAGTCTCTTTTGCATTCTCTATTTGCTTTGTTGTTGAAAGACTGTAACCAAGACAGCAATTCAATGGCGACGCAACTAAGCAAACAACAAGGGAGCTCGAATCATGCAGAACCATCAGCAGATGTTCAAGTTCCAAACGAGAAAAAATACGGTATGAGCTATTTGGTCTTAAATATGCTGGAATTCGTATATTTTCATTATTCTTTTTCTTTACTTTATCCTCAAACAAACATAGCCATGACCTTGGCTAGGAAAAAGAGAAAAAAAAAATCAGTATGTGGACTTTGTGCTCACTCTTTCTTCTACATATGTCGAAGATGTTCATGTAACCGTTGGATCAGCTCCTTCTCAATCCAGAGGTGCCCTAGGTGCGGTATCCCTCGAAAGATTTATTTCATTGTGAAATTACTATTTGCGGCGGATCTTGATGACAGTGTTCTTTTCTGGGACACTTCTCAATATCTGCAAGGAAAAAGTCTGAACAAAATGGCTTGAAAAGTTCGCATCCATTGCAGAAATATCGAAGAAAGAAGTGGATGAACCCTGTAACCCACCATCGTTGCAAGCTGCATTCAGGGGCGATTGGGAATCTGCTAAAAGATTCTTCGAACATGATCCTGCTTCAAACATAACCCTGACCTTGCATTTTCCAACCGAGAAAAAAGATGGTATAAGCGCTTTGGTCTTTAAATATGCTGAACTTGTATTTTCTCACGGTTCTTTTTCTTTCCTTTATCATTGAACAAACATAACTCCCGCCTTGGCTTATAAAAAGATTTATAAAAGAAAAAATTCATTATGAGAAGGACTTTGTGCTCACTCCTCCTACAGATGTCAAAGATGAAACCGTTGGATCCTCTCCTCAATCCAGAGGTGCCCCAGGTGCGGTATCCCTCTACAGATTTCTTTCATTGTTAAAATTAATATTTGGGGTGGACTTTGATGAAATATTTCTTTCCTGGGATACTACTACTCAATATTTGCAAGTAAAAAGTACAAACTGAATGGCCTAAAAAGTTCTCATCCATTGCAGTGGAAGTGAATGAACTCTATTACCGACCATTGTTGCAAGCTGCATTTAGGGGCGATTGGGAATTTGCTAAAAGATTTTTCAATCAAGATTCTGCTTCAAAGATGGCCAAAATAACACGCAGATCAGAAACAGTGCTCCACATAGCCGCTTTGAGTGCACAAGACCAATTTGTTGAGAAGCTGGTTGAGCTCTTGACTCCATATCCGGAAGTGCTTGAAATGGTTGATTGGGATGGCCGCACAGCCCTCCACATTGCTGTCCTGTGTGCAAGGATAAGGATGGTCAAGGCATTAGTTAGAAGTAATCATAATTTGACCAAAATTGAAGATAATAAAGGACGTGTTCCTTTGGGAATATCTGCTCTGGAAGCTTCTATGCATAAGGAGATTGCCTGGTTCTTGGCAGAAAATACAACTCACAATGGGCCTGCGATAGACACCATTATAGATCTCGTCTATGCTGGCCATCTAGGTAAGATCACCATCGCTCTTTATCTCAATTCCATCTGTTTTTTTCCTTGATTCTAGACTTACCTTATTTTCCTGATCAACTTTGCCGGTGATTTTAAATAGATATCGCCCTTTATCTAGTCAGGCGGTACCCTCACTTAATTATCAAGAAAAAAGGTGGGGATGATAAAGAAAGTGAGGATGATAATGAACGCTATTCTATACTGGACGCATTGGCGTCGAGGGAGTCTAACTTTCCCAGTGGGACCAGGCTCAGTGTCATGGAAAATTTGATATACAAATGTCAGTACCTTCTGCACTCTCATCCCTTCATTACTGATTCCCTTCAAGATGATCATACCTGGCTCATTACCTGCTCTTTTGTATCTGAACTGAAGGTATTCCGGTGGACTTGAACTACAGACCAACAGATAAAAATTCAGATCCGGGTGGGTATGCACTTTTGCTGTTGGACGTTACCTTAGAACATTTTATGATTTTGAACTTTTAAGTCAATTTTCCTAGATTGATTCCCTCCGTACTCGCAAAAGAAACTGGAAACGATTGTTTTTTTGCTGGACATACTCTAGTAACTTCACTTAGTTTTACTTGAATAATGGCCTGAAAACAAACTACTTTATGGATAAGCTATCCCCTACTAACCATGTATGATTAAACCAAATGTGTAAGTATCATATTACTTAATTGATTGGACAATGTAACTAATGAGTTACAAGGTCTTACAATGATTTCATGTCCAATGACTGAGTTTTCTTTGCAACCTGATTCTAGCGCTTCAATGTCTTACAAGATCACTTCAGAATGCTGCCAAAATTGTAGGTACGCTTCCATTTTATCGAGAAACTGTCTCTATCTCCCTCTCTCTCTCTCTCTCCAACTAAAAGTCTATGGCTTGTTTGTTTTTAACTTCTTTTATAAGTAAAAAAAGATCCTGCTTAATCCGTTGTCATAATTTGGAAAACAATTTGCGCTAGGGCCACTGCATGTGTTAAAAAAACCATTACACATTTATCATTGATGAGTGACATGTATATTTGCCTGGCAAGGGTCGCAGCCAGGCAAGGCTAGGTGGCCATGGCACCGGCCACGCCTTTGCTTTCTGTTCACTGTTTTGGTTTGCTTCCAAGAGGATCACTCCAAACCCTAGATCTAGCAAGGGTGACACTCGCTTAGGCGAGTCCAGCCCTCGTTGGCCATAGCCTAGGTTGGTGGCCACCAATGAATGCAAGACAGAGAAGGGGAAAAAAAGAGAGGAAATTTTTTTAAAAAATATTAAAAAAATATCTACGCTAACATCGGTCATGCCATATAAGATGGCTAGCACCACATCAATAACTTCTAGTCCATATTAGCCGGATGGACTCAATTAGTACCAATATAAATTAGTTTAAGCTTAAATTGGTTCAATTGAAAGATTTGAGACTAAATTGATACCATGCAATAAATTTATGACTTTTTTAGTAATTTTGTCATATGAGGTGCTTAAAGCCCATAGATTATTTACTTTGACTACTCCATCTCAACACATCATGAAAGAATATGTTGAGAGCGTGCAAGAATTGGGCATAGGACGGGGCATTTGTGGGAAAATACGACAATTAATAAACTGTTGTGTCTAATAACAAAAATTGGGATGCAAAGCTGGACGACTGTTTTTTTAAGTAAAATATAATCGCCGCCTCTTCGTTTTTTGTTTTCATTTTTTCTTTAACATTTTGTAGTTCCTATAGTTAAGAGGATTCACGAGGTGAAGTTGCGACACATGGCAGCAGTCGAGTTGGCAAAACAAGTTTGCAATGCTATCTCTCATTGGGAATCTACCGAGATCACCGAGTTTATCCTAGAGCAAGACGTGTTGGGTGAAGCTACAATAAGAGGCATCAGTGAAATCGTGAAGATACTTATTCAGCTTTTCCCGGAGCTTATTTTGGTTTCGCCTGATGATGATAGTGAGGACGACAGGTTGACGACAAGTGCTGTGAAGTATCGCCAAGAAAGGACTCTCAGACTCTTTTTGAAGGTAAGCTCGACCAATAAGTTGTCATTAGTTCCAGGGCCTACAGAGAAAGAATCGAAGAAGATGATGGACGCAGCCGCAGAGTATGCAGCAGCAGAGTACTACCCTAGTTTCGATGCAGTAACTAATGTGGCCGGAGCAGCATTTCAGATGCAAAGAGAACTCCAATGGTACAAGGTAAGAATCTTTCCTTTCATATATTTAGTAATCGCACTTAATGATAATTCTCTTCTTGACAAATTTCCTAACGAATTTCTTAAAATACAATGGCTAGAACTCTATTTGGATAGTCTTGAGAATATACATAGAACATTTTTTTTATAGCAATCAGGCTTGCACACCACGAGATCCGTCCAGTGCATTCAGGACTCTACTTCTGAAATGCTTCCAATACAACTTGAATTCAAGATCACAATGACAAGAAACAACTCTTTTGCCATCTAAGCCAACACTTTGTTGATATATAGAACTTATAAATCTACATGCTAAACATAAATTACTAAAGTGAGTTGAGATACAACGGTTCATCCTTGATTCTTCTAGAAGACTCAAAATTTCATCAGACTCAATTCATTAGAAAGTAGAAACATAGTGCTTTCCATGTTTATTGGACTAAAATCAAGCACAAAATCATCATCAAAGCTATGAAGAAAGTGACCTTTGAAATTCTGGGGCAAAGATGAACTTGAACTCTAAGCAATTTCGCATCAATTGTTGGATAAGTCAATCTCCTTCAAATGTGCCCTCGTTAGTTTTTTTTTTTTTTTTTAATACTTTATCCACTTATTTGAAACTCCTATTTGTGAGTTTTTTGCATAGGCTATGGAAAACTGGAGTATCCCTGGCATGGCATCCAACTACTACGACAAGAAAACATATTGGAATAAATTTGTGGACAACCACAAAGATTTACTTGAGAGTGGAGAGAAGTGGATGAAGGACACGGCAAATTCATGTATGCTCGTCTCAACTCTAATTGCCATAGTATTATTCGCTATTGCTTTCACTGTGCCTGGATGCAATAACAACAATACTGGAGTCCCCTTGTTGTTAGGACATGAATCTTTCTTGGTTTTCGCAATTTCGGATGCTTTAGGTTTGTTCTCATCCGTGACGGCCATCTTGCTATTCCTAGCCATCTTAACTTCGCAGTATGAGGCGCAAGATTTTCTCGAATCATTGCCTAGGAAGATCATAATGGGCCTTTCTTTCCTCTTCCTCTCCTTGGTTTTCATGCTAGTGGCCTTCGCTGCAACTCTCTCAATTGTGCTGGACAAGATACCGAAGTGGCTTCTCATTCCCATTATTTTGCTGACCATCCCCGCATTTTTATTCTTAGTACTACAGCTTCGCCTACTACACCAAATGGTTAAATCCACTTATGAAATCACCATCTTTCGTCCTGAGAGCAATTGGGAGTGAGGCATAATTATTGGATGTGATCACGTGATTGACGAATTTGATTTGAGGGTGTATATCTCCATTATAGTTGGTTGTTTGTCACTGGACCAAAGCGATACTGAATGTATTTCCTCAATGTATTTGAACAACTACTATGCATTATGTTTCCTACCTTGTTACCAAAGATCTATTTATAAAATAATATGATCAATTTAAAATTTCAGCCTATAGATACTTCAAAATTGACTCTGCACATACATAAACAATATTTTGTAATGTTCAGTACCAAAATATGCT